>JBBBDQ010001955.1:597500-800000 GCA_037127315.1 Ascarosepion bandense
AGTGTATAATATTTGCACATGTTCTTTTTTTTTTTAGTTAGTCTTTTATTTTCAGACAAGCGGATGCATTTCAGATAAAGGTCAGTCAGTCAAGTGTCATACGTGATATACACTTTTGGCGATCATATCTCAAAAGACTGACTGGGCAGAAGATTATCCTGCAGTAAGTTGCCATTGCTTTCTGCGGTAGACTGGTTGCCAGCCAAGGCAATAAAAACCGGTCTGTTCTATTATTTAACCCATAACTGGATGGAAAAGACGGATTAATACCTTTCGCAAGGGTATTTGTGCGTTAGTGAATGCAAGGAATTCAACTGGAATTCGAACTCGGCACCCCGATCTCTCGTTCCGAGGCGATATCCACTACACCACAACGCACAGGTAAATGTATTTTCTCCAAAAAATCTTTCAAATATTTTTTTACAGTTTTTCAAAGATTTACCGATTACTAATGGCATTTTCAGCAATTTCAAAGAATACAACAACTTTAAATCAAGTAAATGCACCCTTTTACTTTATTTCTTTATTATTAATAAAACTTGTTTTGTTTTTGACTTTTGTTTTTGTCTTAGACATCCATCTGGCTAGTATAAAAGGGATACCGTCTGCTCAGTCAAGAAATTCGTATATTTCCCAACAAAAATAACTGATTTTTTGTACCTGTGCACCTTCTTTTATTATTAATTGTTAATTCAATATAAGGCACAAGAGGAATTCAAGTTAGAGAATTACTGAATGGAGTTATCCTCTCTATTATAATAAAGACCGTTGTGCATATATATATATATATATGTATAAGTATTGTGCATTTATGTATATATATATATATATAGAGAGAGAGAGAGAGAGAGTCAATTGCAGACAGATCTGTTTCGCTGTATCACAGCTCATCAGTATGGTTAGACTTCTATTGCTTTTAAGCCAGGATTGAAACCCGACCGAATTGGCGTCAGTCGGCGATTCTACCTCTGGGCTATGGGCGCTCGGTAAAAGGAGGCAGACTTTTAACGTATCATGTATCATACGCCAATAGCAAGAGTGCTCTAATCCATTACTGAATTATATATATATATATATATATATATATATATATATATATATATATATATATATATATATATATATTCTGGCACGCTCATGGAGAGAGAAACAAAAGCAAGACAGCGTCGGCTCAGTTCATTCTCTTTACTACCATTTATTTAACATTACTACCAGTTGTGAAAGTTCTTGCCGCGAATTGGCTCTTCAACAGTGCCTTGTTATTTTAATTTTTTGCAATAATTACGTCGTTGAATATTAAAGATTATATATATATATATCCCCATTCTCACGCTCTAAGGTTTAGATTATTTTGTTTTGTTTTTTGTTTTTTTCTTATGTCTTCATGTAAGATACTCAATAGTAAGTACATCAATATTTTTATAAAGTCACAGATACAAGAATAATAATGCCTTCGAACAATATTGTGTCTGACACTTATTCTTCTCAACGCTAATCACCGAATGCTTATTATATATATATATATATATATATATATATATATATATATATATATATATATATATATCGTTTTTAGATGTCACATGATCCCACCAGCACGATAGCTAGAATTACTTCAAGACGAGGTCGACTTTGTTTGCTCTCTGGCGATTTGTGTTCAAAACCAAGTGTCGGCAGCAACACACCTTTATTTTCTTTAAATCTTAATTACTTCTTCATTTTCATTATAAAGCCGTCTTTTTCCAAATTTTGCTTATTTCTTCTTATGTTTTCAACAGTTCTCTTACAGTATTGTATTATACACTATTAATTTCATTTTCGGCCCTTATCATTGCAATTACTGTATCCTCAAGTGGTTTGCAAAATTTTGGCATTCGTCTAGATAATCCGTCTGCATGATTTAATTTTTTGGCTGAAAGAAACTCCATTTTATAATTATAGTTCAATCGCATATCGGCGTGATAACACAGCTCCTAAGAGAAACAAAAGAAGAAAAAGTCTATCTCGTTGTACTGTGGCTGGACCTAGCAAATGCATGTGGATCTGTTCCACACAAACTGGTTGAGGACACTTTAAGATAATAACATGTCCCTATTTGTGTAAGGAATCTCATACAAGATTATCATAAGAACAACTACTAATTTGATATCTTCGAATTGACATCGGCTAGAAAGGGGAATTATAACAGTGATATTGTTTACCTTAACAATGAATATGTTAGTAAAACGAGCAGAGATTGAATCTCAAGGTCCAGTGATGAGAAACGGAGTACGACAACCTCCAATTCTTGAATATATGGACGACCTGACAGTTACTACATTCACAGTCCCTGGATGCCGGTGGATTTTGCAAGGTTTATAAAAGATTATGTCGTGGGCAAGAATGAATTTTAAACCGATGAAATCGAGATCATTAGTATTGAAGAGAGGGAGTGTGATAGAAAAGTTCCGCTTCAAAATTGCAGGAACTATTATCCCGTCATTAAAAGAAAAACCTGTCAAGTGTCTGGGAAAAAAATTCAGTGCGAATTTAAAAGACACTAACGCTACTTAGAAATGTTTTTCAAACCTGGAAACAATGTTAAATAAAATGGACAAATCAGATCTACCAGGTCGTTTTAAGTCATGGGTTTTACCAACATACCATTCTGTCCAAGATTTTGTGGCCACTGGTGTTAATATGAAGTGGCATTGACAACATTTGAGAAAATGGAGAAAAAAGTGAGTGGATCTTGAGAAAATGGCTCGGTTTAACGAGAATTTTAAGCAGTGCAGCTCTGTATGGAGTTTTTAACGCTTTGCAGCTTTCCCTCAGAGGATTAGTGGCGAAGACAAGGATGGTAACCCAGTATAGAGATTCAAAGGATCCTAAAGTTGCAGAAGCCGATATTGAGGTTCGAACTGGGAGAAAATGGAAGGCATCACACGAGCTCAGTACAGCAGAGCAAAGATTGAGATAAAAAACGCTAGCAGGAACAGTCGCATTGGGCAGATCAGGCCTAGGTTACTAATAACCCGTGAGGAAAAAGCTAATAATCCTTTCAAATATTTTACTGTCATTTTTTTACGGCAGTGGTATACTCGTTTTTATATTGTAGGTAAGAAGGTTTATGAATTTATGTAAGAAGTGCAGATTATGTGATTATGTAAGACCGATAACAGTTGGCCCGAGATTTTAAATGCTTAACCCTCTAGGGTTAATCATATTTGATACAGTATGAAAACAAGCCTTGAAAGAAATATTTTCCTGAAAAATTTTTTAAGAGAAATATTTTATAAATTTCAAATGAAAGCAGTACTGACTGCTCAGTCAATGAATACCAAATGTTTCCTTATAGGGAAATACCAAATGTTTCCTTATAGGGAAATACTGTATCAAATATGATACGAATGGCCCTAGAGGGTTAAGTAGTAATTAGTGGGGGATCTGTTTATTACTTCATAACAATATAGAACGGACCCCCCACTTTATGACAAGTAGAAGCCTTAATCATATTATATTATTAACCCTCTAGGGCCATTCGTATCATATTTGATACAGTATGAAAACAAGCCTTGAAAGAAATATTTTCCTGAAAATTTTTTTAAGAGAAATATTTTATAAATTTCAAATGAAAGTAGTACTGACTGCTCAGTCAATGAATACCAAATGTTTCCTTATAGGGAAATACCAAATGTTTCTTTATAGGGAAATACTGTATCAAATATGATACGAATGGCCCTAGAGGGTTAAGTAGTAATTAGTGGGGGATCTGTTTATTACTTCATAACAATATAGAACTGATCCCCCACTTTATGACAAGTAGAAGCCTTAATCATATTATATTATTAACCCTCTAGGGCTATTCGTATCATATTTGATACAGTATAAAAACAAGCCTTGAAAGAAATATTTTCCTGAAAATTTTTTTAAGAGAAATATTTTATAAATTTCAAATGAAAGTAGTACTGACTGCTCAGTCAATGAATACCAAATGTTTCCTTATAGGGAAATACTGTATCAAATATGATACGAATGGCCCTAGAGGGTTAAGAATGCATCGATAGGAGAAGCACCCGCTCTGGAGGTTGTTACACAAAGTACGAATAAGTTTAGGAAGAATCTGTCTGAATTGACCCTTTTCGTTTCCATTTTTTACTAAACGTCATCGTTGCTTAAATAAGCGTCCATGGTGTTTTTGTCATTCGTCTTTCGAACCAACTTTTTTATTACCTGAAGTATTTTTTTCGTCAGAAACGAAAATGTGTAGAGACTGCTTTCATCGCTGGATCATCTACAGTAAAAACCTCCTATTATGCCAATGTGGGAGACTTAATAACAAAAACTGGTGAAATCATAAACAAAAGCAGCAAGACACTAAATGAAATAGACATGACGGCATAAAAAACAGCTAAAGAAATTAATTACAACGTTCCCTCTTCTTAATGCGCATGTGTAGTTACATCAATGGAAACATCACCTTGATCAATGACGTCTTAAAGAACGTCACACAAAATGTTTTTTCAGTATGTGATTTATTCACACACACACACACACACACACACACACACACACACACATATATATCTATATCTATATATATATATATATATATATATATATATATATATCCAAGTGAATAAGGAACGAAGAAAAAATTCATAATGTTCAAAACATTCATTTAAAACAGTGCTCGATATAAAATAAAGCTATGAATATTTATTATAAATTATAGTTTAGAACTTGTACAAATTATCATCTACTACAAAGTGTACATTTTGTTTCGACATTGAAAGAACAATGTCTCATCAGGTACAATTAAACAACATTTCTTAGAAAAACATAACCATGTCGGTAATATCAGACAGATTTTAATCAACAATACAATAATCCTCACTCATACACACAGTAAAAAGAACCTTCAGATATTGAAGGTCATCTACATTAAATCCAAACAAACCACACTTAATAAAATCACGTTTAAATCTGGTAATAACACATTACATTGCATTTAAATATATGGTTCTGTTATCATTTCGAGCTCTCACGCGGTGTGACGCCATAGAACCGCATTACAATTTTACGAACTGCGTTTGCTATTTTTGGTAACTGTTATCGTTGCTGAGCAAAGTTTTATGCCAACACAAGATAAAATTGTCGCTGATGGTGGATGTTTTTATGTTAACGTCCATGTAACCTCTCTGAAGATGGTTCATGTGAGCCGAAAGCTTAGAACCAACTTAATAAAGGATTATCCTAATGTTGGAGAATTTTTGTCTTAATAATCACCTGAAATTAAAACCAAAATACGATGTTTAGAACAGCTCATGATTAAACATATAGACATTCATTGTTATATTTAACAGTATATGTTTAGAATATATATATATATATATATATATATATATATATATATATATATATATATATATTAATGCATATTGGGACAGCAACTTTTTATTGAATACGGCCTACAAGGATGATTTATCAATATTTTATGGAGTTTTTCCAGCATTCTAACATGTTTCCGTTTTTGAGGAGTTATAGGATGTAAAATTTGTCCATAGTTTTTATCGTTCCGATAACTTTCGGCTACTGGTTTGGCAATTCTCAAGGGTGTTGTATTAGATATATTCGTTCCCCGTGCGTATACAATATTAGTGCTTTTACTGTGTGACAATTCTTGTGGAAGATCTTGGAAAAGATTTTGTATGATCTTGTATGTGCCATGCGCGGCTGAGTTGACGTGAGGGTCACTTCTACTTTTTAGGAGACACTTAACACGCCACCACCGCGACTGAAAAATGTCAGATTGATAGCGGGGGCGCTTAATCAATAGGGCTTCTCTAATATGTATAAGTATAAATTCCAAATCGTAGAGAAAGCAATGAGAAGCTACTCAATTTATTTTACAGGAAGATACATGCACGCATTATATATGTAACTAAATGTATTTATAAATGGAACATTGTCTGTGTACGTGTGTGTCCGTTACCTATAGACACCGAAACGGCTGAACCGATTTTCTTGAAAATTTACACAGTTGTACTATAAGCGTCTGCGAATGTTCTTAGCTAGGTTTTGTGTCGAGGTACCCCAGATAAATATCGATAATCGAAAAAATCGAGTTATAGAATGAGTGGTCCGATTTTAATCAAATTTGATAAACTCATAGACAAAAACATAAGAAACGATATTCAGAAGTTTCAAGGTTGCAGTTCTTACAATAGTGCAGAAAATCGATAATATATATATATATAAGGCAAGATGTTTGTGTGTGTGTCTGTTTATCTGCCTGTATATCTGTATTTTTTTCAGCCCTTTTATTTTAGTTTTTGCTTCAGGTTTGGCTCTAAGTAGGTATAATTGTAGTTCTTAGTTTCAGCCATGATACTATTTACTCAGAGGACTTATTTAGCCTTCAAAATTCAGTTTACGACGAAAAATCTTATTTGATATCGATACCAGGAAATTAAAATTTGACTTACATCCATTCATTTTTCTTTCAGTCTACGGTTTCACTTTAACTGTAAACAACTATTGCTTTTTAGTCTGTCGTGCCAACGTCCAAATAGTCTGATCTCCAGGACCATGGATTAGTTTTAAAGCTTTCATTACACCCGAGCAACGCCGGGCTATACTGGTAGTATATATATATATATATATATATATATATATATATATATATGCAATACGATGCTTCTTCTTGTAAAAAAAAAAACCTTCCCATTGCTTTCTCTACGATTTGGAATTTAAACCTTTCAAATATTTACACTAGTTGTCCTAAAAAGCTAGAAAGCACAGTCTGCCCTACTATTAACCACTAAGCTGGTGCTAGTGAAGAAGATATAGATCCACGCCTTTTCCAAGATCATTTGTGAAAGACTAGCCAGGAGTTTGAACCCTGCGCGTCGATTTCCATTTCTGTGGTGATATCTTTTACACAACACGTACATCCTTATAAATAGACAGATGGAACTGGTCGGCTGGAACTGGTCGGCCTTTGCAAAACATACTTTTAACTCAACTACATATAATGATTTTCTAAGCGAAGCTTAAGTGTGCCACAAGGCCGAAAGTATAGAGCACCCAGTGAGGATCAAACTCACAATTCAGTCGTAATTGACCTAGCAAGACAAGCTTGCTAATCATTACACCACATCAAAGTAACCAACTTAACTATGTATAACTTAGCAGAATAGTATAGTCGAGACGAGTATAAAATACCGTTACCAATAATTATAATAATCCACTGACAGCCTGACTTTAACCGAAGTCGATGTACAAACAATGTATGAAGGTATGTCAAGAGAATTTTGAAGAAAATAATAATAAAAACTACTCGACGAGAAAAATAAATACGAAATTTGTTTTCTACAGAAGTTCCATCGTCGTCTATATATTTCTACAGACAATCGTTTCAACCGTAACAAACACGAGAATTTTTTTGTTTTTTGTTTTTGACAGAAACTCCATCTATGTTTATTCGTTTTGTGTAGAAGGTCCTTTCAACCGGAACCATCAAAATTATTTAGCCACAGAAGGTACCATTGACGCCAATTCACTTTCGTCGAGGGTCTTTCCAACCGCAACAACGATGAGAATTATTTGTTTTTAGAAGCTCTGTCAATGTTCTTTTTGTTATTATTTAATCATTTCATCCCGAGAAAGGCGATAAAGCCAATAAGATGCACAGGGTCACTTAGTGTGAAAGAAACCGTGAAAACGTTATTGAGAAAAGAGATAGCAAAAAACCAGGTTTCAAAAGTGCAGAAGATAATGATTGATGTTGCATTTAAATTTTTGAAAATCCTAGTTGAATTTGGAAAATATTCCACAAGTGAGAAATGCGAAAGAAGAAACTATAACATACGCTTAGAACTATCAATTTCAACAATAAAATGATGAGACCTAGCTGCCAACCCAGTATTGCGCTTCAATTCATTAAGTCGATGTAGCAAAGACGAAATCAATATTTATTTTGTACAGATACAAAAATGTGACACAAGGCCAAAAAGGGAGAAGTAGAATGCTGGTCTTCTCTTGTTTTATCATTAAACCTAGATAGCCACAATCACTGACCCAAATGTACCACAGTATTTCTTACACCAAAACAACACATTCTTCCTTTCCACTTTTACTACTTCCACCATAATACCCCAAAGTCTCTATGAAGCTCTTACCAGTCCCCCATAAATACAATTTTGTCTGGTCGTGGAGAGGAATAAACAAGAATTTTTTAAAATATCACCAGAATAATTACCTTGAAAGTGGTCATAAAAATGTTTCAAGAAGTTATGTTACGGCAGTGTGAAGAAAGTGACTGAAGCCGAGGTGCCAGATCAGGGCCGATTATATTGCAGATACTTCCTTGAATTTAAAAAAAATTATGCGTACAAACCAAATGTGGTAACAATACTCAATGCAAAGATGAATTGTAGACTAATAAGTGTGGAGAGAACATTGTCTAGCCCAACACAGTAAATCTTCTTTCCTAGCCGCAGACCGAGCAATTGATTCAGTCTAAACATTTCACTTCATGTCATTAGAAGATGTTAGACGGAGTTATTCTCCTGGACATTAGCATCAGCCATTGTGAAAGTCAAAAAGGGTTCTTTAAGGCGATCAGTTACCTATTTGAAGTGTTAATATCAACAAGTCAATTCTGTACGGTCTTTTCAAGCGTAGTAACAAGAGCAGCAGAGAGTGTATATTTACAGTTTGTTCATTCACCACAAGAACTCATTCATCATCTTCAAATACCTTAATACCACATATTCACAGGGAGATCTAAAAAAATAAAAGGAGGTGATGAATCGTAACATAAAATGTTTGCCAGTGGAGTAGAGAGTGAAATAAAAAAAAAGACTTCTGAACATCATGTTTATTTTCAATTTATATATATATATATATATATATATATATATATATATATTTCCAGGTGAAGAGGACTCAAGGCTTTTTTTATTTTGAGTGCTCTGGCATTTATTTTATTATGAACAGTGCTCAATATAATGAGTATTATAGAGCTTAATATATATATATATATATATATATATATATATATATATATATGTGTGTGTGTGTGTGTGTGTGTGCATATATATATATATATATATATATTAAAACGATCATCTATTGCTTTAATACACGTGACAGGTATCTGACCAATGAAATCAAGCCTCAATCAATATACTGTCTCCTTGAATTCTTTAAAAAGATTACATTTCTTTTTTGAATCATTCATCTCTTAAAAGAATTTATGAAAAATCTTATTGAAGTGAGACATGTTAGATATAAAAGACACTTTTTCCTACCTGTTCTTTACTTACTTTATATATATATATATATATATATATATATATATATATATATATATCGTTTATAGTGTTAAAAGAAGCTTCTAGTATAGTGAAAACTTTAATTTTATTTATACACTTTATACACACACTCACCATTTATATATATATATATATATATATATATATATATATAGCCACACTGATGAGCTGTGACACAGCGAAACGGGCTTGTATGTGGATGACTAATATATATATATATATATATATATATATTATTTCTCGTGTTAAAAGAAGCTTCTAGTATAGTGAAAAGTTTTATTTTATTCATACACACACACTCACCATATATATATATATATATATATATATATATAGTTTTGGAGGTGCATTTTATTTTATTTTAAAGAAGTAATGGACGTTTCCGCGTGAAAATGTGATTTTACTGCATTACAAATTGGCCAACCAGCTGTCGTACTTATCTTTCCATGATTTTCTTTTTATTTTATTTCATTTTTTTATTTATTTATTTTTTTTTTGTTTCGTTTTGTTTGGCTTGGCCATCAAACGACTGAAAGTTGATTAAAATTTATAAACGCTTCAAAAGATTTGGACGACGCGAAAGGTCTGCCGAGTGAAGAAGAACATACCAGATGAGGAGTTGGGAAAGTAAATAATTTTCTTAAATGCCTTTTTTGTCTCTCTGTGCTTATATTGTTTTACTTTTATTTAATATTATCTTCTCTTGCACATCTTGCCTTTATTTCTACCCTCGCTTTTTTGCCTTCTCGTTT
This sequence comes from Ascarosepion bandense, assembly GCA_037127315.1. Lineage (NCBI taxonomy): Eukaryota > Metazoa > Mollusca > Cephalopoda > Sepiida > Sepiidae > Ascarosepion > Ascarosepion bandense. Next base: position 607,573 of record JBBBDQ010001955.1, read on the forward strand.
TCTAATTGGTTTGATGAGTTTTTCTTATCTAGTTTTCATCGATCCACTATTTCTCTCTACCATTAACTTATGCACTCTTCCTTCCTTACATTTTTCCCTCTTTTCTATTTTTGAGTCTCATGCTTAATTTCCTTTCACTCCTCAGTTGTTTGTTATTCCTCCCCAGTCATGACTTGTACTCTTCGGTTTTCCTTATTTTCAAACATTTCTTTTTATTTCTATAATCTTTCTTTCCTTCTTATTACACTATTTTCTTCTTTTTCTTTTTTAACTATTATATTGTTTCTTTCGCTTATCTACAGCCTTTCTTTCTTTATTATATTTTTATTTAAAGCCTTTCTTTCTTTAATATTCTTTATCTAGAACCCTTTTTTTCATATTCTTTATCTACAGCCTTTCTTTATTTATTATTTTTTATCTACTGCTTTTTTTCTTTCGTTAATATTATTTATCTAGACCCTTTCTTTCTTTCTTTCTCTATTATTCTTTATCTAAGACCTTTCTTTCTTTTTCTTTATCTAGAACCTTTATTTCTTTCTTTCTTTCTTTCTTTCTTTCCTTTATTTAGAACATTTCTTTCTTTATCTAGAACCTTTCTTTCTTTTTTTATTATTCTTTATCTAGCATCTTTCTCTCTTTTTATCTAAAACATTTCTTTCTGTCTTTCTTATTCTTTATCTAGAAGCTTTCTTTCTTTTTATCTAGAACTTTTATTTTTTCTGTCTTTCTTATTCTTTATCTAGAACCTTTCTTTCTTTTTTTATTATTCTTTATCTAGAATCTTTCTCTCTTTTTATCTAAAACATTTCTTTCTGTCTTTCTTATTCTTTATCTAGAAGCTTTCTTTCTTTTTATCTAGAACCTTTATTTTTTCTTTCTTTCTTTTTCGTTATCTAGAACCTTTCTTTCTTTATTATTCTATTTTATGTATTTCTATTTCTCTACCTCCCTCGATTTCGCTCTTTCATACTCTGTTCTTGTTCTGTTCGTTGTCTCTTTTCTCCGCCATTTCTACATTACGCCTTGTTAATTCCCTCCGATGACGCACACGCGCGCACCTTTCCGTTTCTCTCTGATCTGTTCGTTCAGCCGATTCGATGCAGTCGTCGGCGATGCACTTGAAGAACCAAGCAAGAAACCCAGCCAACCGACGAGTCCGCCTCTCCTCGAACTCTGACCACGCCCCAACCCGAGCCACCAAACCCACGCGCATTTCCTCCCTATATAATCTTCGAAAAAGGCAGCTCACGCCGCTTTTATGTCCAAGTTATTTTTGTAAGAACTTATCCCTCATGTATAGGTGGGTAGATTGGCGTATCCCGGTAGGTACAATGAAAAGTACCCCCCCCACACACATATTTCATTCTGCATTTAATTCCGTGTGTGTGTGTGTGTGTGTGTGTGTGTGTGTGTGTGTGGAAAGAGGAATATATAAATCGATATGGAAACAATTTCAATTTGATATGTTCAGTGATTATTTTTTTTTTTGACAAAGAGTCTTTCGGTGTATACTTTAATAATAAGGTGCAAATAAATCCTGTGTTACCTTTCAACCTTTGCCAGACTGCCAGTTAAGTGCCATACGTGAAACATGCTTCGGCGATCATGTCTCGAAAGAGACATGACTGACTGGACAGAAGATTATCCCGCACTAGGTTGCCATTGCTTTCTGCGGTAGACAGGTTGTCAGCCAAGGCTATAGAATCCAATCTGTCCTGTTATTTTGCGGTAGACAGGTTGTCAGCCAAGGCTATAGAATCCAATCTGTCCTGTTATTTAACCCATAACTGGAAGGAAGAGACGGATTAATACCTTTCCCAAGGGTATTTGCGCGTAAGTGAATGCAATGAATTCAACTGGAATTCGAACTCGGCCCCCCGATTTCTCGTTCCGAGCCGATATCCAATACACCACAATGCACATCCGTTTGTAAGGACTTCTAAAAACTAAATGGAGTCATATCTATGTAGCGGCTAAGAACAAAATACACTAAACCTCCGTTCTAATTCTGCATCGAAAAGAACGCTGAAGATGCTGGGAGACTTAATGTTAAATTTCGAACACCCGATTTGTCTCGTTTTGATGTCAATTATTTTTTTCTCTGTTACCTAATTATTCATTATTATTATTCTTTGTGCCGTGTTCTTTCAGGACGTAGACCATCAGGGTCTTTCATACCTCCCTATCCCTTGTAGCACCCCTCCTGTTATCTCGCTCAACCCCCTCTCCGCTTCCATCTATTCAAATCCATCAAGTATGTTACGCGTTGCTTTCCCTTGTTTCTCCTTCCTACATCCGTCTCGTGAGCATCAGATTCTCCAATCCCTCCTTCCTCACTATATGTTCCAGAAACTTCAGCCACATTGATGTCAAATATCAGTTTCCTTTTCGTATATATCTCGTCGTTGCTCACTTGCTCGATCCATGATATCCGCAGCATCCTTCTGTAGAACCACATTTCAGTTGCTTAAAGTTTTTCCTTCATCTTCGATGATATTGTCCAGCATTCACTGCCATATTGAAGAACTGACATTTCATAGCAATCCAGTATGTTCAAAACAAACTAAATCGGTTCCCTTATGACTGTCTATACTTTGTGTTTCGAGAAATTACAACCGCTCTTCAGAAGGCTTGACTGAAAATTTTATTTATTAAACAAATACAAACACTATTGTAAGAAAAATGTTAAAATACAAAATACTATGGTCGAACGTTTTTAGCGAAACACAATCTTGTTTTAATTTATATACTTACCTGATGCTTTTACCGAAAAGTTTCAAACACTAATAGCTCAAGCCTAAGGTGTGTATGGAGGGAGATATCTCCCAAACCTCTTCTTTAGAAGGGTATGGGTTTATTGGCCGGTCCCTGTGGCGTCCCCAAAAGGGGAAGTGCCGCGTGAGCTTCAACAGTTTTTACACGGTATTGCCTCTGAACCCGCTTTAAACGGACATTGTGTCACATTCGGTAGTGACTGAGGCGTACTGATATATATATATACTATGCACATATCAGTGCGCCTTCGTCACTACATATATGTACATATGATGGCGTTCTAAAAGGACAGATTACGCGTTTTGTCGAAGCTCAAAAAAATAAACGGGTTGGAAGTTTAACTGTACAAAGGTAAATATTGATTAAAAAGCACGAATTTACACGAGATACTAGATTAGCAAATAGGTCCCACCCTTTTACAGTTAAACAGATAAGATGTAACCGTAAATTCTACTCCAACAGCTTCTTTTCTCGCGCTTCCCGCCTGTGGAACTCCCTTCCACAAATCTGTTTTCCCGACAGCTACAATCTCCAGGTGTTTAAATGTAGGGTCAATAGACACCTCCTATCACCCTAACTCCCATTTATTCTCAGAACACTCTCATCTACCCAACCCTCATTCTCATTATCCTTACCCGCCTATCACCCACCCTCTGACATTTCCTATATTTAACCATTTTCGGTATCCCTACCCGCCTATCACCCGCCCTCTGACATTTCCTATATTTAATCATCCTTTCTCCACTCTATGTAGCCCCCTGTGCAGTAGTGGCAGTGACATGCCTTGCTCGGAGTGAAACGCTTATAAAAAAAAAAAAAAGTAATATAATAATTTAATATAAATTTAATATATATTTAAAATTCGTAATTATTATTTATTTTATTTTATTTACGATATATATTATTATGTGTTTTGTTTGTTATTATTTCTTTCAGCTTTTCCAGTAATTAAGTTACCTCAATACTAAAAATACTCATACAGTATGAGTGTTTATTTGTTTTTGAACATTGAATACTGCTGCCACATCTGGTCGTGTGGCCCTGCTATTCACCTTGGGGTTCTTGACAAAATTCAACGGGGAATCTGTAATGGGATCGATACCGACTTGGCAGCTTGGTTGCAGTCGCCGTCTCACTGGCGTGACGTGGCTTCCTTGTGCCTCTTCTATAAATACTTTCACGGCCTCTGCTCCAATAAACTTAGATCACTGGTGATCCCTAGGTATGCATTTACACGAGCTACTAGATTAGCAACTAGGTTCCACCATTTTACAGTGAAACCGATTAAATGTAACCGCAATTTCTACTCTAACAGCTTCTTTTCACGCACTTCCCACCTGTGGAATTCCCTTTCATATACTTGTTTCCCCGACAGCTACAATCTCCAGGAATTTAAATGTAAGGTCAATAGGCATCTATCTATGACACTAACTCGCATCCATTCTCTCAAGCTCTTTTTTCATCTACTCCACCCCCATTCTCATCCGTCTATTACCCTCCTCCTGACATTTCCTATAACTAACCCCTCTTTCTCATCACTTTCCCCTATGTAACCCCCTGCGCAACAGTGGCAGTAGAATGCCTTGCTTGGGGTGAGATGATTAAAAAAAAACTAGCCTAAGATCATTTGTCTTATTTTTACTTTCTGTATTTTTTTCTTAATAATTTCACGCCAAGCCCTGGAGTGAAAGGGAACGACTGAAAATAGGGGAATTGAAGGAATGACAGAATGTGAACGGCGTTCAAGGAGACAGAAGATTGCGATTGACAATTCGTTTAAATTTTTAAAGATTGTAATTGGCAGGGAAGCAAAGAAACCGAAAAGAGTTCCACGGGTTGGAAGTGCGAGAAAAGAAACTGTTGGAGTAGAAGTGGAAGTTGCATTTAACTATTTCAACAGTAAAAAAAAAAAACTGGGTTGGCTACCGCAGAAAATAATGGCAACCTACTGCGGGAAAATCTTCTGCCTAGTCAGTCATGTCTCGAAAGAGATATGATCGCCCAAGAGTGTATAACGTATGGCAATTAACTGGCTACTATATATGAGAAATCTCATTAGAAAATTATGCGCCTTCAGACTGGATTCGAAACTGAGTTCACTTTCGGAAAACCATAATTAAATCTGACGACGTGTCTTTACCTTTCAGCTACAAGGAACCCGATAGCCAAAGAAAGCCCGAATAGTGCTTTTAAACGCAGAATTTTCCAGATTCTCAAAATATACATCTCATCTCAGTTACGTATTCTAACATAAAGAAAGCAATTTTTATTAAATGTTTTTTTCGTTTTTAAAAGATATTTTATTACTAAAACGCTATTTTTTGTGAATATCCATATTTAAGTAGACACTTTTTTGTGGGGAAGGGTAAACTATATATTTTATCATCTACCGTCCTAAATATTCGAGAAATCTTGTTAGAAAAATATGCACTCTCCAGTATAGGCGAAAAAAGTGATTCCTGTGGGCTACAGCGGCTAAACAGACAGGAGAGAATCAAGGACATTGTGCTTTCACTTGGTATTTCCGTGCTGGCGTGAAAGCTTCCATGCCGGCTTTCACCCACGAAGATGCCTCAGCTGAACATTTCTCAATAAGATAATTAAAGCATCAATCCAGACTCCATCGAGAACGAAATCAGTCCTAACTAGTGCGTAGATAACAAAGACATGTTCTGTTAATAGGGTTTTTTTATCTGCAGAATGGAAAGATATATCTATAGACACTACCGCGTGGTCGGTGTTGCCAAGAGGACAGAGTACAGCACAAAGCCTGGGGAGTGGGTAAGGAAGAGTTTGAGTTTGAGTTTTGTTTAACGGCATATCAACACCTCTGTGGGTTATCTAATGCCAAAAAGGTGGAGATTTAAGGTATTTTTTTATGTTCGGTTATAGTGAGAAGGTTGATTTAGTCAGATTTTAATGAAAATATTTTGTTTTTATTCTTTTTTTTTTATTTTAGAAAACTGAAAAATGTCTCCTAGTTTTGTATTCATGTTTTTTTTTAATCGCTTCACCCCAAGCAAAGCGGTACCACCAATGATGCGCAGGGGGCTACACAAGAGTAAAAGTTTAGACAGGGGGAGAGTGAGGAGGAAGACCAACCAGTTACAGTGGGGGTCAGAGAAAGAGAAGGGTGAGAACACAGGTGTAAGGACAGTTGCGAAGGTAGAGAAAAAGAACAAGGGTGATGTAGAAAGAACTGGAGTCAAAGAGATAAGAGATAGGTATTGACATTGCATTTAAATTCCTGGAAGTTGTAGCCGTCATAAAAGCAAGTATATGGACGGGAGTTCCACAGGCTGGAAGTTCGGGAAAAGAAGTAGAATTGTCGACTGCACCTGGTTGATCTAACTGGAAATGGGTGGGATCTTATTGCCAGTCTGCTTGCACGATTAAATTCTTGTGGCTGAGGCACCTGTGGCTTAAGTTCGTCGGAGTAGAAGCCATGAAAATATTTGTAGAATAGACAGAGGGAAGCCACATCCCACCGGTGAGAAAGTGGCAGGAGTCGAGCTGCTAAGTCGGGACCAATCACATTACAGATTCTCCTGTGGAGACTGGCGAGAACACTGAGATGAACAGCAGGGTTTTGCTGGGTATAATCTTTTCCTTCAAAAATGTGTTATGGCAATAATTTTTTCTTCAAAAATGTATTATTGGTAATATTTTTCCTTAAAAAATGTATATATTTCTATAAAAGTCTATTTTTATACTTTCATAGTGTTTTGACTCCAGATTGGGGGCTAACTATTTTTGAAGAAAAGAATTTTTATCAGCAATACATTTTTTGAATACGAAACTAGAAGACATCGTCAGTTTCCTAAAATAAATATAAAAAGCATTTTTTCATCAAAATCTGTCTAAATCAACCTTCTCACTATAACCGAACATTAAAAAAATATTAAAACCCCATCTTTTTGGCACTAAATAACCCACAGAGGCTGATATGCCATTAAACAAAAATCAAAATCAAAATCACTTTTATTTAATAAATGTTACTGGTCTTCAAACAGAATTATTTCTCATCCGAAAAGCGTTCAAAAGAGTAAAATAATATTAGTGTATAGGCAGACTCGAAAGTAGGTGATCTCATGCTACCAAACAGGTTGAAATAAAAGAAATAAATATGCAAATTCTCGAAACCTCACCGTGTAATTGTTCAATATATACAATGCGAGATATTTTTTACGATTTTATTTTCACAAACAGCCTGAGGAGTCAGAAAGTGATAGATAATGAGCTAGCTTGATTTATTATTATTATTTTAACATCAATATTAGTTCAAACCTCTGGGGTTGGGCTATCACCTAGGCAGTACTTCATCTTCGGGAGAGAGCTAGGGTTACCCGATATCTTAGGCATCCACAATAGCAAGAGGGCTTCAGAAATTCTTAAATTGCTTTCAGAAAAATCAACATTCAACTCCAACATCGTCTTTAATTCTGTTGCTACCTCAGTTAGTTAAGTGCCATACTTGATACGTGTTTCGAAAGAGACATGACTGACTGATCAGAAGATTATCCTCCAGTAGATTGCCATTGCTTTTTGCGGTAGACTGGTTGCCAGCCAAGGCTATAGAACCCAATATGTCTTGTTATTTAACCCATAACTGGAGGAAAGAGACGGATTAATACATTTCTTAAGGGTATTTGCGCGTAAGTGAATGCAGGGGATTCAACTGGAATTCGAACTCGGCTCCCCGATTTCTCGTTTCGAGCTGATATCCACTGCACCACAACGCACATCCTACCTGTTGCTACCCACTACTCCGTATAAAGCTAGCTTCTCACAAGGTGTCTCATATTTGTGGCTTTGTACCAAATTATTTTTTCATGCTATGTCCTTCAGAATGTAGGTCATCATTTCAGTTCTTTATTATATAGCTATGACTCCCTGGGAAAGATAATCCTTCTCCACCGTTTCGAATTCAGAGTTTTATTTCTTCTCAGCTGTCTAGGGATAGTAGAGATAACAGACAGACAGCTCAAATACGATGTCTCTTTAGGAAGCAAGTGATCATGGCTTTCCACAGGTTTCCTTTTCATTTTTTACCTTTGAATTCCTACGACTTCTTCAGAAAATTTTTTGAATGGTTTCCCATTAACTTCTGCATTTTTTTTTTCAAGATTGTTTCTTCTAAACAGGCTCACCCAAGGCGAGACAGTAAAGGTCACTCTGCTTGAAGTTGTAGAAACAATAGATAAAGTGAAGAGAGACAATGAACAGATAAGATAATGATGCACTTCCAGTTGTCATCTCCATGATTTTTTAATTCAGTGTTGTCTTTCTCCAAGGTTGGAGGCCACTCAAGGATAGAATGAAAAGTTTAACCCCTTTCTCAGATAGGAGAGAAGAAATGGATTCGTGATTTTTCGAACGGCATGCGAGGGAAACGAACGTAGTAGATAAGGACGGAACTTGATTTCATGTGGTCAGTTCCATTCTGCACAACAGTAACCATTACGCTATCTCCATAAATGGCGTCTTGTTTCGGAAAAATAGTGAGTTTATCTTGTTGATCACTAATTGGTTGAGATTTAGATACGCATTGAGTGCCCTTTATTTGTGCCCTTGTGTCAACAGTTCAGATGAGGAAATGATGTTTCTGTTGATTTGCTTTATTTATTTAGTATTTCGACAATAGTTACGTATTTTTGAGAATTTAGGGGGGAAAAGCCTTCGAAAGACTCGCACTTCTAAGTAATGCACAAAAAAGAACGATGATTTCTATTTTCGTTTCTATTTAAAATCTCTGATCGGTCTAATCCTTTATCTCGCATCACAGAGCGCTCCCCGCCGTCGGAAGCTGGGCGGGCAGTATCGCCCACTTTGGGAACTGCATATGTCCACTGTTTATGCAGGTGTTTCCTTTGGCTTTATTTTTAACCGGCAGCTTTTATGAAAAATATGATGCCAAATATCTTTTGCATTTAACTCTTCTCTTCGCTAGTCGGATGCCTTTTCTTGAACGGCGCGAAAGCAGCCAAAAGCTAAATGTTTGTTTTTGCTTTGTTTGATATTTTAGACAAACCACGTCTCAAAAAACAAAAATTCGCACTTACGTCCATTCCCCACTTTTGATTTTTTTTTTAATCATTTCACCCCGAGCAAGGCAGAAATGCCACTGATGAGTGGGGGGCTAGATAGCTGTAAAAAGATTAATTAGAAAAGAGTGAGGAGTACAAACTAGTTAGAAAGGAGCAATAGAAAGCTGAGAAAGCAGGTGTGATGACTGATACATAGGTGGAGGGAAAGGGAATGATATACGGGGGTGGGGAGAGAGCTAGAGTCCAGTGGTTAATAGATGAGTATTGACATTGCATTTAAATTTCTGGAGGTTGTACCCGTCAGGAAAGCAAGAATATGGGAGCGAGTTCCACAGGCGGGAAGTGCGAGAGAAGAAGCTGCAGGAGTAGAATTGTCGTCTGCATTTGGCTAACCTGACTGTGAATGGGTGGGACCCAGTTGCCAGTCTGGTTGCACGAGTAAACACGTGTTGAGGAGGCACCAGTGACTTAAGTTCGTCCGAGCAGAAGCCATGGAAGTATTTATAGAACAGACAAAGGGAGGCCACATTTCGACGGTGGGGAAGTGGCTGCAGTCGAGCCGCCAGATTAGTACCTATACACCGATATAAATGTTTGCGGTCATGTAGTATTCCTCATCTCGATCTTTCTTCCACCTCGATTTCTTAAGCTGTTTCTTCTTCTTCTATGTGCCCTTCAGGACATAGGCGATCATAGTTCTCCACGTCTCCCTATCCCTTGTGGCTCTTAGTATGTTTGCTCCTGTTGCTCCTGGCAACCCCCGTCCCGTCATCCACCTGATCAGACCCTGCAAATATGTTATCCGCTGCCTTCCTCTATCTCTCCTGCCTTCTATATGACCAGTCAGTATCAGGTTCTCCAGGCTCTCTTTCCTCATTGCATGTCCCAGGAACTTCAGTTGTCTGTTCCTGATGCTCAGCATCAATTTCCTTTTTGTTGCCATTCTTTCCAACACCTCATCGTTGCTTGCATGCTCAGTCCACGATATCCGTAGCATCCTTCTGTAGAACCACATTTCGGCCGCTTCCAGTTTTGTCCACATTTTGGATGATATTGTCCAGTATTCACTGCCGTATTGAAGAACTGATATCACATAGCAATTCAACACTCTTTTCTTTGTTTCTAATGAAATTTTCCTGTGTGTTAGTACTTTACTCAGCTTCTGGAATGCGTCCTTTGCTATACCAATTCGCCTTCGGATATCTGTGTTGCATTTTCCATCTCCTGTTAGAACACTTCCTGGGTATTTAAATATTTGTATTTGCTTGATTCTGGTTTCCCCCACCTGTATTTGGCATTTTGGGTTGCACCTTTTATTGATGACCATGCATTTAATTTCTTAAAGTTTATTTGTCGTCCTTTTTTGTCACTCTCCACCGCTACACTGGTTTAATTTTGGTATCTCTGATTTGTAATTTAAACTTTGAACATGAACTCACAATTAACTCAAGACAGTTAAAGTCACAATTTCTGTCAATCAGTTAAGTGCCATACGTGATACATGCTTTGGGCGATCATGTCTCTTTCGAGACATAACTAACAGAGCAGAAGATTATCCCACTGTAGGTTGCCATTGCTTTCTGTGGTAGACTGGTTGCCAGCTAAGGCAAAAGAACCCAGTTTGTTCTATTATTTAACCCATAACTGGAAGGAAGAGACTTTCCATCTCCTGTTAGAACACTTCCTAGGTACTTTCTGTTTATCATTTATTCATTAAACTATCTGACGGTAGTTGTTACCGTCCAGTCCTCCGAGGCCCAATCGGTCAACGTAGGCGTCACCTAAATGTTTGCTTCTTGGTTCAAATTTCTTTTTACTTCATATAAATCATCTGCCGAAGAATATACTTCGATCATTTATAAATATCTGTTCCTGATAATACAACCGTACAGATGATACATCTCAATGCTAGATGGCAAGAGCGGGGAAGCTGATTTTTCCTGTCCTAACTCTAAGAGGTGAGGGGAAAAACAGGCTGGTAACGTTCAATGCTTCGAAAATTGAACTCGTGACTATTTATCATCACCAAGCGAACCCAAAACTTTCATCAATCACAATGAACAGATATTCCCTCAGGGCTTTGAGGGCCTATTGAACCTCAAAATCAACGCAAAAAAGAAGGTCGATTCTCTGTACCTCTCTAGTAAGTACCTGACTCCTATCATATCATTAAACTTTGCAACAGCCAGATCAGGCTGAAAACCGGGTACTGCTGATATATATTAACAGTTGCGTCAGACTTCAATTTCCACTTCCGAAAACGTGACTCCACGTGCTTGGGAGACGAAGTATTTTGCGCCCTGCAATCTTTTTCTCACACATCAAACGTCATCAGTTTCTCGCTGCTCTATAATGTTTTTTCCCGTAGAAAGTGTTCAGACGAATTACATTCACAAGTTCCACCAGTTTAGACATTCACAGTTAAGACCCGACATACCACGCACATTGTAGCAAATCAACCTCATTCACTTTGCATTCCGTTGCTGAGATCTAAGTTCCACAAGTTCAGCTTCTTCCCACGAATCGATGCTTTGTGTAACCGACTCCAAAGACGATATTTCCCCGATCGCTACGATCTTAACATCTTTTCAAGTGTAAGATTAAATGTTATATTCCCCACATTTTACTATAACCTGTATCTGTAAGCATTTACCTTAAATGGCTCTTGGGCTTAGTACAGGGTGAACTTCACTGTAAAAAAGAAAACGGTAATATGACAGCTGAAAAAAATGTCATGTAAAAATATTTTATTCTTTGCTTGTTCTCTCACACGTTGTTTAGTGATGTTTTGATATTATGTACTTCACTATTGTAAATGAATACATGACTGAGGTTATGTGATTAAATATTTCGCCGATGTGTTTCTAAAAAGATGTGCGTTGTGGTGCAGTGGTTATCGGCTCGGAACATGAAATCGGGAAGTTGATTTCGTTGCATTCACTTACGCCCAAATACCCCTAGGAAAACTATTAATCCGTCTCTTCCCTCCAGTTATGGGTTAAATAACAGGAAAGATTGGGTTCTATAGCCTTGGCTGACAACCTACTGCGAAATAACCTTCTGTCTAGTCAGTCATGTCTCGAAAGAGACATGATCACCCAAGCGTGTATCACGTATGGCACTTAAAAGAAGAAGTTTCTAAAAGGGTGAGAGTTGGTATCTTTCATTTTGGAAATAAGGAAGCTGATAACATAGTCTGACATAGAGGCATTTTGTGAAGTTAAGCCCCAATTTTGAAAAGGTATGATGTATTTTTATACTGAATTTCTGTCTTGAAAGATTTTTTCCTTATTTCCTTGAACCTTGTACAGCATTAGAAATAAAAGATTAACTGAAACACATTTTCGCCCTTTTCGCCTCATCACGACGAATTGTCGTTCTGTTTTGATCAGCATTTTTTTTAGATGACTCCATCAGCAAATAAGATTGAATATTTTTTCGCTAAGATTCGTTAATTGTATTAAGTGAACGATGAAAATTTCACAAGTAACGAGGTGGCAATGAGTTGCCGTGAGTAACGAAGTACATCCGGGCATTTGTGAACGGAAACAAAGAAGTAGCGGGGAGTTGGCGTTCAGGTGAAGTGAAGTGATGATGATACGCAGATTGAAACAAAAGAAAGAAATAGGAGAGATAAAAAAGAAATAGAGAAAGAGAGAGAGAGAGAGACATTGAAGAAGGAGAATGGTAGGAAGAACGAAGAAGATAAAGAAACAGATATAGAAAATATCACAGTTGATTCGCAATGAGAAATACAACAAAAATAGAAAGAAGGAGTGAGAGAGAGAAAACAGAAAAATAGAGCGTAAAAAGAGAATGAGAGAGAGAGAGAGAGCGAGAAACAGAACAGAAGAAAGAGAGATAGAAAAGTTAAAAAAAGAGAACGGGCGAGAGAGACAGACGAGAAAAAGAGAAGTAGCCAGCGAGACACGAGAAAAAGAGAAGTAGCGAGCGAGAGACGAAAATAGAGAAGGGGCAAGCGAGAGACAAGAAACAGAGAAGGAGCGAGCGAGAGACGAGAAAAAGAGAAGGAGCGAGCGAGAGACGAGAAAAAAAGAACGGGCGGGCGAGAGACGAAAATAGAGAAGGGGCAAGCGAGAAACGAAAAAAGGGAAACAGCCAGCGAGAGACGAGAAAGAGAGAACTGGCGAGCGAGAGATGAGAAAAAGAGAAGGGGCAAGCGAGAGACGAAAATAGAGAAGGGGCGAACGAGAGACGAAAAAAGAGAAGCAGCCAGCAAGAGACGAGAAAAAGAGAACTGGCGATCGAGAGACGAGAAAAATAGAAGGGGGGGAACGAGAGACGAAAAGAAGTGAAGGGGCGAGCGAGAGACAAGTAAAAGAGAACGGGAGAGCGAGAGACGAAAAAAGAGAACAGGCGAGCGAGAGACGGAAAAGAGAACGGGCGAACGAGAGACGAAGAGTAGTGAAGGGGCGAGCGAGAGACGAAAAAAGGAAAAGGAGCGAGAAAGAGAGACGGAAAAAAGAGAAGGAGCGATCGAGAGACGAGAAAAAGAGAAGGAGCGAGCGAGAGACAAGTAAAATAGAATTAGCGAGCGAGAAACGGAAAAAGAGAATGGGCGAGCGAGAGACGGAAATAGAGAAGGGGCGAGCGAGAGACGAAAAATGAGACGGGGCGAGCGAGAGACGAAAATAGAGAAGGGTCGAGCGAGAGACGAAAAAAGAGAAGCAGCCAGCGAGAGACGAGAAAAAGAGACCTGGCGAGCGAGAGACGAGAAAAAGAGAGCGGGCGAGCGAGAGAGTGAAAAAGAGAAAGGGCGAGCGAGAGACGAAAAAACGGGCGAGAGAGAGAGACGAGAAAAATAGAAGGGGCCAACGAGAGACGAAAAGAAGTGAAGGGGCGAGCGAGAGACGAGTAAAAGAGAACGAGCGAGCGAGAGACGAAAAAAGAGAGGGGGTGAGCGAAAGACGGAAAAAGAGAACGGGCGAGCGAGAAACGAAAAAAGGAGAAGGAGCGAGCGAGAGACAAGTAAAAGAGAAATAGTGAGCGAGAGACGAGAAAAATAGAAGGAGCGAGCGAGAGACGAGAAAAAGAGAAGGAGCGAGCGAGAAACGGAAAAAAGAGAATGGGCGAGCGAGAGACGAAAATAGAGAAGGTGCGAGCGAGAGGCGAAAAAAGAGAAGCAGCCAGCGAGAGATGAAAATAGAGAAGGGGCGAGCGAGAGACGAGAAAAAGAGAAGGAGCGAGCGATAGACGAGAAAAAAGAAGGGGCGAGCAAGAGACAAAAAAAAGAGAAGGGGTGAGCGAGAGACGAGTAAAAGAGAAGGAGCGAGCGAGAGACGAGTAAAAGAGAAGGAGCTAGCGAGAGGCGAGAAAAAGAGAAGTAGCGAGCGAGAGACGAGAAAAAGGGAACGGGCGAGCGAGAGACGAAAAAAGAGAACGGGCGAGCGAGAGACGAAAATAGAGAAGAGGCGAGCGAGACGAAAAACGAGAAGCAGCCAGCGATAGAAGAGAAAAAGAGAACGGGCCAGCGAGAGACAGAAAAAGAGAACGGCTGAGCGAGAGACGGAAAAAACAACGGGTGAGCGAGAGACGGAAAAAGAAAACGGGTGAGCGAGAGACGGAAAAAGAGAACGGGCGATCGAGAGACGAGAAAAAGAGAACGGGCGAGCGAGAGACGAAAAAAAGAGGAGGAGTGAGCGAGCGACAAGAAAAAGAGAAGGGGCGAACGAGAGACGAAAAAAGAGGAGGAGCGAGCGAGAGACGAGAAAAAGAGAAGGGGCGAACAAAAGACGAAAAAAGGAGCGAGGGGCGAGCGAGAGACGAGAAAAAAAGAACGGGCGAGCGAGAGACGGAAAAAAAGAACGGGCGAGCGAGAGACGACAAAAAGAAAAGGATCGAACGTGAAACGAGAAAAAGAGAAAGGGCGAGCGAGGTGACGAAAAAGAGAAGGAGCGAGCGAGAGACGAATAAAGAGAAGGGGCGAGCGAGAGACGAGAAAAAGAGAAGGGGCGAGCGAGAGACGAAAAAAGAGAAGGAGCGATCGAGAGACGAGAAAAAGAGAAAGATGAGCGAGAGACAAGTAAAAGAGAAATAGCGAGCGAGAGACGAGAAAAAGAGAAGTAGCGAGCGAGAGACGAGAAAAAATGAAGGAGAGAGCAAGAGACGAGTAAAAGATAAGGAACGAGCGAGAGACGAAAAAAAGAGGAGCTGCGAGCGAGAGACGAAAAAAGAGGAGGAGCGAGCGAGAGACGAGAAAAAGAGAACTGTCGAGCGGGAGACGAGAAAAATAGAAGGGGCGAGCAAGAGACGAGAAAAGAGAAGGAGCGAGCGAGAGACGAGTAAAAGAGAAGGAGCTAGCGAGAGGCGAGAAAAAGAGAAGTAGCGAGCGAGAGACGAGAAAAAGGGAACGGGCGAGCGAGAGACGAAAAAAGAGAACGGGCCAGCGAGAGACGAAAATAGAGAAGAGGCGAGCGAGACGAAAAACGAGAAGCAGCCAGCGATAGAAGAGAAAAAGAGAACGGGCCAGCGAGAGACGGAAAAAGAGAACGGCTGAGCGAGAGACGGAAAAAGAGAACGGGTGAGCGAGAGACGGAAAAAGAAAACGGGTGAGCGAGAGACGGAAAAAGAGAACGGGCGATCGAGAGACGAGAAGAAGAGAACGGGCGAGCGAGAGACGAAAAAAAGAGGAGGAGTGAGCGAGCGACAAGAAAAAGAGAAGGGGCGAACGAGAGACGAAAAAAGAGGAGGAGCGAGCGAGAGACGAGAAAAAGAGAAGGGGCGAACAAAAGACGAAAAAAGGAGAAGGGGCGAGCGAGAGACGACAAAAAGAAAAGGATCGAACGTGAAACGAGAAGAAGAGAAAGGGCGAGCGAGGGACGAAAAAGAGAAGGAGCGAGCGAGAGACGAATAAAAGAGAAGGGGCGAGCGAGAGACGAGAAAAAGAGAAGGGGCGAGCGAGAGACGAAAAAAGAGAAGGAGCGATCGAGAGACGAGAAAAAGAGAAAGATGAGCGAGAGACAAGTAAAAGAGAAATAGCGAGCGAGAGACGAGAAAAAGAGAAGTAGCGAGCGAGAGACGAGAAAAAATGAAGGAGAGAGCAAGAGACGAGTAAAAGATAAGGAACGAGCGATAGACGAAAAAAAGAGGAGGAGCGAGCGAGAGACGAAAAAAGAGGAGGAGCGAGCGAGAGACGAGAAAAAGAGAAGGGGCGAACAAAAGACGAAAAAAGGAGAAGGGGCGAGCGAGAGACGACAAAAAGAAAAGGATCGAACGTGAAACGAGAAAAAGAGAAAGGGCGAGCGAGGGACGAAAAAGAGAAGGAGCGAGCGAGAGACGAATAAAAGAGAAGGGGCGAGCGAGAGACGAGAAAAAGAGAAGGGGCGAGCGAGAGACGAAAAAAGAGAAGGAGCGATCGAGAGACGAGAAAAAGAGAAAGATGAGCGAGAGACAAGTAAAAGAGAAATAGCGAGCGAGAGACGAGAAAAAGAGAAGTAGCGAGCGAGAGACGAGAAAAAATGAAGGAGAGAGCAAGAGACGAGTAAAAGATAAGGAACGAGCGATAGACGAAAAAAAGAGGAGGAGCGAGCGAGAGACGAAAAAGAGGAGGAGCGAGCGAGAGACGAGAAAAAGAGAACTGTCGAGCGGGAGACGAGAAAAATAGAAGGGGCGAGCAAGAGACGAGAAAAAAGAAGGAGCGAGCAAGAGACAAAAAAAGAGAAGCAGCCAGCGAGAGACGAGAAAAAGAGAACTGGCGAGCGAGAGACGAGAAAAATAGAAGGGGGGAACGAGAGACGAAAAGAAGTGAAGGGTCGAGCGAGAGACAAGTAAAAGAGAACGGGAGAGCGAGAGACGAAAAAAGAGAACAGGCGAGCGAGAGATGGAAAAAGAGAACGGGCGAGCGAGAGACGAATATAGGAGAAGGAAAGAGAGAGAGAGACGGAAAAAAGAGAAGGAGCGATCGAGAGACTAGAAAAAGAGAAGGAGCGAGCGAAAGACAAGTAAAAGAAAAATAGCGAGCGAGAAACGGAAAAAGAGAATGGTTAAGCGAGAGACGGAAAAAGAGAATGGGCGAGCGAGAGACGGAAATAGAGAAGGGGCGAGCGAGAGACGAAAAATGAGAAGGGGCGACCAAGAGACGAGAAAAAGAGAAGCAGCCAGCGAGAGACGAGAAAAAGAGACCTGGGGAGCGAGAGACGAGAAAAAGAGAGCGGGCGAGCGAGAGACGGAAAAAGAGAACGGGCGAGCGAGGGACGAAAAAAAGAGAACGGGCGAGCGAGAGACGAAAAAAAGAGAACGGGCGAGCGAGAGACGAAAAAAAGAAGCGAGCGAGAGACGAAAAAAGAGCAGGAGAGAGCGAGAGACGAAAAAAAGAGAAGGAGCGAGCGAGAGACGAGAAAAAGAGAAGGAGCGAGCGAGAGGCGAGAAAAAGAGAAGTAGCGTGCTAGAGACGAGAAAAAGAGAACGGGCGAACGAGAGACGAAATAAAGTGAACGGGCGAGCGAGAGACGAAAAAAAGAGAACGGGCGAGCGAGAGACGAAAATAGAGAAGAGGCGAGCGAGACGAAAAAAGAGAAGCAGCCAGCGAAAGACGAGAAAATGAGAACTGGCGAGCGAGAGATGAGAAAAAGAGAAGGGGCGACCGAGAGACAAGTAAAATGAAGGAGCGAGCGAGAGGCGAGAAAAAGAGAAGTAGCATGCGAAAGCCTAGAAAAAGAGAAAGGGCCAGCGAGAGACGGAAAAAGAGAACGGGTGAGCGAGAGACGGAAAAAAAGAAGGAGCGAACGAGAAACGAGAAAAAGAGAACTTGCGAGCGAGAGACGGAAAAAGAGAACGGGCGAACGAGAGACGAAAAAAGTGAAGCAGCCAGCGAAAGATGAGAAAAAGAGAACGGGCGAACGAGATACGAAAAAAAGAGGAGGAGCGAGCGAGAGACGAGAAAAAGAGAATGGGTGAGCAAGAGACGACAAAAAGAGAAGGAGTGAGCGAGAGACAAGTAAAAGAGAAATAGCGAGCGAGAGACGAGAAAAAGAGAAGGAGCGAGCGAGAGACGAGAAAAAGAGAAGGAACGAGCGAGAGACGAGAAAAAGAGAAGGAACGAGCGAGAGACGAGAAAAAGAGAAGGAACGAGCGAGAGACGAGAAAAAGCGAAGGAGCGAGCGAGAGACGAGAAAAAGAGAAGGGGCGAGCGAGAGACAAGTAAAAGAGAAATAGCGAGCGAGAGACGAGAAAAAGAGAAGGAGCTAGCGAGAGACGAGAAAAAGAGAAGGAGCGAGCGAGAGACGGAAAATGAGAAGGGGCGAGTGAGAGACGAAAAAAGAGAACGGGTGAGCGAGAGACGAAAATAGAGAAGGGGCAAGCGAGGGACGAAAATAGAGAAGCAGCCAGCGAGAGACGAGAAAAAGAGAACTGGCGAGCGAGAGACGAAAAAAGAGAACGGGCGAGCGAGAGACGAAAAAAAAGAGAAGGAGCGACCGAGAAAAAGAGAAGGGGCGAACGAGACGAAAAACATAAAAGAAAGGGCGAGAGAGCCACGAAGAAAAGAGAAAGGGCGAGCGAGAGACAAGAAAAAGAGAAGGGGTGAGCTGGAGACACAAAAAAAAAGAGAAGGAGCGAACGAGAGACGAATAAGAGACGGTGTGAGCGAGAGACGAAAAAAGAGAAGGAGCGATCGAGAGACGAGAAAAAGAGAAGGAGTGAGCGATAGACAAGTAAAAGAGAAATAACGAGCGAGAGACGAGAAAAAGAGAAGCAGCGAGCGAGAGACGAGTAAAAGAGAAGGAGCGAGCGAGAGACGGAAAATCAAATTCCTTCTACCATGACCTGATTTTCTATTGGTTGGCTGCGATAAACCTAAAAAAATTCCCTAACTCAGACAAAACTAAAAAGTGACCAGTTCAGAACTTAGCCACCTCACCCTCTATTCTGACCCAAATCTATATCTCTATGGTTACAAACTGCTGATTGACCAGCTTCAGTCAGTTAAGTGCCATACGTGATACACGCTTGAGCGATCATGTCTCGAAGGAGACATGACTGACTGGACAGAAGATTATCCCGCAGTAGGTTGCCATTGCTTTCTGCGGTAGACTGGTTGCCAGCCAAGGCTATAGAACCCAATCTGTCCTGTTATTTAACCCATAACTGGAGGGAAGAGACGGATTAATACTATTTGATATCACTATGGGGTCTCTAGACTCTGCTGAGTCTTCAAATTTTGTTGGTCTATTTATTGTATATAATCCTGACAGCGTATAACGATATAAATATCAAGGATATAGGTTTGTACGGTGAAGATGGTCTTATGGTGGTAAAAATTCCACAAGTGTTAAAATCAATAGAATACGGAAATTAATACACAGGGGACAGAAAAGTTTTAACCTTTAGGTGACTATCAAAACTAATCTCAAAAAGGAAGACTTCCTAGATGTAACACTTTAACTAGTCGATGAAACATACTCTCCCTACTTAAAAACTAACACTAATCTTATATACATCCACCCCAAATCTAACCACTTTTGATCAATCATCAAACATATACCCTTCTCAATTGAAAACAGAATTAGTTAACAATGAAAATATGGAAAACATTAGTAACAATGAAAACATTTTTATAAACAGCAAATTGTATGACACAGAACTTAAAAACAGCGTCTATAAATGCCCTGACCTGAAATACAATAAACATAATAATAACAACAACAACAAAAATAGAAAGAGAAATATCATTTGGTGTACACCCCTATTTAACCCCCTATTTAACCCCCTATTTAACCAAAGGATAAGTAATAATTCCTAAAATTAATTGAAAAACACTCCCCTAAAAATAATCCTCTTAGCAATTTTTTAACAGAAATACACTGAAATTAAGCTATAGCTTTAGTGATAACCTTGAGAAGATCATCGAAAAACATAATCACAGAATTTTAAACAGATAAAATAACGTGAACAATCAAACAACACCCTAAAAACAAACTAACAATCACAATAACAATCACTGCAATTGCCGAAAACCTATTGAGTGTCCATTAGCAAATAAATGTCTAACTGACTCTATAGTCTACTTCCACCATAGAAAATCCCACAGTAATAAAATATTATATCGGGTGTACCAAGAATACTTTTAAAACCCACCATTACTTTCACACATTACCTTTTAATTAATGATAACATTACCCCAATAGCACATCAATTTCAACATTTTTATTGGCAATTAAAAGATGGCAATATAACCCCTTACATTAAAATGGAAGATGTTTAAAAAAAATCAGAACTTGAAAATCTTTACATGAGCCATGTTTTCAAAAAGAATTACAAATTATCAAATTCCAGAAACTAAATTTTCTCAACCTTGTCATCATCGTCTAAAACAAACCTTAAAATATAGTTAATATTTTCTAATATAACTATCTATCCCCTAGCATATATTGATTGATTGATTCTCCCACTTTTTGATAATTTAATTTGTTGCAGCTTAACGCATATATCATCCACTGAGTTGTCTACATATGTTTGACACGCACTCTATTAAAAAAAAAAAACAAAAAAAAAAAACAGCAAAAGCTTACCCATTGTTGTCTCTTGTCCACACGTTTGAGTTGAACAATAACTTCAAGAAAATCCAGTAACCGTTTCACAATAACACGCGATCATTTTTCAAATTTGTAAAATTGCAACATATGTATGTCAATTCATTTCATCACTAACATGGAAAATGTCTGGGTCTTATGTCATTTTAAGTCAATCTCTTTTTTTACTCTTACAATCAAATGTCTCCTATACATCATGACCTGATTTTCTATTGGTTAACTGAGATAAACCTAAAAAAAAAAAAAAAAAATCCCCCCGCCTTAATTGTCTAAATTTGGTTAAAAATTTTGTTGTTTTCTAAGCTTCTATATATAATAATTCCTAACAGTAAAAAATATATTTCACTGCCTTACCAGGTGATAATAAGATACTACCGAAACACAACGACTCTTGTGTTCAAGTAAATCATGTTTTTATTATAAACTTATACTAAAAATCTTACCATATATAATGCTCTACTAAGTATTGAGCAATCTTAATAAAGTAAATTACTACAAACAGTGGACTGTTTGTACTGTTGTACAAAGAGTGGACTGTTTGTAGTACAAACCATTAGTTTGTACTACTTCTAATATATATATATATATATATATATATATTCCGGACAGAAGCAAGTGGCCACACTGATGAGCTGTGATACCGCGAAACAGGCTTGTATGTGGATAATATATATAAATATGTGTGTGTGTGTGTGTGTGTGTGTGTGTGTGTGTGTGTGTGTGTGTGTGTGAGCAGGATGTAAAATGGTATTCAAAACTAAAATGAATATGATGAACTAAGTGGAAAAGCTTATCAACAACGGATTTTGCGTTCGGTTCCTTCAGGCAGGAATAAAAGACAAAACTGATTAGGAAAATTGCATTAATTGCGGGGAGGAATAGAATAAAATGGGTAATAAATTAAAATAACTGATAAGATACGACGACCAAGAAATATTATATATATTTTTATCGAGAGAGAGAGAGAGAGAAAGAGAGAGAGAATGGTAGACTTTGAAAAACAGTAGATACTCTGGCATCTACGCATCATTCATTCAGTAATGAATGAAAACATTCTCAGCTATTGGGCGTGTATAATGATAATATACACGCTAAAAAATCTGCCTTCTTCTTCCGAGCGCCCGTAGCTCAGAGGTAGAATCGCCGACTGACGCCAATTCGTTCGGTTTTCAATCCTGGGTAAAAAGCAACCGGCTGTCTAGCCGTACTGATGGGCTGTGATACAGCGAAACAGATCCGTCTGCAGATGACTATATATATAGGATTCGTGGGTGGCTGAGTAGATCTTTTTTTTTCTCGACTAGCTCGTACATCACATTGTGCTATAATGGCTTTTGCGATTATTCCTATATTAGTCATCCACATACAAGCCTGTTTCGCTGTATCACAGCTCATCAGTGTGGCTAGACACATCCACTTGCTTCTGGCCGGAATCGAAACTCGACTGATTTGGTGTCAGTTGGAGTCGCTACTCCCTAAGCCATTGTCGCATGGAATCAGAGAAGGGAAATTTTAACGTGTTGTATGTAAGCAGTGTATACACACATAGGATGTGCGTTGTGGCGCATTGGATATCGGCCTCGGAACGAGAAATCGGGGAACCGAGTTCGAATTCCAGTTGAGATTCCTTGCATTCACTTACGTGCAAATACCCTTGGGAAAGGTATTAATCCGTCTCTTCCCTCCTGTTATGGGTTAAATAACAGAACAGATTGGGTTCTATAGCCTTGGTCGGCAACCAGTCTACCGCAGGAAGCAATGGCAACCTACTGCGGGATAATCTTCTGCCCAGTCAGTCATGTCTCGAAAGAGACATGATCGCCCAAAGCGTGTATCGCGCATGGCACTTAACTGTCTGACTGATACACACACCAGTCACCGAAAGAACTCAATTCATTTCTGAACAGTCACGCATAACTCTCTCTCCCATATATATATATATATATATATATATATATATGGGAAAGAGAGTTATGAAATATGCATATAAACATTAAATGCAGAAGAGAGCGATAGTGAAAAAAATAGAATGAGGCAAGAGAAAAAACGGGAAAAGGATTGAAGCTATGGATACTACACAAAAATTAGTTATATATACAGAAAGATAAAAGTAAAAGGAGTGGTGAAGTGAATAAAAACAAAGAGGTGATTACGATGAAGAGGAAAGTGGTGGCGAACGAAGAATTTGCGGACGTCCTTAAATCAGTTTGCTTTGCGTGAATTTGTTTCTTTTGGAAGTTTATGATACATGCGTGCGTGTTCCGAACAATTTTTGTTTTTATGGCTAAAAGTAAGAAAAAAAAAAAAGGAAACACTTCGTTTCAGATCTCCGTTTATTTCGTTCTCAATGAAAAAGTAGTTTCTGCAGCAACATTTCAATAGAGTTGTTTGCTGATTCGTCATTTTTGTCATTCTTAACTTGAACATAAATACATGGATCTCACACTTCAAGCGCGCCGTGTTTTCGTGAAGTTAGAAATAATATATAAAGAAACATAGATATGGAAGAAGAGAACCAACAGAAAAAATAAACTAGATTTATACAGCCTCATAAAGAATTGATAAATTTATTTTTACTCCGACATTTTTATTACGTCAAACGTTCTTTTATTTTAAGAGCATATTTTCTATATTGTTTTCTCGAGTGCGCAGGCTGATAGGCATGATACACAGTTTAAAATAAGGAATTCTATTTCAAACACGGTTATCTATATAAAATAAAGTTTGGAGTAATAACGACTCAGATATATTTTGGGTCTCGGTTAGAGTGGTTGATTTTTAGGTAGAGTACTCGCTTCTTTCATCTGTCCCTTATGCTTTCAATATATCTTGTGTGTGTCCAATTCTCTAAATTTTAACTCTCGCTTTCTGATTTGTCCTTTTTGTATCCATTTTTTTTCTAAAGCTTCGTTGTTCACATGTACCGTCCATGATTTTCTTGGCATCATTCTATAGAAACGCATTTTTGCTACCGCAAACATTTTCTTAATCTGTGAGCTGATTGTCCAACACTGACTTCCATATGACCTGGATACTGCGTTCAAACGTGAAAAGAACTGTCAACGCTTGGTGTTGACTTAAGTGTCCACTTAATATTTGCATACGTTATATCCCTGATTATATATATATATATATATATATATATATATATATATATGCCATCCTCAGACAGATCTGTTTCGTTGTATCACAGCTCATCAGTACGGTTAGACTCCGACTGCTTCTAACCCAGGATTGAAACCCGACCGAAGTGGCGTCAGTCGGTGATTCTACCTCTGGGTCATGGGCGCACGATAGAAGAAGGCAGACTTATAGTTTTTATTTATCTTAATTCTTTTAAAAAGTACACAAAATATGGGATTGACTGATATATATTACGTGTAGAGAAGTAGTAGTAAAAAACTACTAATGTTACACCAAAATAAATCAGATTGTACGATGCCAAAACCCCTGTGCTTTTTACCATCTTATATTCTTCTTGGTGTGCGTTGTGGTGCAGTGGATATCGACTTCGAACGACAAATCGGGGAGCTGAGTTCGAATTCCAGTTGAATTCCTTGCATTCACTTACGCACAAAAACCCTTGGGAAAGCTATTAATCTGTCTCTTCCCCCCAGTTAAATAACAAGACAGATTTGATTCTATAGCCTTGGCTGGCAACCAATCTACTGCAGAAAGCAATGGCCGCCTACTGTAGGATACTCTTCTGTTCAGTCAGTCATGTTTCTCTCGAGACATGATTACCCAAAGCGTGTATCATGTATGGCACTTAACTGACTGATATTCTTCTGGATTTTAAATGTTCCTGGGTGGTTTAACCTGGCATTATGTCGTCCTGATAATTGCACATAGTGCATGAAACTCGAGTCACGGCCGGTTTCAAGTTTTTGGGAATTACCAAAATCTTGCTTATATATATACTAGCAGTACAGCCCGGCGTTGCTCGGGTGTAATGAAAGCTTTAAAACTAATCCATGGCCTGGAGCTCATACTTTTTTGGACGTTGGC
This sequence comes from Ascarosepion bandense, assembly GCA_037127315.1. Classification (NCBI taxonomy): domain Eukaryota; kingdom Metazoa; phylum Mollusca; class Cephalopoda; order Sepiida; family Sepiidae; genus Ascarosepion; species Ascarosepion bandense. The sequence continues at coordinate 631,952 of JBBBDQ010001955.1, forward strand.
ACGAAAGACTAAAATGCAATTGTTGTTTCTAGTTAAAGCGAAACTGCAGATTGAAAGAAAAATGATTGGGAAATCGGAAAAAATAAGTACCTGATCGGAAGCCTAAAGAATATTTGCGTGAAGTTTGGTGAGAATTGTGGATTTGTAACAAAGGACATACATACAGACAGGCACACACACAAACATATTGCTTTATCTATATCTATATATATATAGGTATCGGGGGAGGGATCGGAAAAATAAGTATCCTATGACCTGACTGGAAGCCTAAAGAATATGTGCGTGAAGTTTGGTGAGAATCAGATGAAAATTGTGGATTTGTATAAAGGACACACACACACACACACACACACACACACACACACACACACACACACACACAACTTGCCTTTTATATATACTAGCAGTATAGCCCGGCGTTGCTCGGGTTGTAATGAAAGCTGGAGCTCAGTATCTTTGAACGTTGGCACGAAAGACTAAAAAGCAATAGTTGTTTCCAGTTAAAGCGAAACCGTAGACTGAAAGAAAAATGAATAGATGTAAGTCAAATTTTGAAGTTTGGTGAGAGTCGGATAAAAATTGTGGATTTGTATAAAGGACACACAGACAGATAAACAAACACACACACACAAACATCTTGCCTTTTATATATATTATCGATTTTCTGCACTATTGTAAGAACTGCAACCTTGAAACTTCTGAATATCGTTTCTTATGTCTTTGTCTATGAGTGTATCAAATTTGATTAAAATCAGACCACTCCTTCTATAACCCGATTTTTTCGATTTTCGATTTTCTATATTTATCGGGGGTACCTCGACACAAAACCTAGCTAAGAACACTCGCAACTGTAAATTTTCAAGAAAATCTGTTCAGCCGTTTCGGAGTCTATAGGTAACGGACACACACACACAGACACACAGACACACACACACAAACACACACAAACACACAGACAAAGTTCCATTTATTAAGTTTAGATTTAGATAAATATGGGGGCGGTAGAATCGGAAAAACTAAGTAGCCCATGACCTTGACTGGAAGCCTAAAGAATATGTGCGTGAAGTTTGGTGATATTCGGATAAACATTGTGGATTTGTATAATGGACAGACAGACAAACATCTTGCCTATTATATATGTGCGGTTTTTTTTTTTAAACTTATATTTTTGCCCATATGGCATGCTCTCCCATCGGATGCTTTACTTATTCCGACTTTCATTGAGCACTTTTTACGCTAAAATTAAATCACTTTCTTGTTAGAGGGTTTTTCTCTCCCCTCCTCCCTCGGAACATTTATGCCTATTTTTACATCTTAGCCAAATTTGGATATTTTTTTTCGATAAGATTGCTCGATGCCAACCCCTCTGTGATTTTTACTATCTTACACTCTTCTGGGTTTAAGATTTTACTGAGTGGTTTAACCTTGCATTATGGCGGCTTGATAATTGCACATAGTGCATGAAACTCGAGTCGCAGCAGGTGGTTTTCGGGAATGACCAAAATGTTGGTTATATATATATATAGGAAAAACTACTAAAAAGTTATAAGTTTAAAAATGCATTTTTTTACAGTATTTATTTATTTCTATTATTATATATATATATGTTTGATATTTCAGAACGGCTTCGGCCTTTACATCAGAAACAAATGATTTTCAAATTTAAACTAGAAGCGTTCGCCGCGAGAGCGTTCATCGAGAGAGTTTATCCTATATACGAGTTGTAGTTTATCTTATACATATTAAGACAGTATAGGTATGGATCATCATTATGCTATATATATATATATATATATATATATATATATATATATATATCATTATGCTATATATATATATCTCATTATGCTATATATATATATATATCATTATGCTATATATATAGATATATATCTCATTATGCTATATATATATATATATCATTATGCTATATATATATATATCATTATGCTATATATATATATATCATTATGCATATATATATATATATATATATATATATCATTATGCTATATATATATATATCATTATGCTATATATATATATATATCATTATGCTATATATATATATCATTATGTATATATATATATATATATATTATGCTATATATATATATATATCATTATGCTATATATATATATCATTATGCTATATATATATATATATATATATCATTATGCTATATATATATATCATTATGCTATATATATATATATCATTATGCTATATATATATATCATTATGCTATATATATATATATCATTATGCTATATATATATCATTATATATATATATATATATATGTATATCATTATGCTATATATATATATCATTATGCTATATATATATATCATTATGCTATATATATATATATCATTATGCTATATATATATATATATTATGCATATATATATATATATCATTATGCTATATATATATATCATTATGCTATATATATATATATATCATTATCTATATATATATATATATATATCATTATGCTATATATATATATATCATTATGCTATATATATATATATATCATTATGCTATATATATATATATATCAGTATGCTATATATATATATATCATCATGCTATATATATATATATATATATCATTATGCTATATATATATATATATATATCATTAGTATATATATATATATATATATATATATCATTATGCTATATATATATATATCATTATGCTATATATATATATATATATATAAATATATATATATATATATCTCCGTCAGACAAAGAAAAGGTTATAAAACTTTGATGTTTCTTAAAAATTGGACTGAACGTGCAACAACTTTTTTTTCGAAAAGTAGAAAAATAAAATAATAACAATTAAACAGACTTTTTGGAAAAAAGTTAAATGGATTTTTGTTGCCAATTTTGGTGCATTATTAATATATATGCGTGTGTTAAGATGCTTCACACATATTTTATGAGGTGCTTAAAATTATTATCACTGGGCGCCCTGAACGTTGGGTAACAGCTCGCGAGAAGTAGATATACTACATATTATTATTGGCCGCCACAATCTTTCCCCTGCATTAGCCACCTTGGATGTCCGGAAATGAATAGTCACCCTGGCGTCTGCCTCTCATGACAAGTGCGCCACATACTGCGAGCTACTCGGAAGATGTGCTCGGAAGGCAACACGTAACCTGTTGGTTGGCAGCTCTCACTTCCGGTTTTTCGCCACAAGCCTTGTTTCTCTTCGTACTAGATTGGCAACCATACACTGAGTTCTGAATGTAGGGGATCTGTCTCTCCAATCAGCGCCCAAGAATTTAATAAATAGGGTAAAGTCAGTCAGTAAGTACACCTTTGACACGTGTGACGATACTTGGTCATGTGCGAGTCTAAAGCCCTGCTTAATAAATAGTTGTCGCGTTTGAGAATTAGTGCTTCTAGAGAGGAAAATCCTCAGCCCTGAGCATGATGATAGCGTAGAGTTCGAGAAAATGGCCCCGTCGATAATGAACAAATATTGAGTCGGCGAGTAATTTCGAGTTGGGTTGGTTGATATTATGGTATATCAATCTTGATTTTATGGTATATCAATCTTGAAATATCGAAAGCAGTTTCTTCTTGTTCTTGCTTTCACCTCGCTGTCATTCTTCAACCCTTCTTCCCTGCACCTTTATTTTTCCTTCTCCTTCTCTATCCAGTAACTCTCCTCTTCATTCTTCTTTCTTTACCTGTATCTTTCAATTTTGTCTTGCTGATATCATTGTTATTAGATATTATCATTATCACTACTATTGTTAACATTATTATTATTACTACTACTAGTACTGTTGTTGATATTATTATTATTGCTATTATTATTGCTACTAATATTGTTCTTAATACTATCATTATTATTGATATTATTATTACCATTACTATTTTTGTTGAGATTACTATTGGTATTTATATTACTACTATTGTTGATATTATTATATTGTTTATATTGTCAATAATATAATAATATCAACAATCGTAGTTATAAAAATATCAATAGTAATATTGAAAGCAAGAACAAGAAGAAATTTGATTATTACTACTATTATTGTTGTTGATATTACTATTGATATTTTTATTACTACGATTGTTGATATTATTATATTATTGATATTATTACTACTATTTGTGATACTATCATTATTATTGATATTATTATTGTTGTTGATATTGCTATTGATATTTTTATTACTACGATTGTTGATATTATTATATTATTGATATTATTACTACTATTGTTGATACTCTCATTATTATTGATATTATTATTACTATTATTATTGTTGATATTGCTATTGATATTTTTATTACTACTATTGTTGATATTATATTATTGATTTATTATTACTAATATTGTTGTTGCTCAAACATCATTGTATCTGGCAATTTTTATTGCTGTTGTATTTGATATTATTATACGTAGTATTATTGTTAACATTATTATTATTGTTGTTGACATTTTATTAGCATTGTTGTTCTTGACATTATTGTTTATTGTTATCATCATAATTTCTCCTTCCGCACGGTTTTTCGTTTCCAATCGGTGATTGTGGATTATAGCAAACAGATAGCACCTTTGACATAATATTTGCACTTCCACGCAACGCAGACTTCTAAAGCAAGGGAATACTAGGCACTATTCAGCAGATTGTTTTAACGTAGGACCCAATGTTCGTTCGTATAGATTCTAACGTCCTAATGATAACTGGGACAATCGTAGCTTTTTTTCAAACTTATTCAATGAAGCATGACTTCCTGGAATACTAAATTATTATTTCTTCAGAAGAAAATCATTGGTTGTGTGTATGCAGGATTCATAACTTCTCATCAAAGCTGACTTTGTGGTAAAATTGCAGTAGCCTCCCCCCCCCAACTATATTCAAGATATTTTTCAAGGACTACAATTGATGAGAGAAACCGCAAATCGTACTAAATCCGACATATACTATGCTTTTACTCTCCAGATACGTACATATGAAAGAGTTTAATTTATAAATCAGATCAATAAGTCAGTCAGTCAATTAAGTGCCATACGTCTTACAGTGTTAGAGGGAGATAACTCATGACTACCACAAGAGACTGTAGGCAAGGATTAAAGGTCATATACTCCAGTGACTGTAATAAAGGGTTCGGTTCGAAATTTCCCTAGCACCTGAAGAAGTGCCGGAGCGTACAACGACCAAAATGTCGTACAAATGGCAACAAAAATGAGAACAATAGTCCAAATAATGTAAATATTGTAAATATTAGATCATCTCAGAAATATAGACATATACTACAAGAACCTACTATAATAAAAGTTACATCTAAACTTATTTATAAATGGAATTTTGTATGTGTGTGTGTGTGTGTGTGTGTGTGTGTGTGTGTGTGTGTGTCCGTTACCTATAGACTCCGAAACAGCTGAATCGATTTTCTTGAAAATTTACACAGTTGTACTTTAAATAAACGTCTGCGAGTATTCTTAGCTCGGTTTTGTGTCGAGGTACCTCCGATAAATATAGAAAATCGATAATCGAAAAAATCGGGTTATAGGAAGGAGTGGTCTGATTTTAATCAAATTTGATACACTCACAAAGACATAAGAAACGATATTCAGAAGTTTCAAGGTTGCAGTTCTTACAATAGTGCAAAAAATCGATAATATATATATATATATATATATATATATATAAAAGGCAAGATATTTGTGTGTGTGTGTGTGTGTGTGTGTGTGTTTTTATATGTCTGTATGTCCTTTATACAAATCCACAATTTTTATCCGATTCTCATCAAACTTCACACAAATATTCTTTGGTTGAGTCTGAGCTCCAGGACCATGGATTAGTTTTAAAGCTTTCATTACACCCGAGCAACGCCGGGCTATACTGCTAGTAATTGATATATTTTTCTTGACAGCCGCGCATCTAAAGCACAATAAGATCTTAAAAACCCAACGAATACTGAAGTAGAAGAATTACAAAATGTTGTAAGAAATTCTTATCATCGGGATTCTAAAGGACAATAAGAGATTAACGGCAATTCAATAATATAATCATGTTAATAACAATATAGTGTCATACACATCATATGTCACTGTAGATCTTAACCAATTTAACTTCTTTTTTTTTTTTTTCTGTCAGTCAAGAATTATCATCTTTTTATCCGCAACAAGGGTTTTTACAGCTTCTCTTTGGCATATCGAATTACCGGCATCACCATTCGCATGCCTTCTGGGCCATTATTAACTAAAACTTAGTAATTGCTTATTTTTTTAGGTGGGGTATCTGTAACAGAAGTGACGTGTAAGAAAAGATCTGTATATAAATATAAAAATAATTATATGCAATGAAACCTATATATATATAAAACTATTTAATAAAACTATGATTAAAAGTGGACAGTGGTGTCAACACTTAGCAGTGACAAAACCTGAGATATCCAGAACAATCTGCCCATGTGGATTCGGTTCGAAATTCCTACAAATATCACCGGATAAAAGGCTGGGGTGTACATCGGCCGAAACGTCGTGAATGTGACAGTAGAGATAAAGATAACAGACTGAACACACACACACACACACACACATATATATATATATATATATATATATATATATATATATATTTGAATACTGCTGCCACATCTGGCTGGGTGCCCCTGCTATTCTCCTTGGGGTTCTTGACAAAATACAGCGAAGAATCTGTAATGTCATTGATACCGACTTAGCCGACCGCCTGCAGTTCACTCTCTCACCGGCGTGACGTGGCTTCCCTGTGCCTCTTCTATAAATACCTTTCATGGCTTTTGCTCTGATGAACTTAAATCACTGGTGCCCCCTAGGTGTGAATTTGCACGAGATACTAGATTGGCAACTAGGTCCCACCCTTTTATAGTGAAACCGATGAAATGTAACCGCAATTTCTACTCCAACAGCTTCTTTTCTCGCGCTTCCCACCTGTGGAATTCCCTTCCGCATGCTTGCTTCCCCGACAGCTATAACCTCCAGGAGTTTAAATGTAGGGTCAATAGACACCTCCTAACACACTAACTCACACCCATTCTCTCCAACTCTCTCCCTATGTACATCCTAACTCGTCTATCCCCCTCCTCCTCGTCTATCACCCTCCTTCTGACATTTCCTATCCGCAATCGCTCTATGTAACTCCCTGCGCTATAGTGGCAGTGGAATGCCTTGCTTAAAATATATATATATATATATATATATATATATAAAAGGCACAAGGTGTTATGCTATATGTTTCAGCATTTTTTATCAAACTAAGGAAAAATTGTCTCATCCATTGTCCGACATGAAGAATTTTCAGTTCGGTACCACAAATCGAGTCTGTCAGATTCGGCCATTAATTACATTTAACATCCTGCTGTTGATGTCTTCACTGGAACCCTAACAGTGGTGCATTCCAGGTACTATGTCTTGCCAAAAGCCAACACGCGATTTTGTTACAGGATCACATTTGTAGTTTTAAATTCAGAGTCATCCTTCCCTTAGACTAATTGTTAACTACGACTAGAACACACAGTTAGCCCTGCTATTTGATCCATAAGAGAAAAATGAATTAATACCTTTCCCAATAGTATTTGTGCCTAAGTGAATTTAATCAACTCGACTTTACGATTTTTCATTCGGAGGCGCAATCCGCTACACCACCAGCACATACAAATCTACAAATGTACCTAAATGTAAAAAGTAAAAACTGATTAAAACACTGGCAACTTTCTTTTTTTAAATTGACTAAACGTAAAGGCAAAAGTAAGTTTATTCACTATTATGATCTTTGGGTTTCAAACTGACAGGCTGGAACGATTATTCTTTTTTTTTCGAGAAAAGTTACCCAAGGTATCCTTATTATAATCAACCATTTTATTTTTCCTCCCAAACTTTAATTTAAGCTTCTGGCATTCTAGGACAAACCGTTTCATAACTAAAAATCATTTAAGAAATTTGGAAAAAATATATAAATAAATAAAAACAGCCACATCTTTTATCCCAATCATTCTTGTTGAAAGTAGGGCACCTCAAGGTAGTGTAATGGTTAACAAGCTTGTCTCACTAGAATCATTACAACTGAATAGTTAGTTCGAGCCTCATTGGGTGTCGCATACTTTCGACCTTGTGCCACATCTAAACTGCGATTAGAAAATCACTATTCTATTTGAAACTAACTTATATTTTCAATACAACAGAAGCAAATATGTTTCTCTAGTTTAAAAAGATAAGTAACATCATTGTAAAAAATGTTCGATTATTTCACGCTTTTGTTTCTTCTAAGAAAAGACAAAGACGCAAAATGATAGTTGTAATAAAACCCACAAAACAGACACACACACGCACACACACACACACACACATATATATATATATATATATATATATGCAGAGAAAGAGAGCAGACAAAATGTTTCATTATATATGCAGAGTTACGAGCATATTGAAAATGTCTAGACACGAAAATAAATGTCAGTTGGCCACCTGCGAAAAAGTAGGACGTAAAAGAAAACAAATGGCAAGAGACAAAAATTGTTTAAAAGCTAAACTCTTGAACGTCAATAGTAATATTTACCAAGCTTAAACTGGTACAGGAACACGTATATGTGAGCCCTCGATTTAAGAGTTACCTTACGAGACAAGAAAGCATGTGTCATTGTTTGAAGTTGAAATGGTGTCGTGCGTAGATGAACAAAAACAAAGTGTTGAATTGTTTGAAAATATAGACAAATAAAGCGTAAAAGAAAACGAAATAATTTTTATTTTTTTATTTTGTGGGGAAATTTTTCCTACAGACAAAATTTCGAGAATAATTCCTAAAAGAAAATGCAAGTTCAAGGAATGTTCTTAAGAGAGTTATTGTCACACTCCACCCACGTCTATTGAACAGGTGAAGAGGCTCATCCCTTGTTCCCTGTTTAAAATGTGGTTTCTGGCTTTTTCTTTTCCAATCTTTTCACTCTTTTCTTTTCTTTTTTTTCAATTGGAGTAGATAGACTAAACTATCGCCCGGTTCACACTTCACCCACGTCTATTGAACAGGTGAAGAGGCTCATCCCTTGTTCCCTGTTTAAAATGTGGTTTCTGGCTTTTTCTTTTCCAATCTTTTCACTCTTTTCTTTTCTTTTTTTTTTCAATTGGAGTAGATAGACTAAACTATCGCCCGGTTCACACTTCACCCACGTCTATTGAACAGGTGAAGAGGCTCATCCCTTGTTCCCTGTTTAGGATGTAGTTTCCGGCTTTCTCTTTACCAATCTTTTCACTCTTACGTAGCCCCCTGCACATCAGTAGCGTTACCGCCTTGCTCGGGGTGATATGATTAAAAAAAGAAGAAAAAGAATTTACTCTGTTGATGCCTTAAGAGAGAGTCATGTGTAAAGTCTAAACTACGTGCGTTGACGAAAAGAGCGCTGATTTTAGTGTCCTATCTCGATTTCGGCCTGAAGTAATACTAGCATTCACAACACGGGTGTTTCCAGTTTTGTTTGCCTTTTTAGACATTTCAAAAGCTCAAAAGTGTTTGCTGCTGATGACAAGGTTATCAATGCATGCATGTTTAGCGAAAAATCTTAGTCTGCTACACATGTTAACCATTAATAGATGCTGCTTTCCTAGGTCTAATTTAAACTGAGAGAAGCTGTGGGTCACACAGTGAGGAATAAACTCATAACAGTAATGGTAATATTAGCCATTTTCTCATATAGTTATTAACAGAGAGGCCAGTAATACTCTAGGTTCAAATTTGTATCTTTCTCTTTAAAAAAATTTCTTCCCGGAAGCAAGTTTCTCATGAAGTGATTGTTATTGTTCTTTTCAGCACTGGCAGAAACCTTCTTCCTAAGAAGTGTGGAACGTCAATATTATGATTACGTTATTTTCTCTTCGAGTGATGCGCTATTCATTTTAGTTGTTGCCATTGTTGAAAGTTCCTCAACTGATGAAAGTCCTGCTATCTGGTACAGTTCTTTCTGATTTTATATAGCGGCTGTCCACGCGGTTCGAAGAAGAAAGGTCGTTAATAGTAGTAATATGCAGTGTTTGCCGAATCCACCCCTACAAGGGCGCATTTAATTATCTCCTATGCTAAACTTGTTACAATTGATCCACACAGCAAGTTATTTCAAATGTTTAGTATTTACTAATTCCATATCCTGAATTGTTATGATGGATTCAGGATAGGTGTCATCATTGCTTTCATTCCAGTTCCAGATCATAGTTTCTGTTTCGGTAAGGTTTATCTGTAAACTTATTTAAATGTCATTTTTTTTTTATCATTTCACCCCGAGCAAGGCAGAAATGCCACTGATGAGCTGGGGGCTACATAACTGTAAAAAAATTAATTAGAAAAGAGTGAGGAGTACAAACTAGTTAGAAAGAGCAATAGGAAGCTGAGAATGCAGGTGCGATGACAGATACAAAGGTGGAGAGAAAGGGAAGGATATACGGGGATGGTGAGAGAGCTAGAGTCCAGTGGTTAATAGATGAGTATTGACATGCATTTAAATTTCTGGAGGTTGTAGCCGTCAGGAAAGCAAGAATATGGGAGCGAGTTCCACAGGCGGTAAGGGCGAGAGAAGAAGCTGCAGGAGTAGAATTGTCGTCTGCATTTGGCTAACCTAAAAGAATAGAGTCTGGGCGTTATAAAAGAATAGAGTCTGGGCGTGATAAAATAATAGAGTCTGGGTGTTATAAATTTTTTTTTGTTTTTTTAATCATGTCACCCCAAGCAAGGCATTCCACTGCCACTATAGCGCAGGGGGTTACACAGGGCGATAGACGAGTTAGGATATACATAGGGAGAGAGTTGGGGAGAATGCGAGGGTTAGTGTGTTAGGAGGTGTCTATTGACCTTACATTTAAACTCCTGGAGGTTATAACCGTCGGGGAAGCAAGCATGCGGAAGGGTATTCCACAGGCGGGAAGTGCGAGAAAAGAAGCTGTTGGAGTAGAAATTGCGGTTACATTTCATCGGTTTCACTGTAAAAGAGTGGGACCTAGTTGCCAATCTGGTATCTCGTGCGAACTCACACCTAGGGAGGGCACCAGTGATTTAAGTTCATCAGAGCAGAAGCCATGAAAGTATTTGTAGAAGAGGCACAGGGAAGCCACGTCACGCCGGTGAGAGAGTGACTGCAGGCGGTCAGCTAAGTCGGTATCAATCACATTACAGATTCTTCACTGTATTTTGTCAAGAAACCCGAGGAGAATAGCAGGGGCACCCGACCAGATGTGGCAACAGTATTCAAAACACGGGCAGATGGTAGATTTGTATAAGTGCAGGATAGATTCAGAATTTCCGGGCCCTGCACAGAGATCCAACTTTCATAGCAGCGGATTTAGCAATGGATTTGACGTAGTCATTCCACTTGTGGTCCGCTGAGAGTGTCAGGCCAAGCAGGCGTAATGTTTTACTCTCTGGGAAGGCATGCCTGTTCCATGGTAATGGGAGGGAGGTGCGGTCGTCTGTGGTGGTTAATTGACAGCAGCTTCGTTTTGGAAGAATTGAATTTTACGAGCCATTTCCTACTCCAATCCACCACGGATTGGAGGTCCTTTTCAAGCTCAGCCGCGAGGTTCGCCTTATCGTCAACATCAGATTTTTGATCCAGGCGAGGGTATACAGTGGTATCGTCGGCGTACATGCCTACTTGTGATCTTATGGCATCGGGGAGATCATTGATGTAGATTAGAAAGAGCGTAGGACCTAGGATAGAGCCTTGGGGGACACCCGCGTTTGTAGGGTAGTTTTGGGAAGGCATGTCCGTTTAAAACCACCTTCAGTGTGCGGTTAGTGAAGAATGACTGGATTAAGTCCAACAAAAGTCCAGTAATGCCGAAGCTTCGCAGTTTCTGTAGAAGGCCGTCATGCCATAATCTGTCGAATGCTTTGGAGATATCCAAGGCGACAGTTCGGGCTTCACCATTCTTGTCGAGAGCCTGGTATATATACTCGGTGATGGTCGTTAGCATATCAGCAGTAGACCTGGTGAAGCGGAAGCCATACTGTTTGTCTGATAGGAGCCCGTGGGCCGTGAGATGCTGAACGACCTCGGCATTGATAATGGCTTCGAACACTTTGCCGAAGATCGGAAGAAGGCTGATAGGACGGTAATTTGCGGGGTCCGATGGTTCCCCAGTGTTCTTGAATATTGGAACCACAGAAGAAGACTTACAACAGGCAGGAAGGCAGGAAGGAAGATAGGCAGAGGTTGTAGAGCTTAGAAAGGACAGAAGAGAGTTCAGGGGCACATTTCTTCAAGACTATGATTGGGATTCCGTCCCCACCACTCGCTTTGTTAGGGTCAAGTTTTGATATTATGCTAGAAATCAGCGAGGGCCTGATGTGGACGTCATTTAATTGGGCCTCAGTTCTAGATGGGAAATCGGGTGTCTGGACTCCAGACGAATCCAGAGACGAATTGGTCGTGAATCTACGGGCAAAGCATTCAGCCTTGTCCGCTGAGGAGGTGAGAACCTCAAACTCGTTGATTAGTGGGGGTATTGAGGACTTACTCTTGTTGAGCACGCTTTTACAGAGGCGCCAGTAGTCGTTGGCTCCGAACTCAGCGGATGCTATGCGCTGCTTCATTCTGGCAGCAAACAGCATCTTAGCTTCGTTAAGTATCTTTTTATACTTATTACGAGCTGAGGTGAAAAGGCGCCTGTTTTGGTCCGACGCGTGGCTACGGTAAAGCCGGAAGAAGTGATTCCGGTGGGCAATGGCGGCCGAGCAAGCGGGGGAGAACCAGGGAGACAAATGGGATTTAAGCTGAAATTTCCTGGCAGGGATGAAAGCATCGATTCCAGCCTTAACCCAGGAGGAGCCCTCTGATGCACAGTCTTCGACGGGAAGACTAAAAACATTGTTCCAAGGGACGTCGCAGAGGAAGTCACGGAACGAATCCCAGTCTGCTCTTTGATAGTAGTAGGATATTCTGCTGGTCTGGGTTTCTTGGGTTGGTTGGGGTGGAGTGGAACGAGATGTTGACAGAAACTACGGCGTGGTCAGAATTTCCCGAGAGGGCAGAGCTATCTGGTGGTGCAAGAATTTGGGGTGGAAGTGAAGCAAAGGTCTAGTAGCGAGTCCCTTTCCATTAGGGCTATTGGAGAAACGCGTGGGGAAGTCCACCACTTGCGTGAGGGATTGGGAGATTGAAAAATTAAAGGTGTGGACACCAGCATTGTCGGTTACAGAGTTTTCGTGCCACTTAGTGTGGTGGGCGTTAAAGTCACCAAACACGAAAATATGGGCAGATGGGTGAGAAGAAATGGCCTTGTCGATATTGTCAGAGATGCTGTCAAGTACTGAACAGTCAGATGAGGAGGCAGGGGGGCGGTAGAGGAAGAAGAGATAGCTAACGTAGCTTAGAAGTGAGAGACGGAAGCACATGAAAGACTGGTCCAGGGATTCAAGAGATGTTATTCTAGCTAGGGGGAGGTGTTCGCTGACATATACACCAAGCCCATGCATATGGACGTTGGAGTCCTTCCTGAAGAGGGGAGGGGAAGGTAACCAGGAACATAGAACTCAGAGGAGGGGATAGACTGGTCAAGGTTAGTTTTACACAGGGCTAAGATATCAGGTGAATTAGTTTGGAGGAATGATTCTCCGCTAGAAAGGTTAGTGCGGATACCGCGAATGTTAGTGAATGTGACACAGAGAGGTTTGGGCGTTTTCTGAGTAGCTGGTTTGAGTTTGGTATGTTGTTTGTTTGTTTTAATTTTCATGGTGTTTTGGTTGAGGAGAGAGGTCTAGGGTAGAATCAGTCGGTCACTATTCGCAGCATGTAAGGAATGGAGACTGGCGCAGCCTGCAACATAATGTGGCCTCGGGGTTGCCCACCGGAGGTTCGTGAAGGGACGCCCGTCCATGCGCGATATGGCACTACAAGGAACCCCGATATTATTCAACTGTTGATCAGAGCAGTCTCTCAAGTCGCTACGCCAAGAGTTCCGGGCTCCTAACTACCAGTCGGAAGCAGCAACCAGGAAACTGCCAACCCGGTACCCTCAGAATGGAGAGACATTGCTACCATAGTCAATAACTGCAAAGAGTGGAAACCGGGAACCCCTTCCTAAACAAGAAACAAGGTGATCACCTCTACTCCTGTTCAAAAGAAGCGGGGTGGAGTGTGAAACTGGGCGATAGTAGGTAATATCTACTCCAATTCAACAAAGAAGTGGTGAGATAACTAAGTTTTAACTTAGTTAAAATCAAAAGAAATTTCTTTGCAAAAAAGTACAAATACATTCGTTCAAATGACCAGAGAAATAAATAAGCAAAAAAATTAAAAAAACAAAAACAAATAAATACGTACATAATTTAATTTAGCGAGTTTCAACGACAAAAAAATAAATAAATCCTTCCATCCTATGATTTCAAAGCCATTTGAAAAAATAAAGTTTACTTCTTCATTCTTGGCGTGGGTAAATCAGTGAGTGGGGGGGGGGAGTAACGGAAGTGGAAAGAAAAGAATTCCACGTGTGGCTTGTCTGTGCGTTATAAAATAATAGAGTCTGGGCGTGATAAAAGAATAGAGTCTGGGCGTTATAAAAGAATAGAGTCTGGGTGTTATAAAATAATAGAGTCTGGGCGTTATAAAACAATAGACTCTGGGCGTTATAAAATAATAGAGTCTGGGCGTTATAAAAGAATAGACTCTGGGCGTGATAAAATAATAGAGTCTGAGCGTGATAAAAGAATAGAGTCTGGGCCTTATAAAAGAATAGAGTCTGGGCCTTATAAAAGAATAGAGTCTGGGCGTTATAAAATAATAGAGTCTGGGCGTGATAAAATAATAGAGTCTGGGCGTTATAAAAGAATAGAGTCTGGGCGTTATAAAAGAATAGAGTCTAGGCGTTATAAAATAATAGAGTCTGGGCGTGATAAAAGAATAGAGTCTGGGCGCTATAAAAGAATAGAGTCTGGGCGTTATAAAAGAATAGACTCTGGGCGTTATAAAATAATAGAGTCTGGGCGTTATAAAAGAATAGACTCTGGGCGTTATAAAATAATAGAGTCTGAGCGTGATAAAAGAATAGAGTCTGGGCGTTATAAAAGAATAGAGTCTGGGCGTTATAAAACAATAGAGTCTGAGCGTGATAAAAGAATAGAGTCTGGGCGTGATAAAAGAATAGAGTCTGGGCGTTATAAAATAATAGAGTCTGGGCGTTATAAAAGAATAGAGTCTGGGTGTTATAAAAATCTCATGGCGCAATATTTTTCAAGGCCAAATAAATTTCATCATAAACCTCAAAAGTAGATTCATATAACTGCACACCACTGCAAATGACCTAATCTGAGGAAAAAGAAATAGAAATTGATTACACTCTGTCACTTTAATGGGTCTAAAATTGACCGTATGGTGAAAGAAAGGAAATTAAAGCAGTCCGTTTCAGTTAAGTTGCACAAGTGTGTGTATATGCTTTCGATCATGTCTTGACATTCAGTCAGTTAAATGCCATACGTAATACACGATTTGGACGATCATGTCTCGAAAGAAATATGACTGACTGGGCAGAAAATTATCCCGCAATACGTTGCCATTGCTTTCTGCAGTAGACTGGTTGCTAGCCAAGTCTACAGAACTCAATCTGTCCTATTATTTAACCCATAACTAGAGGGAAGAGACGGATTATTACAGTTCCCAAGGCTATTTGTGCGCAAATGAATGCAAGGAATTCAACTGGAATTCGAACTCGGCACCTCGATCTGTTCCGAGTCGATATCCACTGCACCACAACGCACATCCGTCTCGAAATTCAGATTTTATAATAGATTAAAAGAGGAAGTCTCTATTGCTATGGCCATTTACTAATATAACGATAACGTAACACCTATACAACTTTCTAATAGAGTGATGTAAAATTTTCTGAAATTGTTTGAGGCCATATACGCCATCATGATATCCTTTCAGTCAGTTAAGTGCCACACGTGATACATGTTTGGACAATAATGTCTTAATAATGACATGATGGCGAGACATAAATTTTTTTTCCGCAGTTAGTTGCTATTACTTTCAGCGGCAGATCGATTGCCAATCAAGGCTATAGAACCCAATCTTTCTTGCTATTTAACCCATAGCTGGAGAGAGAAGAGATAGATTAATACTTTTCCCCAAGGGTTATTTGTGCGTAAATGAATGAAACGAATTCGACTTGAAATCCGCTTTGCCTGACGCTATCATTACATCCTTTACTAGAACGAAAACCAAATTGGTATTTTTAAGAGTTGATTTTCGTAGAACTGTGAGAGCCACGTTAATCCAATGTTCGTTAGTACTTTAGCTATCACGAATCCAATTGATATACCTCAATGTGTATGAGGATCGTGAGGACTGCCTTTCCGTTTCTATAGTACCTAAATGCGCTATATACTCGACATTTTGGGATGCGTTCTGATTTCAGACCTCCTTGAAACTGAAAAACTTAATTTTAAATTCAGCGAGAGGATTAAAACTTCAACCGCACTGTCAATATTTCTTATTGTTTAGCTTTTTTTGATAATGGTCAAGCGAGACGTTCATGCTCACCACAGTGAATCACTATTCAGCAGTTAATTTTGGTTTAAATTATGACAAGTGTTTTATTATCTAAGTTCATCCTTTTTTTTTAATTTCTTGGTAAATATTCTTTCATTCAATCGGAATAAAGCGTAGCGTAGGGGTGGTCGTGTCTAAGTATCTTTCATATTAGTTAAAACTTTGTTGGGCGCCTGCGATAGCGTAGTAGTGGGCAAACTCTACTCGTAAACTCTACTCGTAATCTTGAGTTTGATTCCCGACTGATCATTTGTGATTTTGTGCCAAGTTCAGATCGGTTTGCTTAATATTTTCGCTGCTATTTAATACTTATCATATGATTATTGATATTTTTAGATCGATGTGATTTCCATTGAAAAGGGAAGAAGTACAGGAAGAAAAGTGCAAGAAAAGGAAGGCTAGAAAAAGCAAGAGGTGGATGGAAGGGGAGAAACAAAAGAAGAGGAACAGATAGTAAAAGCAGTTCTTAGAGATGCAAAGGCAGGATGAAGGAGAAAAAGAAAAAGAATAGGAGAAAGGGAATAAAGAGGAGAGTGGAGTAGAAAGAGGATGA
This sequence comes from Ascarosepion bandense, assembly GCA_037127315.1. Classification (NCBI taxonomy): domain Eukaryota; kingdom Metazoa; phylum Mollusca; class Cephalopoda; order Sepiida; family Sepiidae; genus Ascarosepion; species Ascarosepion bandense. The sequence goes on from JBBBDQ010001955.1 coordinate 649,063, forward strand.
CTACAAAGGGAAATAAAAAGGTAGCCTGTTGGAGGAATATAAAATGTAGGGAAAGCATGGAGGGAGTGACGAGGATGATTAAAGAAAAGGTGGAGAATGAAAGAAATATGAAGACGTGAATGTAAGGTGGGAGATTCGAGAGAAAGAGAACAATTGTATACACACACACACGTATATATATATTCGTCATCCTCATGCAAGCCTGTTTCATTGTATCACAGCTTATCAGTGTAGCTAGATACATCCAATTTGCTTCTGGCCGGGATCGAAACTCGACCGATTTGGTGTCAGTCGGAGTCGTTACTCCCTAAGCAATAGGCGTATGGAATCAGAAAAGGGAAATTTTGACGTGTTGTATATAAGCAGTGTATACACACGCCAGTCACCGAAAGAACTCGATTCATTTGAAGAGTAACGCATATATTGCAGATGTGGAAACTGTTTTTAAAATTTTCTTCTCTAGAGAGCTCAATTGTAATGAGAGCATAATACATTAGTCATCCACATACAAGCCTGTTTCACTGTATCACAGCTCATCAGTGTGGATAGACGCATCCACTTGCTTCTGGCCGGAAATCTATATATTACGTATTTACGCTCTCACACCCTGATTGAGCACTCTGGAAGAGTGGAAGACTTTGTAAACAGTAGCTACTCCGGTATATACGCATCGCTCATTCGATAATGAATTGGAGCACTCTAGCTATTGGGCGGGTATAATGATATACGCGCTAAAACGTCTGCCTTCTTCTACAGGACGCTCGTGGCCTAGGGGTAGACTCGCCAACTGACACCGATTCGGTCGGGTTTCAATCCTGGGTTAGGAAGCGATCGAAGTCTAAGCCGTACTGATGAGCTGCGAAACAGTGGATTACTATAGTGTATATATATATATATATATAAATTTTAATCGTTATTTTCAGTCGAAACTCGTATGCTATGTAGATTTTATTTTAAACAGTATTTATTTTGTCTACTGAACTACACATCCGAAAAACTTATTAATCAAAATATGTCCGGCAGAATTTGAGCCCATGTCCCTCTTTTTATAAGTTTTTCAAGTGTGCAGGCCGATAGGCGAAATAAATAGTTTAAAATGAAACGGAGCGTCTTCTCAAATACGAGTATCCACAAAAAATAACGTTTGATAAATATGTCGGATTAAAAATAACGCTTGAAAAGTTGGTCGGATTAGAAATTAGAATATATTTATTTTTCATATCAAAATTCTTAGTCAAAGACTATTACCCAGAATAACTTGTCAGTGGCTCCGAAGGAGAAATTCAAATTTATCGAATAATATTTTTAGTAATCAATGTATCTCTTTTCCTTCACTCTCTCTCTCTATTTAGAGAGAAGTGGGGAAGGGAACAGATTAGGAAGAAAGAGGTGAAGTAAGAGGATAAGAATGTAGCGTTGAGGAAGATCATTTTTCCGACCCAAATGTTGTTGGGCAGTGGGCACATCTTTCCGGGATTTTTCTTTCTTTTTCTCTATTTCGCTGAATCTAAAAATCAAGGCTTACGGCCATATCACGTTTAATGCACCGGTTCTCGCTCGATCACCGAAGTTAAGCAACGTTGAGCCTGGTCAGTACTTAGATGGATGACCGCTTGGGAATACCAGATGCTGTAAGCGTTTAGTGACGGATGTGCGTTGTGATGCAGTGGATATCGGCTGGGAAAGAGAAATCGGTGAGCCGAGTTCAAATTCCAGTTGAATACCCTGCATTCACTTATGGTACTCTTGGGAAAGGTATTCATCCGTCCCTTCCCTCCAGTTATGAGTTAAATAACACGGGTAGGACTTGGGGACCCTGCCATTAAAAATAAATCCCAATGAATCTTGATACTCGAAAAGAAAAAAAAAAACAATAATAAATTGTTGAAAGAAAAAGGTATTACCAGTAATAAATGAATAAAATTTAGTTGGCAATAAATGACCCGCCGAGGTTGATTTGCCATAAAAACAAAAACAACCAACTAAAAATCAAGTCCATTTTGCCCCATCACATCACGTTTTCTCAGTACAGATAATTTCTATTTTGCTTAAATTAGGCCCAAATACCCATTTAACAGTGATATGCCAGCGCCAAGTAAAACAAAGCCTTAAACCTTTTCAGGTTAGAGTGACTTATCATATAAGAAAAAGTACTTCAATAACTTTTAAAAATATTTTCAGTTTAGAAAAGTTTTCAGAAAGAAAGTTTTCATCAGCAGAAAATGAATCGGCTACATGCTAAATTTTATCCTCATGAAGTAATAATTTTGATGAATACAGAAGCACATAAAAGCATGCTAAAAAGCGAACAAATCGTTTTTCAATTATGTTAATAAGCACCAGGATGTGAAACTGCCCTGTATAATTTTTTGGTCAAACAAGATGCTGGTGGTATTGGGGATGGGTAAGAAAAATGCTTAGTTAGCTATGTCTATATGGTGTTTGATGGTTATCTTAAGCGCTGATAAAGAAAATAATAATGTTGCTAGTCTCAAATCAACTCTCCAACCACTCCAGCAACCCTCATTTAACAATGTTCCTGTGCATGTTAGACATAGACTACATGAAAATACCAAACCTCCATAAATTCAAGTGATATCACAGTTTCAGGCTTAAAGTGAAAACTACTAATAAAAACTAAAATCGCTGTTCTTAAATGACTTCTAAAAAGTTTCTTCTGTGAAAAGTAGAGAAGAAACAAAAATCACAAAGTTTTAACAAGCTAAGAACACTGAGGGCACAAGAACATTTTCCAGTGAGATATCCCTCATAAAATCAAACATTTTCAGGTCAGTTTATCTAAACTGAAATAGCTTAGAATTCATTTTGGATATCTTTTCTTGAATAATAAATCATTTAAAATAAAATTAAAATGTTTCAATTATGTCAATTGCATATTTAATCCGTGGCATACATCTGTGAATTAGATATTTTAACCTATTTTAAACAAAATAGAAATTATCTTTACTGAGAAAACGCGATGCGATGGGGAAAAATAGACTTGAAAAATACTTGAATAAAATACTTGAAATAAAATAAAATAAAATACTTGAAATAAAATAAAATACTTGAAATAAAATAAAATACTTTAATAAAATACTTGAAAAATAGAAACTTGAAAAAACTAGCCCAGAAAGATATGCCCATTGCCCAGCATTATTTCTGGGTCGAAAAAAAAATGTCGACCGGTGTATTAAGTAAGAATGGAAATAATACATAAGTAGAAGAGAGTAGAGGATGGGGAGGAGGTGTAACGGAGGAGAAAGAGAGAGCTTGTGAAGAAAAGAGAGAAAGTGCAGAGAGAGGATGGAGAAGAGAAGAAATAAAACGGAAAGAAACTAAAGGATAATAAAAACAAAAAGTGAGAGAAGAAAAAGATGATGATGATGACGACCAAAGGTCGTCATCATCATCATCTTCAAGAGAAGAACACGGAAAAGAAAAGAGGAGGGTAAATTGTTTGTTTTTTCAAATCTCGAAGTGAAAGTTTAATAGTAGTCCAGGGAAGAATTTTGAAAATAAGGAAAAGAAATGATAAGGTTACAAGATTTAGTGTGAAAGAAAAAAATTGAAGATAAAAAGAATTTTATTTCATACCATAAGTTCTTCTTTCCTTATTTGGCAGCATTCAAAAAAAATGTAAGATCATACAGAAGAAAAAAAAAAGAAAGTTTTCTCGTTATTTCGGGCCCAACGCAGACTACGTTATTACAGAACTATTCGCAATTGTATGACAACTAAGAAAAATCGGTTTTAATATTTTTTTTTTACTTCTTTTGTATTCCCCCGACTCAAGTTGGTTATTGTATTATCATAAATATATCTTTTTTTTTTAATCATGTTTGTAATAAACAGCAACAAAAATGAAAAAAAAAACAAAAAAAAAAAAAAAACGAAAGTAGAAAAAGAAACTAAACATCAATATGTTTAATCAAAGACTGTGTTCGGTATTTGTATTTGGTAGCGACTCTGAAAGCGAATCATTTTTTTTTGTTGTTCCTTCACTCAAATTTATTCAGTAATTGCTTAGTAAAATTTGGCTACAATTTTATATTGTCAGTAAATTTCAACATTTCTTCTGTTAGTCGAGAAAATAAAAAGCACAACTTGATGTAAATGTACCGCAGATATCTAATAAGTCAAGTACCCAAAGAAACAATAGATTCGCCTATGGTCCGGTTAACACTCCTCCATAGTTTTTTGAATAAGAGTAGAAGTTTATCAAATTTTTCTTGTTTACGAAATAAATTTTCAATAATACAAAAACCAAGAGCCATTCAAAGTAGAGGGTTACTAAATTAGTTGTATGGATGTAAAGCGAGGAAGTACCTGCATACTATGTACATATGTAGGAAAGATAACAGTTGACCCTAGATTTGAAGTGGTTAAGATTTTAGTTATCAGGAAAGCATCCTCCTGGGTGTCTATTCCGCAGTTCTGGGAAAGAATGTGTGGAACTTCCTCCTCACCAATAGTATCCGAAAGGAATGTGGATGAGTCGACCATGTGCTCGAGGTATGCTAGGTTTTAGCTGTTAATGTGTAAATTTGTGGAGCTGAGAAATGAAAATAGCGATAAAGCCGCCATAGGGTTGCGAACTTCGCCCGCATGAAAAGTGCTGTAAAATGGAAAATAATTCATCGCTTAAAAGGCCGCGTAAACGCGTTTTTTTACTCTGTCAAAACTGGAAGTATGGATCTGGCAGCACCAGCCTAGATATCCTATTAATTTATTATCAACCAAACAAGCACCGGAAACAAAGGGGAGGTAAATAGATTTAACAAAGTCCATTAGCAATATACAGCAAATAGTAAAAATCCAAACATCGAATTAGAAAGTACTTAAAACTGAAAAAAGAAGATTGCATCAACTGCCAATATAATCAAAATGTAATTTGATATATTTTTGGAGACGTCTAAAGCCTTGTCAATAACGGTCATAAAAGGAAGAGTGTTCTATTCATTCAATTCTCGCTGTCAAAAAGAATATCTTCGTATGTTGAGACGATAGGACAGCGGTTGAAGTTTTAATGAATGCTGTCTAGTAGATAACGGACTTTCATTAAAATATTTATAAAAAAATCTGTCTTCACTTGAATTAACTATTCTAAATACCTGTATAAAATCAAGTCTAAGACGTTCAGTTTCGAGTGACAAAAGGTGAAGCCTTTAAATCTACTGGCTCAAGTCATATTTGCATGGCAAAATATACACCATTTTTGTCTAACCTGACTCTTGTCAAGATAGTGTGTCCTCATATCATCAGTACAAGGTTGTCCTAGTTGTTTTTGATTCACTTGAAAAAAAAAAAAAGATGGTATACAGCAAATATGACACTCCGTTAGTCCTCAAAGTAGTCCTCCGTTAGTCCTCGACGGCATCCAGAGATTTTAGCTAACGTGTTTCCAGCTTCATATCAGTTGTTATGGATGCAAAGAAGTCCGTGAATACCTGCCACAAGTCTGCCTCCTTTTCGAGGGATTTCACAAATAAAGTGATTGTCTAGGGAATGGAAAATGTGTTAAGTTGTTGGCGCAAGGCCTGGGAAGTAAGATGGATGGCACTGTGTCTTCCGACAAAGTCATTGTATCCCTAGCCAACCGTCTCACATGAATCCTGGCATTGTCATGGAGGAACAGTAGACACTTGCAATTACGCAATGCTGACTCTTTCTGCTTTAGTGCATGTTGCACACGTTCCAACTCCTGCGAGTACAGTGATGGTTTGGCTCATCGGTAACACCTCTAAGAGCACAATTTGACCGGTCCACCAGATACAGAGCATGATCGGATTTCCTCACCGCTGCTAGCACGATGACTGGTGAATGTTCATTTTAGGTGCCGGCGGCTTTTCTCCCCCTTCAAATTTATCCAAAATAGCATTATTTCTGTGCAAATGTATATGCTGAACTCAAATCAACAATTAGTTATTGAAGAAACTTACCTTTATTGCTTTGAAAGGCCATAAAATAACGAAGTATATCTCCTACTTTTTCTCTCCCGTAACTCTCATGAAGTCATGTAATTAACTGCAGAATGATCTTCTACGTAGGCCAGCAATTTTCTGTCGAATTTTGGTCGATTTTCTTCCTTTACTGAAACTTCCGACGATGTACTTCCTGTTATGAAAGTAATAAGCGTAGAAATACAATAGCTAATTACTTTCATTACCGGAAATACATTGCCAAGAAATATCAGTAAATGAAGAAAAATCGACCAAAAATCTGCCAAAATTCGTTGCATACGCAGTACGTCATTCTGCAGTTAAATACATGAGTTCGTGAGAGTTACGGGAGAGAAAAAGTGCAAGATATAGTTAGTTTTTTTTTTTATGGACATTTAGATAAAAAAAAAGGTAAGTTTCTTCAATAACTAACAGTTGATTTGAGTTCAGTATATACATTTGCACAGAGATAATGCTATTTTTGATAAATTTGAAGGGGAAAAGCGTCGGGACTGACAACGAAAATTTACCCAATGACTGAGGCACATTTGTGCATCAGTGATCACTTCTTCCAATGTGACATAAAAGTAAGAATAGTTATTACTTTTTTTGATTACCTTCTACTACATTGAGCCGGTATAGAAGTACACAGGATATGCGTTGTGGTGCAGTGGATACCGTTTCGAAACGAAAAATCGGAAAGCCGAGTTCGAACTCCAGGTGAATTCGTTGTATTTACTTACACGTAAATACTCTTAAGAAAGATATTAATCCGTCTCTTCTCCCTTCAGCTATGAGTTAAATAGCAAGACAGATTGGGTTCTGTAGCCTTGGTTTGCAACGAGCCTACCGCAGAAAGTAATGGCAACCTACTACGGAAGAATCTTCTGCCAAGTCATCCATGTCTCTTTCGAGACATGATCGCCTAATCACGGATGGCATTTAAATGACTGACACGGAGCCGACGGTTTTCCCAGTATCTGGTGATAAATTTTAAACAAATTTAAAATAATATCGGTGAAGAGTAATCAGAAGAAAACAGACAGAAGAAAATATTTTAAATAAGATAAAACTTTGAGTTCATAAACTCAGAGATAAACACCTAATTGTCGAGGTTTAACAATGTCGTATTTTCTGATAAAGTAATAAAAATGAAAACGACAAGCAAGTCGACAGTCACTTGGAAAGTCTAAGGAAGAAGTAATACAATAAAAGAAATAAAACAAGAAAGACGGATACCGGAAAAAGAAGAAAGATGAAAAAGTGAAAAAGAAATGAAAAACAATGTTCTTCTCTTGTAAAAGAAAGTAATGAAAGGATTCTTAGCAGACGACAATGTAAGATTTCGGCGTACCAAAAGAGGTCATGTAGAAAGAAAGTCTGCGAGGAGTCAAGATGTTAACAGAAAAGAACATTTAAAACATGATCATATGAACTCAAAACAATAGTATAAAATATTCATAACAAAAAAGTTCTGATCCTAAATGGGAAAAACTGAAAAATTCCAGAAAGAAATTTAACAAAATAAATTATGTTCATAATAAACTTCGAATAATAGTTTTTCAAAGTGCGGCAATGAAAACTACCTCTGGAAAATTAAAAGCGAGAAATTAATTACTGCAAGGAAAAGAAGTAACGAAGGCCTTAGAAAAAGGAAGGCTTTTGAAAGAAAGAGAGAAATGTGATAGTAAACATTGTAACAACTTCAATAGTAATAGACCTAATCTGAATTTTTTGTATGTAAAGGCTCCAACAACGCAACAATGGGATTTTTCTTTTTTAATCATATCACCCCAAGCAAAGTGATAATGCCACTGATGCGCAGGGGGCTACGAAAGAGTAAAAAGATTGGAAAAGAGAAAGCCGGAAACCGCATCCTAAACAGGAAACAAGGGATGAGCCTCTTCACCTGTTCAATAGACGTGGGTGGAGTGTGACCCGGGCGATAGTTTAGTCTATCTACTCCAATTGAAAAAAAAATTTACAAAAAAGTGAAAAGATTGGAAAAGAGAAAACCGGAAACCGCATCCTAAACAGGAAACAAGGAATGAGCCTTCACCTGTTCAATAGACGTTCAATTCACATTGAATACACCGGTTCTCGCTCGATCACCGAAGTTAAGCAACGTTGAGCCTGGTCAGTACTTAGATGGGTGACCGCTTGGGAATACCAGGTGCTGTAAGCGTATAGTGACGGATGTGCGTTGTGGTGCAGTGAATATCGGCTCGAAAAGAAAAATCGGTGAGCCGAGTTCGAATTCCAGTTGAATGCCCTGCATTCACTTAAGCACTGGTACCCTTGGGAAAGGTATTAATCCGTCCATTCCTTCCAGTTATGGGTTAAATAACAAGGGTAGGACTTGGGGACCATGCTCTTAATTAAAAAAAAAATCCCAATGAATCGCGAAAAGAAGAAAAACGTTGTAAAAATAAAATAATCTTACCCAAAAATCACTGGTTATGACCTTAAAATGATCCCATAAGGATTGATAGGTCGTTAAGCCTCAAAAACAAACAAACAAAGGATGAACTGATAACAAATCCTCAATGAAAGAATTAGCAAAGAAAACAAAGATTATATAATAATATTGTTAAAAGTCGATAAGGATGAATGGAAAATATAAGAAATGAGAGGAATTATGACAAAAAAAATAGGAATAGACTAGGGAGAAATAAATGACAATTTATAAAAATGGCCGAAGAAAAAAAAGTTTAAATGAGAAAGGTGTAAATTTGACGGATAAAGAAGAAACAAATGACAATAATAGAACAATTAAGCTGAAAAGTAGGAAAGGCAAATGAGCTGAAGGAATAAAAAGAAGTGGATAAGAGAAGTAAAGAAAATAGACTGGAATGTATGAAAGAAAGGAACTGAATAGAAAGAATAAAGAAATTCAACAGAGAATGATGCAAGTTTGCAAGACAGAGAATGAATAATAAAAAAGAATAAACAGATGGAGAAAACGAGAGAAAGAAAGAAAAAATAAATGGACCGCGAGAATGAAAGAAAGAAAAGAAAAAGAAACGGACAAAACTGAGATGGACAGAAACGGATGAAAGAAATGAATAAAAGAAGAAAGAGGTCGTTGGTAACATTCATAACAAAAAGAAATAAAGAAATTGATAAAATGTATAAAAGAACAAGCAAAGGAAGAAACCAACAGAATATTTAAAAAAAAAAAAAAGAATTTAAAAAAATGGACAGAATGTATGAGAAACGAAGTTCAAAAGAAAAGTTTTCAAGATGAGAACGAATGAATAACTGTGAAAAACAATAAACATATGTCGTCTTAGATTTGAAAGAAAGAAGCAAATCGACTATACAGATAAAAGACAGACCAAAGAGTGAAAAATGTTTGTTTTTTGTTTTTTTTATTATTATTTTGTAAAGGTATAAAAGACAGAATGAAACGAGTGAAGAAACCATAAAAGATTTCCTGTCAAACAAAAATGTATCATGGCGCCAACTGCATGTAAACAACCACACAAAAGTCGATGACAACCGTTGAAATAAGCATTGAAAAGATGGAAACCAGAGAGCGGAAACAAAAGAAAAAAAGTCCGCCAATAATAAAAGATAAAGTGAAACGAGCTGCATACTGTTATAAATCGTTACTAACGGTTATAATATTATGTGTCTGATGACTTCAACGGTACTCTAACAAACGCTATCAGAATTAAGGCATTTATCAGCTTCCTCACTGAGACTGTATGCGGCACAAGGCCATTTTTATTGTGGAATATCTGAGCCCTTAATCACGGCCAAAAATATCCCGTAGACTCTACACAAAGGCACGGTCGGGCACCTGTGTGTTTTTCTTCAGAAAAGACTGCCCTTTGGCTGAGCCTGGTCTGGGTTCTTCTCCACCTACAGGCAGGGTGTCTGACACGATTGAGCTCTGTCACAACTCAATATTTATCTGCCTCTCCACGCAAGAGGAATGTGGCAAAAAACCCTTTTACCATGGGGCCACCGAACCCTTAAGCTCGGTCAAAAATATCCCGTCAACCCTGCAAAAAACAGGGTCAGAGCTGCTGTCACTTTTCTCCAGACGAGGCTCTATCCTTTGGCAGAGTCCTGTTTGGGTTGCTCTTGCCTGAAGGTAGTAAGGAAAACAGATGCCAAAGTAGTCAGTGCCAGTCTTCCATATTTAATAATATCTGTTTACACCAACGTGGTTCTGATTTTTCGCCCTAACTTTTATGTGCGTTGCAGCAAAAAAGATATTTTGCCGCTCTAAGTTTTGATTCCTCGTCGTCACTGTTATAACTTACTACTCACGGTTAAAATATTAACCCTCTAGGGCCATTCGTATCATATTTGATACAGTATGAAAACAAGCCTTGAAAGAAATATTTTCCTGAAAAATTTTTTTAAGAGAAATATTTTATAAATTTCAAATGAAAGCAGTACTGACTGCTCAGTCAATGAATACCAAATGTTTCCTTATAGGGAAATACCAAATGTTTCCTTATAGGGAAATACTGTATCAAATATGATACGAATGGCCCTAGAGGGTTAAAGAAGTTAAAAAAAGAAACTTTTAAAGCAGATAAAATATTAAGGTGAAAATAAAGACATGTTAAAGATGAATAAGAAAGGTAAATATTTATTTTTTCACATTATCGACATACTTGGCAATGTATTTAACCCTCTAGGGCCATTCGTATCATATTTGATACAGTATGAAAACAAGCCTTGAAAGAAATATTTTCCTGAAAAATTTTTTAAGAGAAATATTTTATAAATTTCAAATGAAAGCAGTACTGACTGCTCAGTCAATGAATACCAAATGTTTCCTTATAGGGAAATACCAAATGTTTCCTTATAGGGAAATACTGTATCAAATATGATACGAATGGCCCTAGATGGTTAAGTCTCAACTTACCCCAAACGGTACACTAAAGAATACTCTCTCTGAACTCTGTCCCTGAACTCTCTTAGTAGTTTAAAACGTCTAGTTTAGTTCATTTGCGTTACTGGGGGTTTCTTATTTACTCCACAACACAAAAACACACAGTTACTAACTCGTATTGACATATTCCTAATAAACTCATACACGTTGGAAAGCAAGGAAAGTTGACAATTTTAGTTTTTTGATCAACTGAAATGTTGATAATTACGAATCAAAGAGAGAAGAGAAATGCGAGGAAAAGGATGGGTGTCCAGAAGCAACGAGAAAAGTTTATTGCAGAAGCATATAAAGGAATTCTTAAGTCTTATAATGTTAGCTGTTTTCAAACAATAAAAGAGAAGATGTTGGCCACTAGCTAATGTGATGACAAGAATGCAGGAAGAACAGAAGAAGTAAAAAATTGTTTAAAATCACGTCTCACTTTAAGGCAAGAGATAAATAAAGAATTGAATGTAGAAAATACGAAAGACAGCAAAGAAAAAAGAAATAAAAGCAAAAAAGCAAGACAGGGAGAAGACAAGACAAGAAAGAAAGACAAAATGACAAGAAAGAAAAAAAGAAAGAGACAACAAAGACAGAAAACAAGAAAGAAAGAGAAAAACAAGAAAGAAAAAAAGAAAGAGACAACAAAGACAGAAAACAAGAAAGAAAGAGAAAAACAAGAAAGAAAGAAAGAAAGAAAGTAAGAAAGAAAGAAAGTAAGAAAGAAAGAAAAATGACTAGAAAAAAGACAAAAATGACAAGAAAAGAAGAAAGATAGAAAGAAGAAAGGAAGAAATAAAGACAGAAAGAATAATGGAATAAAGAAAGACAGAAAGAAGAATGGAATAAAGAAAGACAGAAAGAAGAATGGAATAAAGAAAGACAGAAAGAACAAAGAAGAAAGGAAAGAAAGACAGAAAGAAAAAAGAAAGAAAGCAAGACAGAAAGAAAAGAGAAAGAAAGACAAAGGAAAACGGAAGAAAGACAAAGGAAAAAGGAAGAAAGAAAGACAAAGGAAAAAGGAAGAAAGAAAGAAAGACAGAAATAAAAAAAGGAAGAAGGAAAGAAAGACAGAAATAAAAAAAAGGAAGAAAGAAAGACAGAAAGAAAAAAGGAAGAAAGAAACACAAATAGAAAAAAAAAGAAAGACAGTTAGGAAAAATAAAAGTGAGCAAAAAGAAAGAAAACAAATAAAAAATTAAAACAAATGAAAAAAAGACGAAACCTAAAAGACTAAAGTGAAGGACACAAGAACGCATTACCAAAAATAAGTAGAGCAGAAAGGAAGACACAATGAAGGCAGGACGGAGATAGAAAAGGAATTAAAACGATGAAACAATTAATGACTAGAAAAAAAGTCACTAACCATCAGTCAGTGTGATTACAAAAATACAGAAAGAAAGAAAAAGAGAACTTTACACAATAAATATTTACACAATATATAAACTCAAATTATGACTCAATTTAAGTCAATAAAAAGTTTAAATAAAAGCCGAAAAAAGAAGTATCATTTAAATAAAACACAGATTCCCTACAGAATCTCCGATAAACCAGCTGAACTCTATACAGAAAAAGTAATCTGAGCAGTCGTACAAAACAGTGAATAAGTCAGTCAGTCAGTGCCATACGTGAAACACGCTTGGGCGATCATGTCTCGAAAGAGACATGACTGACTGGGCATAAGATTATCCCGCAGTCGGTTGCCATTGCTTTCTGCGGTAGACTGGTTGCCGACCAAGGCTATAGAACCCAATCTGTCCTGTTATTTAACCCATAACTGGAAGGAAGAGATGGATTAATACCTTTCCAAAGGGTATTTGCGCGTAAGTGAATACAATGAATTCGGCTGGAATTCGAACTCGGCTCCCCGATTTCTCGTTCCGAGCCGATATCCACTGCACCACAACGCACAGGACTACGTTGTATAACAGACTCTTTTGAAAAGCATGCTGTTAAACCAATGTCAGTGAACAATTGGACGGATAATTTACTTCATATTTTTCTAATTTTCTCTACGTGTATTTCTTTTTTAATGTAAGGCGTGTGGGATTGTGGAACGCACAAGGAAAGTCTAAATTGTACAACAGAAACTTAAAATTTTATTGGATAATTAATTTATAAGCCTGTAGCTATGATCACTGCTAACCTCAGCCTCCTTCCACGTTAAATGTTGACTAATTAACCCACAGCTTAACCAAGTTTTCCGACCACCGGAATTATCACACAACATGTGTGTGTTTAACTACAAAATGACCGGCAGGGTCGGTTTTAAGCTAAATGGAGCTACTACTAAGTCCTGCGCTAGGGTAATCCCCTCTGGTCTTGCTAAATGCACGCTGAACTATGTAACAAATACTTTCTTTAATTTCACCCCCAAGCAACGTGATAATGTCACTATGACGCAAAGGATTACTGGCAGTGAAACAGAATGAAAAAAAATTAGCGAGAAAGGACAATAAAATAAGTGGATTTAGGGAGACAGAGATCCAAAGAAGAATCAGCAATATTATCGGTCCTGACCTGATGACTCGGCTTCAGTCACTTTCCCAACGCTCTAAGGTTGCTCGCCTGTGTCATTTCTATAAATACTTTCATGGTAATTGTTCGGATGATCACTTTGGTACCTGGACATTTTTTAAGCGCTGTGTGCGTTGTGATGCAATGGATATCGACCCGGAACAACAAATCGGGGAACCGAGATCGAATTCCAGCTGAATTCCTTGCATTTACTTACGCACAAATACCCTTAGGAAAGGTATTAATCCGTCCCTTCTCTCCAGTTAAATAATAGGACAGATTGGGTTCTATAGCCTTGGCTGGCAACCAGTCTTCCGCAGAAAGCAATGGCAACCTACTGCGGGATAATCTTCTGCCCAGTCAGTCATGTCCCTTTCGAGACATGATCGCCCAAAGTGTGTATCACGTATGGCACTTAACTAACTAGACTGGGGTCGAGATCTCATCAATTTACAGTTGAGCTATCTAGATGTAGGCCGTAAGTTCTATGCTAACACTTCCTATTTTTTGCACTTCTCGATTGTGGAAATGCATGCTTTCCAGCAAACTTAAATCTTCAAAAATTTGAAAGCAATCTCAATTGCTATCTACTCCTGATTACTTTTTTCTCTTTCTGCTCATTATTAATGTTTCGTTTCATAATTCTTTCGAGCTCGTTAAGTACCAAAGAAGAGAACTCATTAGAATAACTCCCGTGAATATATTCATAGAAAAGTGAGAGGGAAGCCACGTCACAGTGATGGCAAAGTTACTGACGTCATGATGCCACGTTAAAACCAATATTATGCAGACCCTTTTTTAAAATTTTGTCTAGAGTCTTGAACAATACATCCCCGGATTTTAGGAGGAATAGCAACAAGACAAACCTTGCTAAGAGCAACAAAGGACAGAATGTTGATGAAGAACATAATCGCTCACGTTTGAACGGTTACGACACAGAGTTTGAGTTTTGTTTAACGGCATATCAACCTCTGTAGGTTATTTAATGCCAAAAAGGTGGGGGTTTAAGATATTTTTTTTAATCTTCGGTTATAATGTGAACGCTGATTAAGTCAAATTTTAATGAATTTTTTTTTGTTTTTATTATTTTAGAAAAGTGAAAATTTCTTCTAGTTTTTTCTTTAAAAATGTTTATCGAAGAATTTTTTTTTTTCAAAAATGTGTTATGGTTATAATTTTCTCTTCAAAAATGTATTGTTGGTAATATTTTTCCATCAAAAATGTATATTTTTCTATAAAAGTCTACTTTTATGCATATATTTCTATAAAAGTTTATTTTTATACTTTCATAGTGTTTTTACCACAGTTTGGGGGTTAATTATTTACCTATATCTGGGACCCTAACAGGTACTACCACTCCGGGTCAGGTTGAACCTGAGAACAACAGCAACGAAGAGGTGGTTCAATATTTCTCACAACCTCCCAATCAGAGGCCTTGCTGCCGAATGCAGTTTATCGTCATGCCCAGGACCACGGCGCATCGAAGATGAAAAAAATGTTATCCTCTATATGCGTATAGGGAGGCGTTCTAGGATCGATAAAAATTTTCTTAAGATGATAACAGATGCATCATTCAGTTCATTCTATAGGATATCCTAATCACTACTTAGAACTGTGATGGTAAAGCATTGGATAATAAGGTATGTTTAGTACCACACCGTGTGCGTTTGATCATACAAAATAACGTCGGCATAAAATGTATAATTTGTTTTCGTTTTGTACATTAAAATAATAAACTTAAAATAAAAATAAGTATAAACATAAAAATAGATATAAACTTAAAAATAAAAATTAGGGGTTTAAATTCAAAGTTGTTTTAAGTATTTTCTATTGAACAGGTTAAGAGGCTCATCCCTTGTTTCCTGTTTAGGATGTGGTTTCCGGCTTTCTTTTTTCCAATCTTCTCACTTTGTTTTTTTTTTGTTTTTTTTTTTTCAATTGGAGTAGATAGATCTATCTATCGCCCGGTTCACACTCCCACCCACATATATTGAACAAGTTAAGAGGCTCATCCCTTGTTCCCTGTTTAGGATGTGGTTTCCGGCTTTCACTTTTCCAATCTTTTCACTATTACGTAGCCCCCTGCGCATCAGTGGCGTTACCGCCTTGCTCGGGGTGATACGATTAAAAAAAAAACTTTCATAAAAAAAATACTATAGCTTGTTTTCTACTGTGAACAAAGAAGAGAAAGTTTTTTTACCAATTAAAACAATGAAATATTTTCGCTGTTACGACAGCGTTCATAAAATAATCTAAAACGATATTTCTTTATGAATTTCATTAAAATTAAACAAAATTTCATGACTAAAAAAAACAAAAAAAAACAAAAGAAAAACAGAAATTATATTTAGCCAATAGTATCAAAAGGCAAACAGTGGAGTTAAACTCCAAAGCCGAGAAAAGAGTTTAATATTTAAAAAAAGAGAGAAAGGGAGTATCATGGTCACTGCAAACAAAGCTCGTCCTCGTATACGAATAACCGGTCTAAACATAAACTTTACTAATACATAGCAAAATGAAAAAGACATTTTAACCACAACAATTACAATTCATACTTATATGAAAGTAACGGGTCAAAACCTAAATTTTGCTGATACAGTAGTATCGAAAAATAAAAAAATCGATATTTTGGTCATGAAGATCAAAATTCATGCTCATATAAGAGTAAAGGGCCAAACCCAAACGTTGATAATAAGATAACATAGTAAAATGTAAAATAGACATTTTGGTCACAAGAATCAAAATTTATGCTCATATTAGAGTAAAGGGCCAAACCCAAACGTTGATAATAAGATTAGTAAAATGTAAAATAGACATTTTGGTCACAAGAATCAAAATTTATGCTCATATAAGAGTAAAGGGCCAAACCCAAACGTTGATAATAAGATTAGTAAAATGTAAAATAGACATTTTGGTCACAAGAATCAAAATTTATGCTCATATTAGAGTAAAGGGCCAAACCCAAACGTTGATAATAAGATAACATAGTAAAATGTAAAATAGACATTTTGGTCACAAGAATCAAAATTTATGCTCATATTAGAGTAAAGGGCCAAACCCAAACGTTGATAATAAGATTAGTAAAATGTAAAATAGACATTTTGGTCACAAGAATCAAAATTTATGCTCATATAAGAGTAAAGGGCCAAACCCAAACGTTGATAATAAGATAACATAGTAAAATGTAAAATAGACATTTTGGTCACAAGAATCAAAATTTATGCTCATATTAAGAGTAATAGTCCTAAACATAAACATTGCTAATAGTCACATAGCATCACAAAAATACACATTTTGGTCAATGTAATTAAAATTAATACTGAAAAGAATTTATTTAGTTTATATCGACATGAAGGAAGGGTTAGAACGCAATGTCTTTTTTTTTTTTTTTTTGTTTAATGGACTACTCCGTTCTCACGATCATTGTCACAATATGATGAATGATGTTGCCGCGGGCTCGAATCTCCGGGACCGACTTGTCCCTTTTCAAATGATGAGAACAGATACCACGCTTTGACCCAGGCGTGAAGTCCGAGAAGCAGAAAAAGTCAAGGTATCAAATCGTGAATTTACAACTAAAGACTGCCTGTAGCGACTCATATAAGAAACGCAGCAGTACCTCATATTTTTCATATTAATATTTTTGTTAAAGTATTTCTCAGAGTCACTACTTACATTGTTGGGAGTATTGCACTCATCTTTATTGTCATATCCAAGAGGTTTCGACCATTGTATGTTCTGGCCGTCTTCAGGATATACACAATCGAATTTTAAACTGAACCCCTTATTAAGTCCACGAGGGTAAATTGTTCTAGTTCCTCGT
This sequence comes from Ascarosepion bandense, assembly GCA_037127315.1. Taxonomy (NCBI): domain Eukaryota; kingdom Metazoa; phylum Mollusca; class Cephalopoda; order Sepiida; family Sepiidae; genus Ascarosepion; species Ascarosepion bandense. The sequence goes on from JBBBDQ010001955.1 coordinate 666,242, forward strand.
GCCATGCCTTTTTTGATATGTCAGCTTCAGTTGCTTCCCTTTAGTACTGTTCTATAAATACTTTCATGGCTTCTGCTCGAACGAACTTAAGTCACTGGTGCCTCTGCAACAGGTGTTTACTCGTGCAACCAGATTGGCAACTGGGTCCCACCCATTCACAGTTAGATTAACCAAATGCAGACGACAATTCTACTCCTGCAGATTCTTCTCTCGCATTTCCCGCCTGTGGAACTCGCTTCCATATTCTTGCTTTCCTGACGGCTACAACCTCCAGGAATTTAAATGCAATGTTAATACTCATCTATTAACCACTTGACTAGTTCTTTTACCACCCCGTATATCCTTTCCTTTCTCTCCACCTTTGTAACTGTCATCACACCTGTATTCTCATCTTTCTCTTGTTCCTTTCTAACTGGTTCGTCTCCATCTTCACTCTCTTTTAATTAATCTTTTTACTCTTATGTAGCCCCCTGCACATCAGTGGCATTACCGCCTTGCTCGGGGTGATACGATTAAAAAAAAAGTAACTGAACTTCCAAAGTTTCGTTCACCTCTACTGTGGCAATTGAACTCACATCTCTTTGTGTCAAGTCACTTTTTTGGATTACTTCAATGACATTTATCTACTGCGGCATGTGTCCTTGTGGATATGACAATAAAGATGAGGACAACATTCCGAACAATGTAAATAGTGTAAATAGTTACAATAGCTGATCACAGAAATATAGACAGAGTCACAATTGTTTGGAATTCTCAGAAAGTCACATCAAAATTGCATCGTGAATCTCACAAAGTAAACAAGATTTTTTTTAACGACAAAGCTGCGTCATGACGACTGAAACCTTCAGAAAAGAATGTCGAATGAGAAAGAAATCGAAATGGGATATGAAGTAAGTTTATTTTATGTTACTTGGAAATAAACAATACGAGCTGCTGATACTAAACAAAAGGAATAATGATTTAGTCAATGAAATAAGGGAAAAGAATGATCCACGAAAAGAGAAGAATAAAGGTTTAGGAATCAATATCAAAATTATATCGACAGAATGATAATGAACGTCATCGAAGTAAAATGTATTTGAAATGAAGTCGGTGACAAGCAACGAAAAACGAGAATTTGACGCGAAGGAAAAAAAAACAAAAGGAAATCAATTCGGAATGTTAGGGAAGAAGTTAAAGAATCAAAATGAAAAACTTGAAAAATAAACTTTATATATATATATATATATATATATATATATATATATATATATATATATATATAATTTTATAAAAACATTTTACAGAGCAAAAAATCAGCTTTGTGATGCTAGTTGCTTGCAAATAGCAGAAGTCAATAATCACGTGCAGCAGTAATGAGCAGCTTCTTAAAGTTGGAAAGATAAAAAGAAAAAGAAAAAGAAAAGAAAGAAAAAAAGAAGAAAAAATACAAAAGAGTAAGAAAAGAAAGAAAGAAAAGGAAGGAAAGAGAGAAGAAATAAAATACAGAAATAAAGAAGGAAATAAAGAAAGAATTTCGAGTGTCAAGCAGAGAAAGAAAAGAGCGGTAGTAAAGAAGAAAAGTCAAAACTGGAGGAAGATAAAAGAAAGGTGAAAAGAAAGAAAAATAATGACGAATGGCAAGCCAAGAGGTGACTAGGATCAAGCAAAGAAAGAAAGAAAGAAAGAAAGAAAGAAAGAAAGAAAAGAGAAAGACTGAGAAACAAAAGGGAGAAAGAAAATAATCAATTAGAAGGAATAATATGGAATCGAACATAAAATGATAAGACAAAGAAAAGTATAGAGAAGAGGTGAAAAAAATGGAGACGAAAACAGAGAACTGAAAAAAAAACAACAAATGTGTGTAGAGAGAAGGAAATAAATGTGGAGAAAAAGATGAATAGTAAAGAAGGAAAAACAAAGAAAGTCGGTAAAAACAAAGTGTAAAAGAAAGAAGAATGTAGAAGTTGTAAGTTGATGAAACCTGGATAAAACAGATTGTAGAAGACTTAACAGAGATTTAAGTCTTGTACAAAAAAAAAAAAAGATGGCGAAAGACCTTATCAGCCTAAATGTCGGCTGATGAGATGTATATTAATCGACTATTTATCAAACTGGAAATTGTTCAAAATCCTTTTCTGACCATACATAAGGTTCCAGAGTTTGCTCGATGCCATAAAAACAAATAAGGTTAAATAATCCTTCTAAAATAAATGAAAATTACTCCATCCATTACCGGTGATATTTTTAAAGTTTCAGTGGATAACTAGAAATTTGCAGATTCAATCTATTTGAACGCTGTTCTTTCTACGAACTATTACGTACTTTTCTCTTCACAGAACTTTACTCCAAAGCTGATTGCATGCACACATCTCAAGTCTATGACGATATAGTGAGAGAACAGCGTGCTAACAGAGTGATACTAGAGTACAAATATACGAAGCCAACATTATTTGTAGAGACACAAAGAACTGCTCAGGCACAATCATCACAGCCAAATGGGAGTGATACGATGGCAGCAAATAACCTTACAGGTGGGGACCAGTGAGCAATACTTGAGGGTATTTCCAATCTTGCCATTATGTAGGCTCTTCTATTCGTACGACCTCAAACAATCGAGATAAGACACGAGAACCATGCATGGTGTAGCATCAAGAAACACTTTCATAAAAGCAGCATATAATCTTACAGGTGGGGACCAGTGAGCAATACCTGAGGGTGTTTCCAATCTTGCCATTATGTGGGCTCTTCTATTCGTACGACCTCAAACAATCGAGATAAAACACGAGAGCCATGCATGGTGCAGCATCAGGAAACATTTTCGTTCGCACGATTTTTGTTTTTTAGTCGGAAAACTTGTCATTACGTGTGCTCTCCATCAAGTCGTATGACCTCAAACAGAAAGTACGTTTTGCAGAATATTTTCAGTGCTTAGTTGCGTAAATACTTTTTCATCAAGATCACTCTATGCAAGCCACTAAGAAAAGGGGTTACTGGATGTGGAATAATTGAAACTGAAGCATTATTATTGAGCGTGAACAAAACGAGTAATCAGGAGAACAGTAGATAGCGATTGAGATTTTATTTGAATTTTTGAAGATGAAAATTGGCTGGAAAGCATTGAGCCGGAAAGAAATTCTACAAGCGAGAAGTGCGAGAAAAGAAATTGTTAGCATAGGATTTACGGTTACATCTGTCCACCTCAACTGCAAATTGATGGCATCTCGACGCGAGCCTATTTTTGCGCTTAAATTAAAAGAAAATTACAAGTATTTTAGCGAAGAGTTCACTCGAACAATTATCGTAAAAGGTATTTATAGAAACTTCACAGGGAGGCAAATCGACGACGCTGGGAAAGTGACAGATCAGGACCAATAATATTGATGATTCTTCTTTTGATTTTATCAACGAACTCTCGATATATAGCAGATGTCCGATTCCATATGTGGCTGCAATATTCTAAGCATGTACGAATGGTGGACTTATAATTATGTAGGGTAGATTCTGGAGAGAAAAATTATCTTTCCCGACACAGTGAACCGATCCTTCTTAGCAGCTGACCTAGCAATGGATTCAATATAGTCTTTCAACTTCATGTCAGCCGAGAACGCTAGCCTGAAAAAGCGTAACGAGTTACTTTTCTAGAGGGTAACATCAGTCATAAGGAAGGCTGAGATGGGTCTCTCGGATGATTAATGGAGTGCAGTTTCATTTTAGAGGCGTTAAAAGTAACCGCCATCTTTTACCCCTGTTAACAACAGACTGCCATTTTGATCTTATCGAACTGATCAGATTTACTATCGGTACAGGTTCCATCATCAGCGTAGATACCCTGTTGAGAGCTGATGTCGGGAAGGTTATTAATGAAAATTAAAAAAGAAAGTGAGACCAAAGTTGGAGCCCTGTGGGACACACGCATTAGTACGAAAAGATCGAAACGGATCTTTCATTTTACGATTTAATAGGAAAGATTGTATTAGGTCAAAAAATCTGTCTCTCCTCAGCTGGTGGAGAAGACTTGTATGCCAAACTCTGTCGAAGGCTTTCGAGGCTTATTACGGTATTTCAATTTTTTTTTTCGTTCATTATTTTGTGTTGTTTTTTTTACGAAATTTTACTGCTAGCTTTTTTAGAAATTTTCTCTACGACCTTACGTGGCTTTTCTCTGTCTTTTGTACAAATATTTTCATGGCAAGCTCATGATGATGCCCCGACTACATGAATTTAAGCGTGCTACTTGATTGGAAACTAAGTCTCACCTTTTTACTGTTGAACAAACTAGATTCTATTCTAACAGTTCCTTTTCTCGCACTTCTCACCTGCGAAAATCCCTATATTTTCCTTCCCGGTCACCTTTCTTCAAAATTGTTAAAGCAACGTCAATCGCCATCTTTTGTCTTTCTGAACTCTGTTACTTTATTGGAGGGAAGGGACGGATTAATACCTTTCCCAAGAGTACCAGTGCTTAAGTGAATGCAGGTTATTCAACTAGAATTCGAACTCGGCTCACCGATTTCTCTTTCTGAGCCGATATCCACTGCACCTACAACGCACATCCATCACTAAACGCTTACAACACCTGGTATTCCCAAGTGGTCACCCATCTAAGTACTGACCAGGCTCAACGTTACTTAACTTCGGTGATTGAGCGAGAACCGGTGTATTCAACGTGATATGGCCGTAAGCTACCCGATCAGATGAAGCTGATTTCATGTTCACGCGTAAAGACTATGACTCTCCTTTAATCGTAATATTATTTTCCTATTTATAACAATTACATATTAAATTACATATTAAACTATTCGGCTGCATCTTTCCTACAGGTAAGATAATGACAGATTCAAGTAATGACATTCGAATAATTTTGAGTATGATTTAAGCTAGGCCTCAAAGTCCCTGAAACTGCCCACAGAATTCCAGAAGTCAGAGTAAATCAAGCACTATGCAGCGTGTGATTATCTCTATTTTACATTTCCAATTTCGCGCATGCGTGTTTGATTTTCTTGACTGCAAAATATAATTGGGCATCGGCTGTAAGAAAAAAAGCGCCAAATCACAATTTTCTCTGCCAGAAATTTGAAAACAGTATGCTGTACTGTTTGGCATTCGTACCGGAATCTCTAATATGAACATTTCAAAATGCTTCAGCGTTAATCTGAGAACATTGCAGAGGATTTGGAAAAGGTTGGATCACTCTAATGGGGATCACGAAGATACGACAGCTCGGGAAACTCACTCTGAAGGTTTTGATAAGAAAAGGACTCCCGAGTTTGTTGGTGAAGACCTCAAACTAAACACATAGAACTTCATTAAGTGCCTTGAGGAGGTAGTACTACCCTGTGTCAATAGGGTGGCTTCTGGAAGACCCTATTATTGGCAACAGGACTCTGCACCATGTTGCACAAGCAGGAGAACTCAGTCATGGCTGCCAGACAATTTTTGTAACTACATAACACCTTTACATCTGGCCCCGTAACTCCCCGGACTGCAACCCCCCTTGATTATTATGCGTGGGGCGCAGTTTGGCAAGAGACCAGCAAAAGAACCTGTAATACCAAAGCTGAACTGAAGACAAGAATTGTGTCAGTATTCATCATCTTAAACAAGGAGACCATGCAGAAGAGATGCAGGAGATTGCGAAGTCGTCTGGTCTGGAAGCTTTGGTTGAAGCCAATGGAGATTTTATTGAATAAATGTATTTTATTATTTCAAGATATTTTTGTGTAATTTTGGTAAATATATCTGTTAAAATGAGATGTCAGTGTTATTTTCATTTTTGCATAATTTACACGACTAATTATCCATCGTACCCTGTAAAAATGTTTGAAGCATTTTAAAAGTGGTGACTTGACTCTTGAAATAAGGACGAGAATTTAACGAGCAGCACATACTGATGAGGAAGATTTAAAACACAAAAAAATAACAGATGCCTAGAAGTACATGAAAAGTTTTAGAAAAGGCAGGATAATCAATTTTTAATGTCATATAATTTCAGAACATATTTGTCCCCAGATTCTATGTCTGTAACACTTGGAAAATGCTATAACCTCTTGAAAAAGATAGTAGAGTAGTTTCATATTGCTTTCGCCATAATTTTATATTCAGAGTCAACTTTTTCCTAGACTGTGTGACACCCCAAAAAACTCAATCCTGCTATTTGACCCATAGGCGGAAGAGCAGTGACAAATATAGGAGAGATACTATTTTAAAATGCCGTGTCTTATTGAGATACAGGCAAATATGGTTCTTCACAAATCCCTTTACCTTATTTTTCAGGAATAGCCATGACTTTAAGGAAAAATAGCAAAGTGGTTTCTTATGGCATTCTGAATGGTTTCAAATTCCATAAAGGTCACTGAATTTTAGCAACGTCGAACATTGTTAGTACGTATATTAGGAACCACTTAAGAGTACCAGATTCTGTAAGCTTACATGCGCGGATGGTGTAATAGATAATCGCTTGAAATTGTTAATCGGAGAGCCGAGTTCCAATTCCCGTTGGGTTCGTATTATTCATATATGCGCAAATACTCTTGGAAAAGGTACGAATTCATCTATTCTCCTCATAGATATGGGTTAATTAGTAAGACTATCACTAAAACCATTATTATCTAAAAAAAAAAATTTTTACAATTTAAAAATAATTTCTTGCTTTACCTAATCCGCAAAGGGTTGATAAGCCGTAAAAATCGAATCAATCAAAAAATATTGTTGTTGTCATCACCAATTTTCTACTGTTAATCTGTGGCGGGAACAGTGGAGCGACAACACTCTACCCACGTAAATGAAACAAAAGGTTTAACTAAAAATAAAATAACGGTTACTTGAATCGGCAGACAACTGAAGGTAGGAGTGTACAAAGGCCGAAACGTTTTGATAATAACAACAATGGTGTGAACATTAGTCTGACTGGAAATAATATTTTTGAAGAAGAAGAAGAAGAAGTGGTGAATGGAAAGTGGGAAGAAAAAGTCATTCTTTAAAAGAAAATGTTATCTGGCTGCCAGCAAAAGAGACAACCGAATGTGTAGGCTGTGTATTGGAAATATCAAAATCAAGCCGGTTCAGAAATTGATTTAGGTAGGAGAGTAACACACAGAAATGCAAAAAGCATAGCGCGGCACAGTCCAAAAACTGTTCTGAGAATTAATAGCTACAAGATATGAAACAATAGCGGTTCTACCGATGAATACTGAGAATACCATGGATAGTTCAGGTGAAAACTGAGAAAGTTTTAAGGAAACTTATTGGATATCGGCTCGGAACGAGAAATCGGGGAGCCGAGTTCGAATTCCAGCTGAATTCATTGCATTCACTTACGCGCAAATACGCTTGGGAAAGGTATTAATCCGTCTATTTCTTCCAGTTATGGGTTAAATAACAGGACAGATTGGGTTCTATAGCCTTGGTCGGCAACCAGTCTACCGCAGAAAGCAATGGCAACTTACTGCGGGATAATCTTCTGCCCAGTCAGTCATGTCTCTTTCGAGACATGATCGCCCAAGCGTGTATCACGTATGGTACTTAATTGACTGATACTAAACCAGAAAGAGTAAAATAAAATTTCTGGGACATTCAATGAGAAAAACATACTTGAAGAATTTAACACTCACAGGACTAGTGAAGGTAAATGAATTATGTGAAAACAGAGATTAAACTTCTTAAAGAGTTTGTGTTGTGAATGGATGGTAGAACGATTACAAAAAGTCAAAAGAGAGACGTTGTAAAGAGCCATGATCATTTACATTCCTGAAGATATGACAAACAAATTGTAACCTACTGAAAAACTATGCGTGAATGAACGTTAGAACAATGGCAAAGGGGGGGATAGCAGAAGATCAAAGATTCCTGAGACCAACAAAAGACAGGAATTTGTGTAGAGTCACGATCGACCATGGCCTAAATGAAGATGGCATATCAAAAGAAGAAGAATACTTTAACGGAAAACTTCATTCATCATTTGCTGAGAAATTAAGCAGCATACGTCTTTTCTTCATTATTCCTTCTTCAAAAGAGGTGAATCAACCGAAATCGTTTTCGGGTACAATAATACCTTCAGCCTGGTTAATCTAAGTCGCCAAACGCACTGTACACTGTTAGTTTGCTAAATTTTATCAGCAATGAAAAACCAGCCTTAAGACACAAAAGAAGGTAAAGAAATTAGAAGTTTGTCTGAGAAAGAGATGACGATAAGATTTCAGAAGAGTCTATGTTGAAAGATCACATTAATATTCACAACTCACACCATGATCTCCCGTGACACGAACATAAATAAATGCTGACCGCCTCATTTTCTTTCTTGTGTCAGAGACACTGGTTCTGTTTCTATCGACTTTTCTTTAGCTTCTTTTGTAGAAAGAAATTGATTTCAAAGCGAATAACAAAAGAATGGTCCATGGTTACCAGCGATATACACGAACAAATATTGTTTAAGATGCAAGAGAAAAGTAGAAAAAGTCGAGCAGAGTTCATTTCTTTTAGTGATAATAATAATAATAATAATAATAATGATAATAATTATAATAATAATAATAATAATGAGGAGGAGGAGGAGGAGAAATAGAAAGAAAAACAAGTCAGAAAGATATATTTCGAAGAAAGAAAGAAAGAAAGAAAGAAAGAAAGAAAGAAAGAAAAAAAGAAAGCTGTAAGGAGAACACGAAAAAGTAAATAACAAAAGGGACGTGAAATTTAATGTAATAGAAAGACAAGTCAAATGAAGATGACTAAAGAAGACATGTTGACGTAACTTGTAAAAAAAGAAAAAGAGAAAAAGAGAAAAAGAGAAAAAAAAGAAAAAGAGAAAAAAGAACGAACATAGACATAGGCTAAGGGAAAGAATGAATGAAAGAAAGAAGGCAAAAGAGATAGAAAGAGAGCGAGCCGAAAAAAGTAAGAATAGAAGAACAGTTTTTTTTTTCTTTGTACAGTACACAATTTTTCTGCTACACATAAGGACTTAACCAGATCCTGTGGCTGACCGTATTGCCTAAAACTAGTTTTTGCGTTTTGAATGTGGTGACTTGTCCCTTGAAATAAAACTCGAAAGTTGATAAGAATCATTTTTTGAGTTTGAGACAAAGCAAAAAAAAAAAAAAAAAACAATAAAAAAACAATAAACTCTTAAATAACATAAAAAATGCGCAGAAAAAAAAGGACTATATATAATATATATGGTTCTTAGAAACAGGCACAACCAAAGTTACGAATTACGATTTGGAGATTCAATTAGAGAGATTTGGCTCTTAAAAGCGTTTTAACAGACGATAATAAAGTGGCAGAGAAATCCGAACACTCATTGGAATCGAAAGAGATATATTCCGAAAACGAAAAAAAGAATAAAGAATAAGAAAACTTTCGCGAAAAATAAAGACGAGAGAGCTAAACTGTGATGTAAAACCAACTTATATGGCAGTGAATGCTGAACAATTTCTTTGCTAATGAAGGAGAGACATCCGTTGTATTTACTCAGAAATGCAATGCAAATGATTTTATTGTAAAAATTCATTGCAAATTACTTTACCGCGAAAACACATTGCAAAACAAATGGCTTAACTATAAAAATGTATTGCAAACCAAATGACTTGACTCTGAAAATGAATTGACTGTGAAAATGGACTGAAAAGCAAATAGTTTTACTATGAAAATGTATTGAAAATGATTTTATTGTAATAATGCAATGAAAATGACTTAAATGTCAAAAAGCATTGAAAATAGTTTTACTATGGAAATGCATTTAAAATGATTTTACTGTGAAAATGCATTGAAAATGATTTTACTGTGAAAATGCATTGAAAATGATTTTACTGTGAAAATGCATTGAAAATGATTTTACTGTGAAAATGCATTGAAAATTGTGAACATTCATTGAAAATTATTTTATTGTGAACATTCATTGAAAATTATTTTACTGTGAAAATTCATTGAAAATTATTTTACTGTTAAAATGCATTGAAAATGATTTTAAGCTAGTTTGGTTGATTTTACAACTTGTGTTATTTAATGTCAATGAGACATTCAGTGAGGATTGAACTCACTCTTTTGTAGATCAACTAAAATAGTCTTGTTTGCCGTTACCCCACGCCAAGATATATGAAAATAATTTTCTTATGAAAGTGCGTTGTAAATGTTTTTAGGTTAGGTTAGATTGATTTCACAACTTAGTAGTAATGGTCAAGTTGTTAAGCTTGGCAAACTTTTAGCAAACGCGAAGAAACGTTTGCAGTTTGTGTTTTTCCTTTTTTAATTTTCAAATTTTGTTTCGTTTTACAAAACCTGTGAAACCTAAATTAAGTACAGAGAAGACAGGATGCTGCATAACACGGGCGAAGAAGCGGAGTCGAACGATTCAGCGTATTTAGACGGTAAACTTAATCATACTTATCGATTCGCTTTGATCTTGTTCTTAACAATTCGTTTTGATGTTTTACTGAACTATTCGTCCATTTTGAACCCTTTCATCATAGTCTTTTTTTTTTTACAAGGTATTCTCTCCCCACAACTTTCTTTATTCCCCTGTGTAACTTCCGTTTCTTTTCCTGTCTAGCATCTTAGACTCTATATTCATTCTCTTGTCGTCAACCGATTTTTTATTATTATTTTATGCTGTTGTTTTCATATAACTGATACAATGTGTTTGCCATGCGTTCATTACGTATTCGTCTAAGCAAGTTTGATATCGATTTTATACACCATATTATCTTCTGTTTCTGTTGCTTCATTTTTCTTGTTATTATTTTTACAATGGTTTAATTCTTTTTTTCCTGCCTTAGACGTTGATCTCTTTGTATAGTTATCACTGATTTCACTTTGTTGTTTTAAAACAGTCAACATGGTTTTCTTTTCGTTCTTTTTTTTTTTCAAACAAGTTTTAATTCAAGTTGACAAAGGAAAAGTTGACTCAAAGTCAATGAAACAGATCAGAGATTGCGACTCAAAAGAAAATAGGAGACAAAAGAAAAGCTGATATTGTCGCATTTGCTTGTTTGCTAAAGATTTATTTAGATGTAGTTATTTTGGCACGTTTAAATTTGTAATCGAGGCCTTCGGTGCAGGCTGACTGGAGAACCTAACTCAACCTCGTATATACATAACTGGTCGAATCTGAATATGTCTGTTCTCTAGGGTGACAGGCAAACACCTGTTGCAGACGCCAACTCAGGCATATTTGTATTGTTTCAACACACTCAGAGCTTAACTGTGGTTTACAAAGTATATTGATTCTATCATGTTGAAAAATACAACTGTTTGAAAAACTATAGAAAAAGTTATTAAATTTATATAAAAGTTTACATAAGTCTTTGGAATGGTTCTAGCATCATTATTTATTGTTAGAATTTATTGTTTTCTTGCTGTCCCAACTCTAGCGACAGACATGTCTATCAACTCATAAGCAAGTGCCAAAATATGTTACCAATCAAGTATATATTTAATACATTTTTCTTCAGTAGGCTCTAACCCCATAATTAGAAAATAGAATCAAAAGACACATAAAAATATTAAACCTGACAAGTTTGAGATTTGTTTAACTGCATATCAACCTCTGTGGGTTATTTAATGCCAAAAAGTTGGGGTCTTAAGGTATTTTTTTTATAATGTTCGGTTATAGTGAGGTTGATGTAATTAAATTTAAATTTTTATTTTTTATTTTTATTCTTTTTTTATTTTAGAAGACTGAAAATGTCTTTTAATTTTGTATTTAAAAATGTTTTGCCGAGAATAATTTTTTCCTTCAAAAATGAGTTACGGTTATAATTTTTTCCTCAAAAATGTATATTTTTCTATAAAAGTCTATTTTTATGTATATATTTCTAATACTTTCACGGTGTTTTGACCCCAGTTTGGGGGTTAACTATTTGCCCATAGCTGGGACCCTAACAGGTGCTACCACTTCTCACAACCTCCTAATCAGAGGTCTTGCTGCCAGATGCAGTTTACTGTCATACCCAGAACCATAAACTTGACAAAGATACCAAATGCTAATAGGTAAGTAAATTAAAAAACTTACTGACAATGATGACGACGCAATGTATTTCATTCCTCCAACACATGGATAAGCAATAAAATATATCAGTAAGCTTAGTTGTTTCATTGAATCATTTTTATTGCTTATCAACCCATTTAAGTATTAACCAGTAGACTTGCTTTCCTGACGGCTACAGTATCCAGGAATTTAAATGCAATGTCAATTCCCATCTCTTTAGACTTGACTCCAGCCCTTCCCTCGTCCTTTCCACATACCCCGTCTATCTTGTTCTTTTCCTTTCTCACTCTACCTTCGCAACTCTCTCTTGCCGTTTCTTGGACATCCCCTGTAACTGGTTCGGCTTTCTCTTCGATTTCCTCCTGCTTAAAATTTTACTCTCTTATGTAGCCCCCTGCGCATCAGTGGCGGTACCGCCTTGCTTGGGGTGAAACGATTAAAAAAAAAGAGACAATACTTCGGTGATCTTACGGGAACAGACGTTTTAACGTGTTGTAGCCGGAATTATAAACCGAAGAGCCGAGTTTGAATTCCAGTTAAGTTCATGACATACACTTACGCGCAAATATTCTTGATAAATGTGTGAATCCATCTCCTTTCACCCCGCTGCTACAGGATAAATGGTAGTTTTTAGAAACGGAAAATCATTGGACCCCAAGAAAATTCTTGATGTGATTTTCACTCAAAAAAAGAAAAAAATATTATTGCAATCCAAAATATGTTCCGGCTTTAAATAACCAACAAAGGGTTGCTAAGCCGTAAAACAGAACAAATCAATTAATACTTTGAGTGACGTTTGGGTCTTGTATTGGGTGAACATAAGTATAAAATAAACATACGCAAACGCAAAAATAAAAAGCACATATACAAACAAATTAAAAAAATATAAAAAGCATATATACACACAAATAAAAAATATAAAAAGCACATATACACACAAATAAAAAATATAAAAAGCATATATACACACACAAATAAAAAATATAATAAACGCATATATACACACAAATAAAAAATATAAAAAGCATATATACACACAAATAAAAAATATATAAAAAGCACATATACACACAAATAAAAAAATAAAAAGCAAGTATACACACAAATAAAAAAATATAAAAAGCATATATACACACAAATAAAAAATATATAAAAAGCACATATACACACAAATAAAAAAAATAAAATGCACATATACACACAAATAAAAAAAATAAAAAGCAAGTATACACACAAATAAAAAAAAAACATAAAAAGCACATATACACACAAATAAAAAAATATAAAAAGCATATATACACACAAATAAAAAAATATAAAAAGCACATATACACACAAATAAAAAATATAAAAAGCATATATATATACACAAATAAAAAATATATAAAACGCATATATACACACAAATAGAAAAAATATTAAAAGCATATATACAAACAAATAAAAAAATATAAAAAGCATATAAACAAACAAATAAAAAAATATATAAAAACATATATACACACACAAATAAAAAATACATAAAAAGCATATATACACACACAAATAAAAATATATAAAAACATATATATACACACAAATAAAAATACATAAAAAGCATATATACACACAAATAAAAAATACATAAAAAGCATATATACAAACAAATAAAAATATATAAAAAGCATATATACACACAAATAAAAAATATATGACAATCATGTATACACACACAAATAAAAAATATATAAAAAGCATATATACACACACAAATAAAAAATACATTAAAAGCATATATACACACAAACAAAAAATATATAAGAAGCATATATACACACACAAATAAAAAATACATTAAAAGCATATATACACACAAACAAAAAATATATAAGAAGCATATATACACACACAAATAAAAAATACATTAAAAGCATATATACACACAAACAAAAAATATATAAGAAGCATATATACACACACAAATAAAAACAGCAATCTAAAAATACACTCGCATGCCTAATAATTAGATACACATTTAATATAAAGAAAATTATTTTGGCACTGCTGAAGAAAAACCTATCAAGACACCTTTCCAAAAATGTTAAACACTAAACTTTATGCAGCTTCTTGAGTGATAATAAAATTAAAACTTCTTTAATAATTTTAATACAAGCTTCTGATAATTTTGCTATAATCATGAAACACCGTCTAGTATGATTTATCTAAATAAATAAATTTAATAAAAGAATATTTATAATAAGCATACATTTTTATAATACACATAAAAAAAACATTGTATTATTTAACCATTTAGAGAACTGTTGCACGCTTAGCGATTTTTCAAAATGTATCACTGTTTTTAATAATTTTCTTACAAGAAAACAGTCACCTATTTAGAAAACTCACTTAATTTAAACAGCACTATAATGGGTAAATAAGAAAAATACTCATTTTATTTGCACTAAAATTCTTTAAAAATATAGATCATTAAGAAAAGGAGTATCTATGGCGGATGTTGATTTCTATGATAATCATACTTGCACCATAGTGACGTCTTTGCTGCCGCTCTCTGCTTATAGGTTCTGTCAAAGAGACATAGCAAACAAAAACCATGACAGATGAGTGATGCCAATGCAGTTATTTAACCCCTTAATACTATTATAAATTCAGGTATTAATTATAAAAATTACAATAAATTCCTTTATAATTTTACGTTTCTAAAAATATCCGTTATTACTTATATGATTCCAACTATAACGGACAAGTGCTCAACATCTAAACTTATTTATAAATGCGGTTTCTGGCTTTCTCTTTTCCAATCTTTTTACTCTTACGTAGCCCCCTGCGCATCAGTGGCGTTACCGCCTTGCTTGGGGTGATATGATTAAAAAAAAGAAAATGGAACTGTGTGTGTGTGTGTGTGTGTGTGTGTGTGTGTGTGTGTGTGTGTGTGTGTGTCTGTTACCTATAGACTCCGAAACGGCCGAACCGATTTTCTTGAAAATTTACACAGTCGTACTATAAGCGTCTGCGAGTGTTCTTAGCTAGGTTTTTGTGTCGAGATACCCCCAATAAATATCGAAAATCGATAATCGAAAAATTGGGTTATAGAAGGAGTGGTCCGATTTTAATCAAATTTGATACACTCATAGACAAAGACATAAGAAACGATATTCAGAAGTTTCAAGGTTGCAGTTCTTACAATAGTGCAGAAAATCGATAATATATATATATATAAAGCAAGTTTGTGTGTGTGTGTGTGTGTCTGTTTGTCTGTATGTCCTTTATACAAATCCACAATTTTTATCCGATTCTCACCAAACTTCACACAAACATTCTTTAGGCTGAGTTTGAGCTCCAGACTATGGATTAGTTTTAAATCTTTCATTACATCCGAGCAACGCCGGGCTATACTGCTAGTCTAGTTTAAAATCAAGAGTAAAAAATACTGAGAGAACATGGTAAAGCATAAGCAAGAAAGCGAATAAACGAGAAGATGAGAGACGGGACGCAAACCAGAAGATTACAGACAGGGCGCAAGCGAAACGTTGAGAGAAAGGAAGTAAATCAGAGAATGAGATAAGGATCACAAACCACAGGACGCATGACAAGATACAAACAACGTGGAGAGGCAAGGCGTAAACCAGACGTTGAGAGACGGGATGCAAACTAGATAATGAAAGAATGAGGGAATTGAAGCAAGCAAGGGAACGAGCGAATGGAAGCAAGCGAACGTATGAGAGAATGGAAGCAAACGAGAAGACGAGAGAATGGAAGCAGACGTGATGACGAGAGAACGAAATAAAAACGAGAGAGAAACGAGAGAACCAAATCAAACGAGAGAGAAACGAGAGAACCAAATCAAACGAGAGAGAAACGAGAGAACGAAATCAAACGAGAGAGAAACGAGAGAACCAAATCAAACGAGAGAGAAACGAGAGAACCAAACCAAACGAGAGAGAAACGAGAGAACCAAACCAAACGAGAGAGAAACGAGAGAACGAAATCAAACGAGAGAGAAACGAGAGAACCAAACCAAACGAGAGAGAAACGAGAGAACCAAACCAAACGAGATAGAAACGAGAGAACCAAACCAAACGAGAGAGAAACGAGAGAACCAAACCAAACGAGAGAACCAAACCAAACGAAAGAGAAACGAGAGAACGAAATCAAACGAGATAGAAACGAGAGAACGAAATCAAACGAGAGAGAAACGAGAGAACGAAATCAAACGAGAGAGAAACGAGAGAACGAAATCAAACGAGAGAGAAACGAGAGAACGAAATCAAACGAGAGAGAAACGAGAGAACCAAACCAAACGAGAGAGAAACGAGAGAACCAAACCAAACGAGAGAGAAACGAGAGAACCAAACCAAACGAGAGAGAAACGAGAGAACGAAATCAAACGAGAGAGAAACGAGAGAACGAAATCAAACGAGAGAGAAACGAGAGAACCAAACCAAACGAGAGAGAAACGAGAGAACCAAACCAAACGAGAGAGAAACGAGAGAACCAAACCAAACGAAAGAGAAACGAGAGAACCAAATCAAACGAGATAGAAACGAGAGAACGAAATCAAACGAGAAACGAGAGAACGAAATCAAACGAGATAGAAACGAGAGAACGAAATCAAACGAGATAGAAACGAGAGAACGAAATCAAACGAGATAGAAACGAGAGAAAGGGAAAATAGAAAAACAAGCTTAAAAATTTTAGAAGTTTGCGTGTGTGGAGTAAAGAGTGGAAAAATAAAACAGGAAAAGGAAAGCGTAAATTATATCGAAAAGTACAACAGTCAAAAAAGCAAATTAAAAATGATAAACGGTAAAACATTGAGAAGAATTATAATAAAAAAAGAAAGATGAAGAAAAAGAGAAGATGGGTAAATAACAAAAAGAAAAAACTCAAGGAGGACAGCAAACATCAACTGAAAAGTAAAAAAGAAAGAAAAATAAGAAATTCATGAAGCAAAAACAAAATAAAAGGCAGTTAATTAAATTATTTTACAAGTACATGAATGTATTCGCAGTCGCCCGCGAGGAAATGCTATCCAGGCGGAATTGCCGAAGGTGTTCATTTGGTGGAAAATTGATATCACTTTGCACTGTAGTATTTCAATGCCCTCCAATGTAGATGTCATGTTTCCCTTGCTAATACGAGTAGTTAGCATGTCAGGAAAACATTTCGTTACTACTTTTCTCTCTCTCTCACACACACACACATATATATATATATATATATATATATATATATATATATATATGAGAGGGAGTGAGAGAAAGAGAGGTGGGGAAGATATAATAAATTTACCCCGAAGAATGTCAGAAAATGCAAACAGTAATGTTGAAGCAAACAAGAAAAAAAATAATCACGCTTTCGATTCGTTTTCTTTATGTGGTGTGTTTTGTCACCAACACTAAACAAACATATAAAAAAAAGAAACAAAAATGGCAAGCCAAGAAGAAAAAAAAACGAATAAGAAAAGGAGCAAAAACCGTGAAAAAACTAATTAAAAAAAAAAACATCTACATTCAGACGCACTAGAAAATAAATTGAAAAATGTTTCGCGCGCAGAAACGTTAACTACTTCTTTGTTCACACGCGCTTGGAAGGAGAGAGGGGAAAAAAGAAATTGTATATCATCTTTATTTTCATAAAGACCATTGTGTATTTATTTGTATATATATATATTTCCCTACTGTAACGCTCATGGAAAGAGAATAGCAAGGCAGCGTCGGCTCAGTTCATTCTTTTTACTATGAGTTATTAAACTTAACTACGAGTTATGAAAGCTCTTGTCACGTGTTTGCTCTTTAACAGTGCCTTATTATTTTAATATTTTCTGCAAAAATTATGTCGTCAAATAATGAAGAATACATATATCTTATCTATTATAATAAAGACCGTTGTGTGTATATATATATATATATATATATATATATATATATATATATATAGAATAAAGAAATAGGGTTGTTCCAACGAGAGAAATTGGTATAGAATAAAAAGTGTGAAAAGCCGTGAACGTTTTCTTTAAAGTGTTTTTTGTTATTATACATGTTACGATACATTAAGTGTCAATAATGGTATTTGTGACGCTCCACGTGTTTCGAGTCTAAAATTGACTCTCTTCAGGCGAATAAAGTTGTGGCTTTACTTATTGAGTTCTTTTTGTTTCTGATGTCCAACTTGTTGTTTTATAAATATCTAAGTAGAAAAAATAAGAAAATAAATAAAATCAGTAAAATAAAATAAGATAAAATAAATCAAATGTTGGCACGTTGAATGGTCTGTGTTTTTTCACATCAACACGTGTATAAATGGATAAACAGATCAATAAATAAACAAATGAATGAATCAAGTGCTTACCCCGATTTGAAATGATTTTGGCCTGGGGTTACCTTTTTAGTATGTTAAAATTATCTTTTAGTCGCCTTTGCTTATCTATCTTCTTTTTCATCAGTCAGTTGGTTGTTTTTTATTGCTTTGGCGGTGTTTTGAATTTGGTGTGTGTGTGTGTGTGTGTGTGTGTGTGTTTTATAGGTCATCTGGTTCTTTTTTTTTATTGTTTGGGGTTATCTTTTGAATTTGGTGTGTATGTGTGTGTGTGTGTATGTGTGTGTCTGTATGTTTTTCGGTGTGTGTATTTTTCATTTTGTTTTGTTGAGCGAAGGCTTGAATTTTTTATGAATCTTTCTTCCTAATTTAATATTTATTTAATATTTCATAATCTGTGTTTTAATATATAGGTATAACTTTGAATTTGCCATCACTACATTCCTGTAAATGTTGGGAAACATAATTTTCTGTTATGTGATAAACGTATATTGCTTCTATGGAGGGAAATTCTATTGTTCAAGCATTGTGTCGCTTCCACGTATATCTTTGCGCATTTGTCGCATTTTAGAGTGTAAACTACATTTTTCGAGTTGCAGCTCAGATCCGATTTTATTTCGAATGTAGTTGCTTTTTCGAACTTGAAGTGTTTTCCTTCTATAATTATGTTGCATACTCCACATCTTTTTTGTTGCATTTTGTGACCCCCTGTGTTGTGCGTTGTTGTTCGAATTTCGATGTTAGGATGTCTTTTAAATTTTTGGGCTGGCGTTTGCTGTTAATTATTTTGGTTGTCTTTAAGATTCCTTTTATTTTTTCATTATTGTTGAGTAATTCCATGTGGGTTTTGAATTCTGGGAATAATTCTGGATTGTTTTTGTTGTGAGTGGAAACGTATGCTAGAAGGTTTTCTTCTTTTTCATGTTTTTCTTGTTGTCTTTTTGGATTCCGGAGGGATTCTAATGGTATTTTTTCTGCTTGTTAGAAACCCTTGTCTATTAGTGGGGTGGGGTATCCTCTTATTTGTAATGTTTTTCGGAGTTCTTCTAGGCATATTTTACGGAGGGTTTTGTCAGTTACTATCTTGCAAATTCGTCAAATATATATATATATATATATATATATATATATATATATATATATATATATATTCCCTTCTGTGCTTTGGATTATTTTTTTTTCTTATGTCTTAATATAAGATACTCAATAGTAGGTACATCAATATATAAGTTTCTGTCATTTTGAAAACAAAATGAGACATCTAATCGAATACATGTATCCAATAAAAATAACGTTTGAAGCAATAAAAATATATTAAAAAAGTAAAATCATTATATATATATATATATATATATATATATATAATGATTTTACTTTTTTAATATATTTTTATATCATATATATATATATATATATATATATATATATATATATAATGATTTTACTTTTTTAATATATTTTTATTGCTTCAAACGTTATTTTTATTGGATACATGTATTCGATTAGATGTCTCATTTTGTTTTCAACAGTGTTTATTTCTTCTACCAGCCTGTGTACTCGAGAATACAATAGGGCATATTTTCTCAAGTAATAATAAATAAATACTGTTTGAAATAAACTGAAGGTCTACTTAAATCCAGGCATTCACTAAAATAACGTTTGAAGTAATAGATAGATAGATAGATAGATAGATAGATAGATAGATAGATAGATATTAACAAAATGAGATAGATAGATAGATAGATAGATAGATAGATAGATAGATAGATAGATGAGGTCTGTCTACGGAAGATTACGCTCTCACACTTCAATTGAGCACTAGGAAGGATTGGTAGACTTTGATAAAACAGTACCTCCTCGCGCATCTACACATCGTTGATTCAGTAATAAATTTGAACACTCTCGGCTATTGGCGTGTTTATACATTGTATATAACACGCTGAAGTCCGCCTTCCTCTTCCGAGCACTCATAGCTCAAACGTATAATCGCCGACTGTTGTCAGTTGGGTCGGATTTCAATCGGATGTCTAACCGTACTGATGAGCTGAAACAGATCTGTCTGTGGATGAATGAGATAGAGGCAGATAAACAGATAAACCGACAGAGAGATGCTTCCATGAAAATTCATACCAGATGAGATTGAACTTCATAAACAACTATGGAAAAAGATGAAGAGTAACAACTTTCACTTTGTATTGTTTATATGTATCTTCATGCATCTCGTCACATCAACATCACCATGTGCGGCGTTTCTGTCATAACGCGCTCCAATCCCTTCTGCACCAATGAACTTAGATCCCTGGTGCCTCCTAGGTACGAATTTTCACGAGATACTAGATTAGCAACTAGATCCCACCCTTTTACAGTGAAACCGATAAAATGTAACCGCAATTTCTATTCCAACAGTTTCTTTTCTCGCACTTCCCGACTGTGGAATTCCCTTCCACATGATTGCTTCCCCGACGGCTACAATCTCCAGGAGTTTAAATGTAAGGTCAATAAACACCTCCTAACACCCTAACCATGTTTCAAACACTCTTCCCATCTACCCAACCCCCAGTCTCGGTATCCTTACCCATCTATCACCCTCCTTCTGACATTTCCTATATCTAACCACTCTTTCTCTTCACCTTCCCCTATGTAACCCCACGCGCAATAGTGGCAGTGGAATGCCTTGCTTGGGGTGAAATGATTAAAAAAACGTGTATAAGTGACGCCTCCTAAAGCGGGTGATGGGTTTCCGGAGGTCAGGTGTTAACAAAACCGGAAGTAAGGTATATCTAGGTGCTGGTCTATATGAAGTCATGCTTGGGATCGGAGGAGAGTTCTGGTCGACCCCTGGTGCGAGACGAACGTGTCCGTTGTTTAGATCCTGTGCCGTTCATTATTATTGCTAGTCAATACATCGGAATGAGGATATGAGGGAAGAGTTGGTAAGAAGAAGAACGAAACTATGAGACCAATATCGCAAAAGCTGCCCCAAGTATCACATACTTATCTGAACAGGCGAAGCCTTAAACAAAACATTTACATCTAATATGGGAAGCAGGTTTCGCTTTCTTATTCCTTGACATGACGTTTGTTCTTCATCTTGCTACTTTGCGAACATGCAGCGGACCCTTTCACAGCTTCTAGTGCAGGCTGACATGATCAAGAATCGAAATGCAACTTAAAATAACCATGAACCGGTCGGTGGCAAGCTTAGGTGAGGATTTTCGTTCTACGTTTACACTGGATCCTGAGATTTATTTTTGTGTTATATCTTGTTAGGTAGAAGTAAATTAATCTGCTTAAAGAAATAGGGTCTAAACAAGGATGGTTTTTCCATCCAAATCTGTACCAGAAGATGAACACCGACCAAGAATTTTTGTGTTATATCTTGTTAGGTAGAAGTAAATTAATCTGCTTAAAGAAATAGGGTCTAAACAAGGATGGTTTTTCCATCCAAATCTGTACCAGAAGATGAACACCGACCAAGATTTATGACAGACAGACCGAACCTTAGCATAATGGCTGAATACACGTTTTCCAACACGCCAATCTGCTAGAGTGGCTAACTAATCCTTGTAGCAGACTCCTGTTCAGGTACATTTATATTTGCTTAACACTCACATATCCCACTTATTATTTGTACTACAGCTATGCTGACAGATCTTAGCTGTAGTTTCTAGGACAGAAAGCTCATAAACTGGCGTGAATATTAGTGCAAGTGTTGGATCAAATTGTGGCATAGTTTTCAGACACTTTCCAAATGTGCCGCACGCTGAGATCGCCTTCCTCACAAATCGACTCCGCTGAGATCTGAACCTGAGCTTATACTCAAAAAGACAATGTTCTAACAATTCGACCACATGACTATATAACCTTAGCATACATATATCATAATAATAATAATAATAATAATAATAATAATAAGAAGAAGAAGAAGAAGAAGAAGAAGAACCACCACTCTTATTTGAGGATATCCCGAGCTATTCAGGACCAAGGATTACAGTATTTACAATATTCAGACTATTGTCCTCACCTTTGCCGCCATTTTACGATGTTTCGGCTGTTGTACGCTCCGGCTTTCTTCTGGTGCTAGGAATTTCGAAACGAACCACTGGGGTATATCATTCTTATCCTCTAACAATTCAACCACGTGTCTATATAACTTTAGCATACATATAATAATAATAATAATAATAATAATAATAATAATAATAATAATAATAATAATAATAACCGCCACTCTTATTTGAGGATACCCGTCTACTAGGGCGGCTAATTACCACCCGCATTGCAGACGTTTACTCATGCACACTCGTGTTTGTTCTCCACCCACAGAGCCCACCTGTGGCTTATACTGAAACTATGCTGAGCAAACCTTAGTTACAGTTTCTGGGAGAGAACGTGTTATCTGGTCTAAGCACAACAATCTGAACATCAGTCTGTACTCAAACGCTCGGTCATGCTGATTTATGACTTTGTACTAGCACAGCCATCGACGGCTCCTGAACATAAGCCGTTTGCCAAAATACACTCATGCGGCTTAGGTCAACCCGTGGTATGGTTCTCATACATACACACATGTTGATAGCAAGTTCAGAGAATAAACTTGAAAGAATAGGTTAAGACATAAGTAATTTCTATTTTGGAGAACTCGTTGTAATTAGTCATGTACCAACTAAATATATGTTGCAGTTAAAAGCCTATTTGGAATATATTAATATATGACAATGTTCAATCTAAAAGCAGTGGACTGACAAGGTTAAATTTCTACTACCGACCACCAAAGTTGAGATCCATGGGAAAAGTTTATGTCCCATGTGTGGTAGGATTAGTGGAGAATTATTCATGTTCAATAAAATACTAAAATGAATATTTACACGTCTATCAGTTGAAACGTGTCCATAAACATTTGCTAGAAAAAAAACCCCAAAAAAAACAAACAAACCCTGAAGCTTGTCAATAGGAAAATGCTCTCTTTGATGACAACGTAAGGACGCTTATAGCAAGAATAACAAAGAATTTTTTACAACCCTGTTGTTGGTCTGTTTTACTCAACCTGTCAGAATCACATGACCCCGAACCAAGCCATTATCTTTTTCGATCGCTACCTTGCTGAAGAAAGATTCATGAAAAACTTTTCACGTAAGAACCCGCGGAATATTACTCAAAAATAATGTATCGAAGAGTTGCCGGATTAATAAGCGAGAACAAATCATTGCAAATACTGCTGAATATTGAACAGATTGGCCAAAAATTCAGTTCAGTTCATTAAATAAATCTGCTACTTAATAAACGAACGAAATGTTTGGCCAATCCGGTATAACTGCAGAACATGTATTTCTACTTTTTTAAAGAATATAGCTGATTGTTAGGGCGCTCTCCACCTTTTCAAGAGTAATAAACTGTTCCAGGCACTATATATGGTGGTAGTGCCGGGAGTTCGAGATGACTTTCAGAGGATTCTCAGATCAGTACAGATTAGTACAGATTACTCAGATCACTAAGATTACGAGTCAGTCGTGTATTTCCGATTGTAACCCGGAAGTGAACATTTCACTCTACTACGTACAGAGACGTAGACATTAATACCTTGTTTTCCTGTATTATACTAACCAACTTTGTAAATTCCTGTCTTCCGTAATACATTTTATTATATTTATATTTCTGTTGTTTCGTTGTTATTAACTGCACAACTCAACACTGATAAAAATTAATTATGACTCAAAATTACAAAAGCAAAGCAAAAAAAAATCTACTCATCACTTCTAAGAAGACAAAACGGAATTGTTCTAACATAAAGAACAATTTAAGGTATGTTAAAAACAATTTATCAAATATAAAATGAAGAAGTCAATCAAATGAAGAATTTTAAATATCTAGGTTAAGAAGTAACAGATAACGGCAAGTAGGACACATAAATATGAAGGTGCTGAAGAATAGCATCAGTATTGTGGTGAATCTTTGTCGCCATGTTGTTGTGACCTGTTTGGGGCAGGAAGAAAGACATGGAAACAAGAAGGTAGTTTCAAGCAGTGTATTAGAATAACAGAACAGATGTACAAATACTAGTGTTATCAATCAGTAAAAAAATATAAGTCCGAACGGTATAGTTACGCTGCGTCTTGATTGTCTCTAGACAGTCACTCGAGTGCCTCACCGCTGCGTCCCAGGAAATCACGCAGGTTAGTATTTATTGACGGATGAAGAGTCCATCCC
Organism: Ascarosepion bandense; assembly: GCA_037127315.1. Lineage (NCBI taxonomy): Eukaryota > Metazoa > Mollusca > Cephalopoda > Sepiida > Sepiidae > Ascarosepion > Ascarosepion bandense. The sequence continues at coordinate 690,726 of JBBBDQ010001955.1, forward strand.
TATATCTATAGGAATGGACTCTTCATCCGTCAATAAATAACACTAAGATAGTTAGATATCTTTCAGAAACTAAGGAAAATCTTAAAATCTTAAGGGGATAGGAAAATATCCTTAGAATAAATAAAATGTGTTTGATTGATATATGATATCTAATCTTCTATATAGCCTTGAATGCTAGATTTGAAACGAAACCGATTTGGCTTTATCGACGGGCAAAATATAGACAACAATGACAAATAATTAATAAAGACGGTTTGGAGAATTTGATACTCACAGTGAATATCGAAAGCACAAGAGAGAAGCATAGAAAAACAGTTAGTAACGAGATTGAGTAAATGGATGCCAGAATGAGGACAAACAAAAACAGAAGCTCGCAGCTATTCAGGACCAAAGATTACAGTATTTATAATATTCGGACTATTGTCCTCATATTTGCCGCCATTTTACGACGTTTCGGCTGTTGTACGCTCCGGCCTTCTTCAGGTGCTAGGAATTTAGAACCGACCCCTTTATTATGATCACTGGGGTATATCATTCTTATTTCTTGCCTAGAGCCTCTTCTGGTAGTCATGAGTTATCTCCCTCTAACCCTATAAGACAAAGACTAAGGTATCAAGTATTACTGAAAGCAACAATAGATACGTTTAGGAGAACCATGATCTGTCAGAAAGGGTATTGAATAGACAGAAGTGCTTTTGTAGGTTAAGCAGATGCTTATCTTGAAATCAGGTAAAACCTAACATATCGAACGTACACTTTCAGGTAGACAGATATCATTGCTTGTCGGGTCATCGCATTTCCTCTTAGTTGGGTCTGTCCTGTACTACACTAATTATAGTATCATCCAACCATATAGTAATTATCAATGCGTATTTCTTTATATTTCTTCTCCCATTTGTAGAGGAAATGGAGATAAATTAACTTAAATTAGTAAATATACGTGTTATTACTTACTTATATAGGCGATTTTCTAAGCGGCACTTAGATGTGGCAAAAGTCCGAAAGTATGGGGTACTCAGTGAGGATCGAACTCACTACTCAGTTGTAACTGGTTCTATCGAGACAAGCTTGCTAACCATTACACTACGCCGAGTTGCACTTAATAATTTATATAGAAATACAATACAGTTCCCGAGCAAAATGAACGGTTTAATTAATCAGTTACTTTACTTCTACGTTTCATAGATTGCAGTCTTATTCATTCACGCCTTTCATGCGAAGAACTCAGATACCTTTGTCTATTAAATGATCATTTATCGTCAACTTGCTCTTGAAATAGGCTTCGTTGTCGCCGTCTTTGTTATTTTATTGCGAGTTTTTTTTTCCGATAGATATTTCCATTCCATTGTTATATTAAACACATGCATTCTTGTTTTAAACATAAAAATGTATTGGGTAAAGGTGATTTAAATAATGCCAGGAGTAATTATAGATGCCACGGAAAATTAAAAACATATAAAGGGAGCAGAATAATTGAATGGCTACTTGGCTTTTATTTCTGTTGTTAATTTTTTTTTTATCTCCGCTTTATAGAATCTCAATAATACATTGTTTCAAAAACTCTGTTTCATTGCATCTCACTTGAATCACTACAATTCAGTAATCAGTTCGATCCTCACTAGGTGCTCTATACGGCGCTTTAAAAAAATCACAATTACCACCATTTTTAAGGACATGTGTGTACTAGTAGTGTACTAGTAAATAAAATAAAATCTACCCTTATTTAACTACAGATTCGTCGTTTCTTTCATTTTCTTTTTAATTACTTGTCATTTTAAGTTTAGATCCCTTCTTTATATCATTAAATATTTATTAAATAAATATCATTAAATATCATTAAATATCATTAAATAAATATCATTAAATATTTATTACTTGTCATTTTAAGTTTAGATCCCTTCTTTTCAACTATATTAGACTGTTTAAATTATTTACTCACTGATTACTATCCTTATGTTTTTTGTGATTATCCCAACGTTTCAGCAATTGTGCCCGCTGGACTTCTTCTGGGGTCTGTTAATCCAGATAATTTGAACTAAATTATGTCAATTTGCTAGTATCAAAATAATCATTATAAATGCCAATATAATTAAATATTTATTAAATAAATATCATTAAATATCATTAAATATCATTAAATATCATTAAATAAATATCATTAAATATTTATTACTTGTCATTTTAAGTTTAGATCCCTTCTTTTCAACTAGACTGTTTAAATTATTTACTCACTGATTACTATCCTTATGTCTTTTGTGATTATCCCAACGTTTCAGCAATTGTGCCCGCTGGACTTCTTCTGGGGTCTGTTAATCCAGATAATTTGAACTAAATTATGTCAATTTGCTAGTATCAAAATAATCATTATAAATGCCAATATTCAATCTCGATCTTTTTTCCTCTCTCTCTCTCTCTCTCTCTGTGATAGAGAGAAAAAAGACAAAGATTGGATATTGGTATTTGGATAGCTCTCTCTCTCTCTGTGTGTGTGTGTGTGTGTGTGTGTGTGTGTGTGTGTGTGTGTGTGAGAGAGACAGATATATATATCCAAATACATGAACTATCCTCCTGTTCCTCGGTCGTGAATTAAAAACAAATAAGTTAAAACATTGTTTTTTCGCACAAGAAACTAAACAAAGTCAAAACTTCTACTGCACTAAATGAGTTAAATTCTCACTGACGTACAAACATGGCCCCGACACCATTCGAGCACACGTGACCAAACGTTGATGACACCGAAAGTAGTGTTTTTGGGAAGTGATAGCCCGAGAGAAAAAGTGTTAGACGCGTAAAATGAGTGAAAGGAAGAGTGAGGTGAACAGAAGTTATCCTGTTTACTTAGGAGAAATTCGCCTGGAGAAGAAAATTCTCTTAGAAATTCGTTCGTTAATGCAAAAGAACGGAAGAAATATGTTCATTGATCATCGTCAGTGTTGTTGTTGATGTTGATTCGAATACCAAAATTTTACTTTTTGTTTTTCCCATGTTCATTGTCATATAAAGAAAAAAAAACAGAGAAGCATTAAGGAACTAGATCAAGAGAGGATTAATCAGAAAAACAGTAGATAACGACTGACATTTTTTTTTTTTTTTTTGAAAATCAAAATTGACTAGAAAGTCTGAAGACGAGAAGTGCAAGAAAATAAACTGTTAGCATCTACCATCCGTCCGTGCACTGAATATCTGGTCAGGCGCCCCAGAAATCAATCTCAGGGATCTGGACAAAATTCAAGGGGGGATCTGCAATTTAATCAATTTCGATTTGACAGATCGACTTTTCAGCTACTTTCTCACTAACCGAATGTGACTTCCCTCTGTCTTTTCTACAGATATTTTCACTGCTTCTGCTCTCACGAGCTTATTTCCCTAGTGCCTCCTTTACACGAATTTACACCAGTTACCAGATTGGCAAGAATGTCTCACCTTTTTACAGTCAAAAAACTTCTACTGGAGCATTTTCTTTCTCGCAATTCCCGACTGTGGAACTTCTTTCCGTATACTTGCTTCCCTGATAGCTACAATCTCCAAGAATTTAAATGCAGAGTCAATTGCCATCTTTAATCTCCTTGATTCCCATATTTCCTTGCCACCCACTCTATCTTCTTTTTCATTCTAGCTCTACTCTCACGTAATACCCTGCGAACCAGTATCCCCATCTTTCTCTCATTCTTTCTCCGACACCCGCTGTATCTTGTTCCTCTTTCTTTTCGTTCTCACTCTCATTTAACACCAGTGGCAGTACAGCCTTGCTTGTTTTTTTTTGGTGGTGGTGGGGGGAAACGATTATGAAAGAAAATTATAGCGACATCTAGCCAATTTAACTGGGAACTGATAAAATCTTGTCGCTAATCTACTACTGCACTTAAATTTTTTAAATCTAGATACCATAACGAAGAGTACATCTGAACATTGGAGTAGGTAGACTAAACTATCGCCCGGTTCACACTCCACCCACGTTTATTGAACAGGTGAAGAGGCTCATCCCTTGTTCCCTGTTTAGGATGTGGTTTCCGGCTTTCTCTTTTCCAATCTTTTCACTCTTACGTAGCCCCCAGCACATCAGTGGCGTTACCGCCTTGCTTGGGGTGATATGATTAAAAAAAAAAAAATTAAATTTATTTGAAACAAGAATAAAATAACTAATGTGTTACGTTTAATATTTATCTTTATTCTTTAATAATGAGGATTAACATTCAGAAATATTGTCCGAGAAACTAATCTAATGTCAAAGTCAATAGGGTTGGGATTTTATTCAGAGTGTCCAGAAAGTTCGTGTGCACTTTAAAAAATTTATAACTTTATTTGTATTTGCGATAGAAATAATTTGTAAAATGGATTAGTATGAAGTAAATCTATATTTTTTAAGGTTTTATTGAATTTTTTTAAAGTTTTCACGTGTCCTCCATTATTGCCAATACAAAGGGTAATACGATTTTGGTGTTCACTGATTTACAGTAATGCCTGAAATCACAGTTATTTTAGCTTTCAAATCTTCTAATGAAATAAGTTTGGTTGCATACACATTTGCTTTCACATCCGCTGCTATGAAAGTCGGCTCCCTGTGCAGGGCCCGGAAGTTTTTCCCACCTGAATCTATTCTGCACATATACAAATCTACCATCCGCCCGTGTATTGAATATTGCTGCCATATCTGGTCGGGTGCCCCTGCTGCTCTCCTTGGGCTTCTTGACAAAATACAAAGGAGGATCTGTAACATGGTTGATACTGACTTGGCAGACCGGCTGCAGCCGCTCTCTCACCGGCGTGATGTGGCTTCCCTGTGCCTCTTCTACAAGTACTTTCATGGCTACTGCTCCGATGAGCTTAGTTCACTGGTGCCGCCCAAGCACGAATTTACACGAGATACTAGATTAGCAACTAGGTCCCACCCTTTTACAGTTAAACAAATAAGATGTAACCGTAAATTCTACTCCAACAGCTTCCTTTCTCGCGCTTCCCGCCTGTGGAACTCCCTTCCACAAGTCTGCTTTCCCGACAGTTACAATCTCCAGGTGTTTAAATGTAGGGTCAATAGACACCTCTTATCACACTAACTCCCAATTATTCTCAGAACACTCTCATCTACCCAACCCTCATTCTCGGTATCCTTACCCGCCTATCACCCACCCTCTGACATTTCCTATACTTAACCATCCTTTCTCCACTCTACGTAGCCCCCTGCGCAGTAGTGGCAGTGACATGCCTTGCTCGGGGTGAAACGCTTATAATAAAAAAAAAAAAAATACTCATCTACTAACCACTGGACCCTAGCTCTCTCCCCACCCCTGTATAATCTTCCCTTTCTCTCCACCTATGTATCTGTTATCGCACCTGCTTTCTATTGTCCCTTTCTAACTAGTTTGTACTCCTCAATCTTCTAATTAATCTTTTTTACATTTATGTAACCCCCTGCACATCAGTGGCATTTCCGCCTTGCTTGGGGTGAAATGATTAAAAAAAAAAAAAATATGTCCCCATAAAAAATCTAATGGAGTCAAATGTGGTGAACGTGGAGGCCGATAATATGGTCCACTCCTTCTGATCCATCTGTAAGGAAATTCTTGATTTAGAAACTGTCTAACACGCAGAGCAAAGTAACAAAGAACTCCATCTTGTTGAAACACTGTATTATCTTTCAAGTTTAATTGTTGAAGCTAATTTTTTACAGATTATTTCTATCACAAATAAAGCTATAATTTTTTTTAAGTGCACACAAACACCCTGTATTTGTGTATTATCATTTCATAGTGAAATACAGTTAATATTTCTAAAACATTACAACTATTGTTACTTTTATATTTATAAATTGTAATTATGTTTAAATTTATTTCTTTTTCAAATTCCGGTAAAATAGTATGTTTCTTTTTAAAATTTTAAAATGTTATCCAGATTGACCCTGGTAAAGAGATTTCACTTTAAATTTCACTTCTCCTAATTCTTGTTTATAATTATAGCTTACTCGCTATGCTGCGTCCATGAAGTCAAAGCACCCACATTGATTCAGTATCCAATTTTAAAGGGGTAGTTCCACTCAAAGAACCCTTTTCTTTGTGGAACAGACAAGCTTCTGACTGCTTCTCATAACGCTACAATCATACCCTCTTTAAATCAAAGGTCACTCATTAACTATACTCCATACCGGCACTTCCTACTCTTACATTCGTATCAAACATCTTATTCAGTAACCCTTTACATTGAGTCATTCCAGAGCTTTGCATTTCGTGACCATTAGTATATATATATATATATATATATATATATATATATATATATATATATATATATATATATATATACGAGAAAAAATCGCAAGATCGCCAAGACCTACCGCGGTTTCGCACAACGGCTCGTTGTTCCGTTTGAGGGTTTTTTTCTTTGCTGTGAAGTACTGTATGAATTGTCGGTGCTCCGCAGTTTTCTTTTTTTTTTTTCCCTCGTTGTCCAAAGCTTTATAGCCGAGGACGATAACGGAGTTAGATTCTGCCGGTTATTCGTAGTTCTTAAAAATTACTTGTGTAACATTTTAAGATTTGAATACGTACGGAGTCGATTTTATTATTATATATATATATATATATATATATATATATTATCCCGCAGTAGGTTGCCATTGCTTTCTGCGGTAGATTGGCTGCCAACCAAGACTATAGAACCCAATCTACCCTGTTATTTGACCCATAGCTGGAAGGAAGAGACGGATTAATACCTTTCCCAAGGGTATTTGCACGTATATAATTGCAACGAATTCAACTGGAATTCGAACTCGGCTCTCCGATTTCTCGTTCCGAGTCGATATCCACTGGACCACAAGCAACATCCCAAATAGATAAAAATATAAAAGAAAATTCAGGTGTCATTTTCTGGGATGCGAAGTTATTATTTATATTATTTACCTTCAGATTTATCTTCATCTTTGTTGTAATTATTACGATGTTTCTGTTTACATGTACACTGACCTTCTTCAGAATAACCTTAAATGAATTTTGAACTGGATCTATGGCTCCACGTTATAGGCTCAGAAGTAATGTGGCAGACATAGTGAACTAGAATCGCAGAATGGCAGAAATGGTGAATAGGAATTGCCGCATCCTTGAAAGAGAGTTCGTCTTGGTCTGGCGTGTCGGACTTCGATTTAAGAAAAATCCTTGTAGCGAAGAAAACGGCGGAAAATATGATGAAGATTTAAAAAAAAGTAAATAAAACTAGTATCACAAGAACTGCTATGTGTATCAAATTATGCTAATGAATCTTGCCTCCGCGTCTGGTGTGGCCAATCAGAAAAATCGCTCAGTGAATAATGGCCCTTGCTTTTTTTATTTTATTTATTTTTTTTTTTTACTTACAGGAATTTTATTTTTATTTTTGGCAAATTGGTTAGCGAAAAGACGGATTTCTGGCCCCGTTTTCGTTACTACATTACGCACTTTCTTACTTGCACACGGATTTCTTAGAAGTAACCCGTTGGTTCGTGAATTTTGTGACATCGTCATTTTTTTTAAAATTTAATCTCTGGGCAAGGTAGTGCTGCAGATAATCTTAACTAAGTTAGTAAACATTGGATACAGTCAACTTGTGCTGTCAGTTCGAGTCTCAGCACACAGTAAATTATAGTGATCTGTTATCAAACTAATATCCACTTGGAAAACATACTTGCCAAAACCAACTAAGATGTCAAACTTGTCCAGTAATAATAGCATGAAATTAATCTTTAATAGTTTAAAATTTATTAGTTATTTGGTAAATGTGGCTTTGACAAAGTTTCATTCTCTAAGAAACATTAACAAGTAAACGTATTGTGCTTGACCTTTGCTATCGCTTCGAATGTGGACGAACCGGGTGCATTATTTCTAAGTGTGCGATCTACGTTCTCGCTCAACTCGATAATCAAGCCACAAACATTTTTCTTTTCTTTTTTTTTTTTTTTTTGTAAAAAAATATCCTTGTAAGTACTTTGAATATCATTGGCGCTTACGAAATGTGAATAACGCACAGATTTTTGATAGTTGATGCAAAACAAATTAAACAAATTTTCTTTCAAGAGTATCAAAAATTTAATAAAAAAAATATAGTTTACTTTTAAAGGTTATAATTTCTTGGGGTGAATTAATAATGTTTGCGATAAGTAACTGTACATTATTTGGGGTGAATTAACAGAAAAGATCCAGAAAATTAATACATTAGATAATTAAATGAAAGTAAATGTTCTTTTTAATTCCCTTCACTTTTCCCCTTCAAATTTATCCAAAATAGCATTATCTCTGTGCAAATGTATATGCTGAACTCAAATCAAGTGTTAGTGAAGAAACTTACCTTTTTTTTTTAATCTAAATGTCCATAAAAAACGAACTATATTTTGCACTTTTTCTCTCCCGTAACTCTCACGAAGTTATGTAATTAACTGCAGAATGACATACTGCGCGCGTAAACAAATTTTCGCAGAATTTTTGGCGATTTTTCTTCATTTACTGATACTTCCGGCGATGTACTTCCAGGAATTAAAGCAATGCGCTATTGTATTTCTACGCTTATTACTTTCATTAGCGGAAGAACATCGCCGGAGGTATTAGTAAAGGAAGAAAATAGACCAAAATTCCAAACAAAATTTCAACCTACGTAGAACGTCATTCTGCAATTAATTACATGACTTCGTGAGAGTTACGGGAGAGAAAAAGTGCGAGATATAGTTCGTTTTTTTTTTTTTGTGGACTTTCAAAGCAAAATAGGTAAATTTCTTCAATAGCTAATTGTTGATTTGAGTTCAGCATATACATTTGCACAGAAATAATGCTATTTTGGATAAATTTGAAGAGGGGAAAAGCGAAGGGAATTAAAACGAACATTTACCTAAATGAACAAAAAGGTTTTTAAAATTTGTGTGCCGATCGACAGAGTTTTTTTTTTTGCTTCAGCTTTTTTTTTTTTTAAGAGGAATGAAATCTAAATGTCCCTATTTTCTGTTTCATCCAATGATATCGAGCGGTAAAAGGGTCACCACTGAAGCCGTAGGGAGCGGGAAAGTGTATGTTTTTATTCTTACACTATTCTACACATTCCAACCTTCTGATAATTCTGCATAAATCTTGTAAGCTGGAGGGAATTCGGTTATGTATGACACAAGGCAGAATTAATAAACATTAACCATCTACCTACGGCTTCAAGAACAATAATAACAAATTACTGAAATAAAAATTATGTGACAGAGAAGATACTTTTTACGAGAGTTATTCACAAATACAATAACAGATTAACAACAACTGATAATAAATAAAATAACAATTAATTTATAGTAATATACTGTAATAAAATTATTTGACAGATCGATTGATTCTCAATACAAATATTATGATACATAAGAGATTAACAATTGATACAAATCAATTTTTATAGCAATATACTGTAAAAAAAAATTATATGAAGGATCAATTAGTTGTTACATGAAGAACAAAAGATTGGTTCCTACCGTCAACCTTAGCAGCCTCAGCGAAGGAGTTTTTTATGCTTGGTAATTCGAGACCTTTCACCGTTTCATTTCGGTGAAGCACTTTACAATTGACAGAGACGAATTGCACTTTGGCGTTATTACGAAGTAATTCTTATGAATTTTCTATTTCTTGCGCTGGCCACGAATAATCTAATTCGTTGCCTTCCATTAGAATTCAATAGGCAGGTACTTCTCGTTTGGATCATTAACGCAACTTTGTCTCCTTACCATTATTTTATTTTATTTATTTATTTTTTGTTTTTCAGTTATCGAACAACCAACAAGCTTGTTATGGTTTATAAAATGGCGAGTGTTCTAAAAATAGAAAAAGGTAGACACACTGACGCCAAGAATTCAAAATTGGGTGGCAAAATAAGGAACCGTTTCTTTTGGTAGGAGTAGGAGTAAGTGTAGTAGTAAGAAGTAGGAGTTAAGGACAGTAGCTTTGTGTAGGAGATTGGAAAAAGGAAAGACGCTAGTCAGTTGACCACTAGCGTCCAGAAGGGATAGGCTCGTTTACTACTAGCATCCCACAGTGTAGAGGATTTAGCTAGTATGCTCCTGTATCCACACAAAATTTAAAGGTTGTAACTTGATGTAAAACCTAAAGTTTTATACCAAAAATAAACATCATTAATTCAAGTTTGTGTTATCTTCTAATTATACCAAAACGAAGCAACACAACAGTGTTGACCCCGGCATACGAACAGAAAGCAACCTCATATACAAAATATATATATACACATATAAAAGGATAAATGGAGCAGACATGAGAGGAAACGACTCATCAAGTCAATATCAAGGCACCAGAATTCATGGAAACTGCTATAAATGGATGGTTTATGATATTAGACGCCCAGTTTCACTTGCGAAATGAGACAGAGTCGAAAACAAAGTTTTATACTGTAATATCGTCGATACCAGCCGAAGAATTGGGTAAACTACCAAATGCTACCCTCGCATCACAAGACTATGAGGAATTAAAACGGACTTTGATAGAAGCTCACGAACAAACAAAACCGGAGCTTCTAAAAAAATTAATGTCGGCTACGACTATTTCAGGACGACCGTCGACATATTTGCACGAAATGCTATCCGTAGCTAAATGGATAGGTATTAGCGACGACAATGTGAGACACAAATTCCTGCAGGCATTACCGTCAACAACAACTCCAGTAATAGCCTCACAAAAAGATTTAAACCATAACCAACTTGGCAGGTTAACAAATGAACTGATGCCATTATTAAATAACGATAAGGCATTTGTTGTTCAGCGACCCTTATCTACTAAGAATAACTCACAAACAAATTATAAAGGAAAATACAGCCAAGACACTTCAGTGCCACTAAATGTCAGGCCGTATCGGAATAACCAACGGACAAAAATTTGCAGAGCACATATTTATTTCGCCAATGAAGCAAGAACATGTAAACCTTTGTGTAAATGGCCCAAAAAGAACAATCTACAAATGTTGCCTAGTTCCTGACCAGCAACACCTACGGGAAGTGATTCGGAAAACTAATAGGGCGAACAAGTTCAGTCCCACGAGGTTCGCCGCTATTAGAAATTACCGCAAAATTAGGGGCTACCAAATTAAAATTTATTGTAGATACTGACGCAAATATTTCAATATTACCAACTTCTGCAGTAAATGGTATTGCATTAAAACCGACTCCCATATCACTATCCACTGCAAATGAGAAGAAAATAAAATGCTACGGACAAGCGAGTTTGGAAATTGGAATACCCAGTTTAAGGAGATATTTTACTTGGACATTCGTGATCGCTGATATCACCAACCCACTCCTTGGACTGGATTTCCTCAACAAGTTTGGTCTAATAGTAGACTGCAGTAACAAAACCATTTACGATCCTACAACAACCCAGAGAAAGAGTTTAAAAATATTTGCATCAGCAGTGAATCTAGTCGTAAATGAAACGGAGCTCCCGTCATTCATACGGAACATGATTAAAGAAAAATATCCGAACCTAATCACACCACATAAGAACAGTAACAAAAAACACTGCGGCGTCTACCACAGAATTGACACAGGAAGCCATACGCCAGTATTTGCAAAACCCAGGCGGCTTAATATAGAAAAACTGGAAGCCGCGCGTAGCGAATTTAAAATCCTACAAAAAGACGGAGTGATCCCCCTTTCCAAAGTATCTAAACAAAGCGGAGGATTTAGATGTTGTGGAGACTATCGTTCTCTCAATAGCATAACTAAGACTGACACGTACCCTATACCAAATATAAACTCTTTTTCAGTAAAACTTGCGAACAAACGACGATTCTCCAAAATCGATTTGATTTCAGCCTACCACCAAATTAAAATGCATCCGGACGATGTAGCAAAAACTGCTCTCACCATCTCATTTGGTCTTTATGAATATAATTATATGCCGTTTGGATTAAAAAATGCTACATTTCAACGGTATATGGACAAAACTTTTGAAGTCATTGATTGTGTTTTTATATATATTGATGACATTTTAATTTTCAGCAATGATGAGATTTCTCATAAAAAAGACATTGAAACTGTTTTTAATATTTTAAATGAACACAATTTAAAAATTTCAGCCACAAAATCTGTTTTCAATGTGATCTCCCTAAATTTCTTAGGCTTTCATATTAGCGTAGATGGCATTAAACCTACAACTAGTAAAATAGAAGAATTAAAATCTTTTCCTTACACTAAGGGTGCAAAAGGGCTACGCAGATTTCTTGGAATGGTAGGATTTTATAGAAAATTAATACCAAAATTTTCAGAGATAGTCTTACCCCTATCTGAGAGAATGAAGTTATCCCCGAAAGGCTCGTTCACATTAGATGAATCTGAACGACAATCTTTCAATTCTGTAATTAAGGAAATTAATGATGCATCCTTATTAGCTCACCTTGAACCTAACTGTACAAGTTATCAATTAGTCACTGACAGTAGTAATTATGCTGTCGGTGCGGCATTGCACCAAATGGTGGAAGGAAATCCAATACCGATCGGATTTTTCTCTAAAAAATTAACACAAACACAAATGAGATATTCTACATTCGATCGCGAACTTTTAGCAGCTTATTTGTCAGTGCTGCACTTCCGTCACCTCATAGAAGGTCTCCAAGTGCTACTTTTAACTGACCTTAAGCCATTGTGTGGTGCATTTTATAGTTTAAACCCCGCTAAAGCAGACAGACAACAACGACAATTAGCTATACTGACAGAATTTATTTCAGATATTGAACATGTAAAAGGTAGTCAGAATATAGTTTCTGATTGTCTATCCCGACGAACTCTTGCTGTACAAATAGATGCGTGTGATTTACCTGCACTTGCAGAAGCACAGGCATCTGATACAGAAATTCAGTCTTTTCAGGGCTTAAAAAATTCACCATACCTGGAGATAACCAATTTATATGGTGTGACTAATCAACGTCTTACCCCAGACCTTTTGTTCCATCTAAATTGCGTGAGTCCATATTCTATATTCCATAAATCACCCTGGTATGAAATTATCCATTAAGATAATTAAAGTTAGATATTACTGGCCAAACATGGATAAATCAATCAAAGACTTTTGTGTATCATGCACAGCCTGCCAACAAACAAAGGTCTACAAACATACAAAATCACCTATACAGACATTAGAAATACCATCAGCTAGATTTCACACAGTCCACATAGATATAGTAGGACCACTCCCACCAGCAAAAAACCCAAATAGCAGTTACATCAGCCCATATAGATATATCCTCACATGTATTGACCGCACAACTCGTTGGGTAGAAGCACAACTCATCAGCGAAATCACTGCAGTTAGTGTAGCTGAGACTTTTATCAACAGGTGGGTCACACGTTGGGGTGGCCCGCTGCATGTTATAACCAACAGAGGCCGACAATTTGAAAGAGAGTTGTTTAGTGAAGTAGCAAAAATAATTGGTTTTTATAGACTACGTACGACAGCTTATCATCCTCAATGTAATGGTTTGATTGAGAGAATGCACAGGACCATTAAAACTGCTATTATAGCACGAAAAGAGCCCTGGCTATCAGCTCTTCCAATAGTACTTCTTGGGATTCGCAGTATGCCCAATAGCTCTGATTTTTCTCCTTTTTATGCTGTTACAGGCACACAATGTTTGCTACACCAGCTACTAATAGATAGCACAAGAAAATTTATAAGTTCGTTAGAGATTTACATAAAGCCATGTCACAAATTGATGTGAGAGACTTCACCAAAAGAGTTAATAAGTCCGCAAAATCTTATGTCCCAGAAAAACTTCAAACTTGTGATAAAGTTTGGATCAGAGTGGATCGTGTTCGAAGACCATTGGAGACACCCTATTCAGGTCCCTACACAGTCCTTCAGCGAACGCCTAAATATTTTATGGTTAAGATATATAATGATATGAATACTCAAGTTTCTGTGGACAGGTTGAACCCATATATAGAAGTACAAAAACAAATAGTAGAGAAACAAGTAGAAGAAAAGATGAATAAAAACAAAACGTTTAGTGATTCAGAACAAGAAATAAATACAAGAAATAAAAAAGAAAATTCTCCCATGATAAATACAAAATCTCGTTCAGGTCGAAAAGTTTCCTGGAAGAAATATAACGAGTACAATTATTATTAGTACACTCCGTTCTAAAGGGGGAACTTCTGTTATGGTTTATAAAATGGCGAGTGTTCTAAAAATAGAAAAAGATAGACACACTGACGCCAAGAATTCAAAATTGGGTGGCAAAATAAGGAACCATTTCTTTTGGTAGGAGTAGGAGTAAGAGTAGGAGTAAGAAGTAGGAGCTAAGGACAGTAGCTTTGTGTAGGAGATTGGAAAAAAGGAAAGACGCTAGTCAGTTGAACACTGGAGTAAAGAAGGGATAGGCTCGTTTACCACAGTGAAGAGGATTTAGCTAGTATGCTCCTGTATCGACACAACATTTAAAGATTGTAACTTGATGTAAAACCTAAAGTTTTATACCAAAAATAAACATCATTAATTCAAGTTTGTGTTATCTTCTAATTATACCAAAACGAAGCAACACTTTCTTTTAGTCACCACTGTAGATTGTTCTCGTTTCATGAGTCATGCCTCTTCCAGATGTCTTGGTATCAGTTATCTCCTTTTAACTCAACTCTAAATTTTTTGTTCAACTCTGCTGTAGTCAGGTATTAAACTCAGAACTGTTTAGGTCAAGTCACTACTTGGCTCTAGCAGATGTGAACAAAAACTTAGAAAGTTGAGTTAAAGGGAGATACATTTTTTTTTTTTTTTTTAATCATCTCACCCCAAGCAAGGCATTCCACTGCCACTATTGCGCATGGGGCTACATAGGGGAAGGTAAAGAGAAGGAATGGTTAGACATAGGGAATGTCAGGAGGAAGGTGACAGATGAGTAAGGATAGCGAGGATGAGGGTTGGGCAGATGGGAAGAGTGTTTGATAGAATGGGAGCAGGTTAGTGTGTTAGGAGGTGTCTATTGACCTTACATTTAAACTCCTGGAGATTGTAGCCGTCGGAGGGAAGCATTCGTTTGGAAGAGAATTCCACAGTCGGGAAGTGCGAGGAAAGAAACTGTTGGAGTAGAAGTTACGGCTGCATTTTATCGGTTTCACTGTAAAAGGGTGAAACTTGATGTAAAACCTAAAGTTTTATACCAAAAATAAACATCATTAATTCAAGTTTGTGTTATCTTCTAATTATACCAAAACGAAGCAACACAACAAACTAACCGTAACTCTGTAAGGTGATCACAATACCTTAGAGCAATCTTTCTACAAAGTATTGAATTGGCGCATATTTTGTTTTTAACCTCAACTCTAACTTTGACTGCCAAGTTGACCACACTTCAAGAATGGTTGTTCCACACCTGCGCAGCAGATGGTTGGAAGCATCAGCAAATCTTCGTCAATCTGGGACATATGGACATTAGGCTTCTGAGTTGAGAACATTTCTTCGTTCAAAACTTGGTACATGATTGATTAGAAGTGATTTGGCTTTCTCGAAGATCACACTCGATATTAAAACTCAGCTTATGTCATGAAAAGCCTGAAAATACTTCCTTTTTTTTTATTATGTAGTTTGTTCTGCTCCTTATAAAAAAATGGTGTTCTTTTCTGCAGGTCACTATTTTGGCTATGATCGCTAATGTTGATTTTGAAATCAAACCTCATTTCCATTTCCAAGCTAGTAATACTGTTTTGGCATTATTGTTCCATTGTGATTGATATTTCTGTAAATAAATTTATCAACCAAACCTCCTCTCCATTTCCAAACTGGAAAATAAGAACAATACTATCTTTCTATCTGTATTATCATGAACTTCTGCATTCAATTATTTTGGGTCCTGGGCATGACGATAAACTGCATCCAGCAGCAAGGCTTCTTATTTGGGAGGTTTTGAGAAACATCGAACCACTTCTTAATTGCTGTTGTTTCCATGTCCAACTTGACCCAAAGTGGTAGCACCTGTTAGGGTCCCAGCTATGGATAAATGAATAAATCCCACAAACTAGGATTAAAACACTATGAAAGCATAAAAATACACTTTTATAGGGAAAATTCCAGCAATACATTTTTAAGATAAATATTACCAGCAGTACATTTTTGACGGAGAAAATATGACCAGCAATATATATATATATATATATATATATATATATATATATATATATATATATAAACACCACCAATACATATGACTCTCGATAAAATTCTCTTTGCAAAAATATGTCAATGAAACTTGATCTACAAACAGATTTCTTACAAAGAATACATATTCTATTCATACGAATCTATTGTAAAAGTTTTGTCGGCATTAAATAAAACATTGAGGTTGATATGCCGTAAAACAAACCAAACCAATTATATACAATATATATATTTACTAGCAGTATAGCCCGGCGTTGCTCGGTGTAATGAAAGCTTTAATACTAATCCATGGTCCTGGAGCTCAGACTCTTTGGACGTTGGCACCAAAGACTAAAAAGCAATAGTTGTTTCCAGTTAAAGTGAAACCGTAGAGTGAAAGAAAAATGAATGGATGTAAGTCACATTTTGATTTCCTGGTATCGATATCAAATAAGTTTTTCTCGTCGTAAACTGAATTTTGAAGGCTAAATAAGTTCTCTGAGTAAATTATATCATGACTGAGACTAAGAGCTACAGTTATACCTACTTATAGCCAAACCCGAAGCAAAAACTAAAATAAAAGGGCTGAAAAACTGATTTTGATCAGACCCGGTAGGATATCGGTGTATCGATTTCCAATATCGGAGTTATATAGGTCATCCAAGGATAGAACTGCAACCTTGAGACTTCTGAATATCGTTTCTTATGTCTTTGTCTATGAATGTATCAAATTTGATTAAAATCGGACCACTCCTTCTATAACCCGATTTTTTGATTATCGATTTTCGATATTTATCGGGGGTACCTCGACACAAAAGCTAGCTAAGAACACTCGCAGACACTTATCATACAGCTGTGTAAATTTTCAAGAAAATCGGTTCAGCCGTTTCGGAGTCTACTGGTAAGGGACACACACAGACACAGACAACGTTCCATTTATAAATAAGTTTAGAATAGATTTAGATATTTATATATATATATATATACACAGCGGTTTTTAGTATAATAGAGAGGATTAGCCTTAACGAAATTTATTCAGAAAATGACACCAGACCCCACCACTCTGACACAAGCAAAAATAAACACACTATTTGTTTTGTCGTAACCAAATGCACCCTCATTATAAACATGATGGAAAAGCAATCAAAAACATTATTCACCGGTACATAATAGTCAGTGATCCTAGCAAATATCTAAGTTTTATCATCTACTATAAAATATGTACCGCCACTCATTTTTGATGACTAACATTTAAATTGAAATTTTCAAAATAAAAAGGTTTTCTTGAAACTTTTATTTTAGTTTTAATTGAAAGCTAAATGATAAAATCTACTAATTCTAGTAAGTAAAATACTCTGTTGTATTTAAAAAATAAATTATATTGATTGGAATCTAAATTTTTTCTGTTTTTCTTTTTTTTTTAATTTTTCAATTTTTCGGTCATTTTTGATGATCAATACATTTGTAAACAAAAGTTAATTCCTGGATTTAAAAACCATACAAAAATAAAATATGCATCTATGACACATTATTTGTGGAAAATTAGCAAATTTAATGCTAAATTAATCTGATTAACACAAGTATTATTTATTTATAGCATGAAATTTAAAGTAAAACTATTTCTTAATCACAGAGTTGAACTTTCTGACCCCCCCCCCCCCCATTAGAAATGTAATGACAGCTCGACAGATGCGGGATAAAATAAGCGTATGAAGATCACAAGTGACATAATTGTACAATTTTTTTCCTATAAGGAGAAGAAATCGTATAAGACATGACTTTTTAATATACACATAGAAATTACCAAACAAAAAAATAAACTTTAAATGCACACAAATTTAAAAATTGTTTTAAAAATACGACGGCACAACGATTTGTATTTAACTTTTCAATTTTCGACTAGTAAATATAATCTTTACATAATAAATTTATAAACGAGCTACAACAAATCTTTGAAGTATTTTAAAAATAGTTTTGAAATTTTATAAATTATTATAGTTAAAAAAATGAAAACAATTCTTTTAAAATTTATTTATTACTCGAAAAAATTTTTTCGAACTGTAATGTCCTTAAAATATAATATTTATTAAAGCAATTAAAAGCTTATCAAATTAATGTCATAGTTTTACTGCATTTTTTATTTTACTATTGCGAGCAGATTTTCGGAAATACAGGCAAAAATTTTTCAAAAAGATAATAAATTATTTACATTCCTCAATGAGTCTTGCGTTTACTAATTAAACTAATTTTCTCAACAAAATTCAATTTTTTAAAATTTCATGAAACGACTCCAACGAGCGACTGATGGTCTCTCCGACGTCCAGGCGTTGTCGAGTAAGGCATCAAATCAAATTTTAGTTCGGGAAGTCGCTCGGTCTTACGAAGCAGGAGGCTCGCTCATTATGGCCTTGGGCTCCCGGGTTGAAATGTCTCACTAATGATGAGGCATCACTCACCTGGCTGGTGATACGTAGGGCCCTCTGAGTCGGCAAGAGGCTTTGTGCAGCGGGCTTGGAGAAGTCTCCAAACTGCGTGCGACGTACTGGGGAGGTGGAGTCCGTGGACCACGCCTTCTTTCAGTGCAGAGTCGTAGTACCACTGTGCAAGTTTGTTGAAGGTATCATGTTTCGCATTCAGCGCGGAAAGTTCTTTGTCCTCGAGGCCAGTTCTATCTGTAGCAATGTGTTACCGCCACTGACAAAGGCTGAGCACTATGTGTTTTTTTGCTTGCTAGGAGTTATGAGAGTCGTGATATGGAGGACGCGTCAGAAGGAGCTCTATGGGGACGAGAAGTTCACCTCTTCCCAACTAATCTTGTTCTTTAAGCATCAGCTTAAAGTCAAGATTAGGACGGAAAGGCGGCGGCTCCCTCCATCAGAGTTTGGCAAAAGGTGGGTACATCTTGCGCGATTGTGCCAAGTGAGAGGAGCTGACATAGAGTGGCATATCGATGCCGGTTAGGCATGAGGATTTTGTTCCTTCCACTTTGAACTTTAGCACCCCTGCCCTGATGTAGACTAGTTTAGGCTTGATTTTTGTCTTGAGTTGTCTTTTATAGTTTATTCTTAGCTAGGATTTGGTTGCTCATCGGCCCCATTTATTTCTTTTATTTCCCCATTTTTCTTTTTAGTTTAACTCCCCCTCCCTTCCCTTGTTTAGGTGACCAGATATGTCAGTTCTCTGGTGGGTGCAGGACGTTTTTCGTATTTCGAGTTTGAGTTTCGTATTTGTTTTTGTGTTTGGATGTGTGTATACATGTGTGCGTTTGGAGGAATAAATGGTTTAGATTATTTATAGTCCTGCATCGATTTCGTCCAGTTAACGGATATATCTATCACATGATAGAATATGTAGTGGGTTCGTTACTAACACAGTTTTGTTTAGTTTCTTGTATATAGTTTGTTTTGTCTTGCATATATTCATTGTTTTTTTTTATACTGTTATTCCCCTTCCCCCCACAGACAAGCATTGTACATACTGGGTTTTTAGTTAGGACTTCATGGAGACACTGTGGTATTATGGTGGACGTGGAAAGAAAGGTAAGTAAGAAAGCGTTGTTTTGGTGAAAGGAATATTGCGGCATGCTTGGGTCAGTGATTGTGACTAGCTAAGTTTAACGTTAAGACTAGATGAAGACCAGCCTTCCCCATCCCCGTATTTGGCCATGTGCCACAATTTTTGTAGTAATACAAAAATATATATTGTTATGTAATATTACGTTTTCTATTGTAGACTCTCGTAACGATTTACTTACCCGCTAACTAAAATTAAATCAAAATGTTTTACCAAAATTTCGAACGTGTTAGAAGGGATTAACATTTTTAAAAAAATAATTTTAAAATATTTTGATTTTTCTTCTTAATAATAAGATAAACATTTTGATGGAAAAAGTTCGTTTTTATTAAGTTTGTGTTTTTTTCATGCTTTGCTGTTTTTTCAGCGATTTAGTGGAGGTACCTACTATAAATAAATATATTAGTATTATAAAATAGAATAATTAATAAATAAAATAAACCGTATTCGTTTTGTGCGGCCTGCTTTGCAATATATATCATAGAGGGCGTCACGCTAGACCATTTCAAACGTCCATTTTTTCAAAGAACAGGGTACAGACAAATGAATTCTAACTCCAACATGGACACCAAATCGGTTTCTCATAGTGTCTGAGAAAATTGAAACTATTTGAATAAAAATAACAAAATATGAACGTCGAACAGTTCATCAGCATCTTCGAGCGCAATAACCATGCAAAAATTGGAAAAATACAATAAAAATTAGACCGACATAATTTTTAATCAGATATTTATTTTTTTCTTAAGCGCAGAAAATGAAAAAAAAAATGTGGTACAAGACCAGAAAAAGGGATAAAGAGGGAATGGTCTTCATCTGACTTAAATTATCTTAGCTAGCCACAATCGCTGACCTAAACAGACTACAATATTCTTTGCACCAAAATATAAAATTCTTACTAACTATTCTTCCTTACTATTCTTACTACAAACACCATAATACCTCGAAGACTCTATAAAATCCTAACTCGTCTCATATGTACAATTTGTCTAGGCAAGTAAGGAATAAATCAACAACAAAAAAATGAAATTCCAATGACTATTTGCACAATCCAATATGCATTATGCTATTTACAAGTAACTAAACAAAACTGTGTTAGTAATAAAACAAAAACTCACAATCCTTAACTGTGACAGAAATATCAGTTGACTGGAAAAAAATTTATGCGGTAATGTGGCGAAATTAATAAAAAAAAATGCACACTCATCCAAACGCAACAAATACGAAAAAACACTCGAAATTCAACTTGCTTAGAAGAGTATTTGCTGCCTAAATGTAATTTAGCTGGAGAGAGTGAGTTGGAGTGGGTGGCGTTTAGACATGTTGTTTTTTTTACACGTGAGTGAAATTTATTACCTATACGCATATACTTAAAGTTGACATTTCAACCCCTTCCCACCATACAATGTGTGAATTTTCATTTTTATTCATTTCTTTGATGTTAAATATAAAATCTGAGGAAAAGGAGACGCATTATTTTGATATTAGACTTAATTGAATCATTTCTATTAATTTAACGTCGCGTCCTTGTGGGTGATGAATCATTTTCCACTCCACAATCCCTTTCTTCACAAACGAAAAGACGCAATCATCTCGCTGTGCTATCGCTATTTCCATGGAAAGTGTTCAGAAGGACGACATTCCACCAGTTCTAACTTTAAAGGTCAAGACCCACCATGCCGCGCACATTGTATCGAACCCCCCCAAATTCCCTTCGTATTTCATTGCTGAAATATAAGTTCCACTCGAACAGCTTCTATCACGAACTGCTAAATTTGGGGACCCGAGTCCTGGGAGAATGCATCCAAGATCACTACAATCTTAACCTGTTCAAGTCTACAGTTTGAGTTAACCGTTATCTTCTCGAAATGTCCCCGTAAAAACTGTACCGGTAAATGTTCGTTTTAAGTCCCTTCGCTTTTCCCCCCGCTTCAAATTAATCTAAAATAGCATTATTTCTGTGTAAGTGTATATGCTGAACTCAAATCAACAATTAGTTATTGAAGAAACTTACCTTCTTTTTTTTTTATCTAAATGTCTATAAAAAAACGAACTATATCTCGCACTTTTTATCTCCCGTAACTCTCACGAAGTCATGTAATTAATGGCAGAATGACGTTCTACGTAGGCAGAAATTTTGTTTTGACTTTTGGTCGATTTTCATCCTTTACTAATACTTCCGGCGATGTTCTTCCACTAATAAGCGTAGAAATACAATAGCGCATTGCTTTCATTCGCGGAAGTACATTGCCGGAAGTATCAGTAAATGAAGAAAAATCGACAAAAATTAGTGCACATACGCAAGCACATCGAATATATATATATATATATATATATATTAAAATACTTTAATATATATAATATATACTTTAATATATTTTCCATGCATAGGCACGTCGAATATATATATATATATATATATATATATATATATATATATATATATATATTTATTTATTTATTTATTTATTTATTTATTAAAACACTTTAATCCAAACGGAAAAGTAGGAAGGTAAATCCCCAATACCTGATCTTAATTAATATTAAAATTTTAATATTAAAAAATGATACAGGAGGAGAGCTCAATGTAATTAAATTTACAGAGCTAATATAGAATAAAATAAATTTTCTATCTTCAAAAATGTTGAATGAACATTTCAACATGAAATTCTCCCTTTTATTCTAATTTTTTCTATTGTAAAATATTACGGTTGCTGAGGAGATGTGAAATCTCTCTTAGGGATTTCATGTTGAAATGTTCATTCAACATTTTTTAATTTTGAAAATTTATTTTATTTTGTGTGTGTGTGTGTGTGTGTGTGTGTGTGTGTGTGTGTGTGTGTGTGTGTGTGTGTGTGCGCGCAATGTTCTTCGGCTACCTAATAAATCGCTCGGACGGTTGTTTACATTAGCCTATGAAATCCGCCTTTCTCTGCCGTGGCCCCATAGTTTAGTTGTAATATCTTCAATTGGTGACAAATCAGTCGAGTTTACTGGCTTGAAACAAACAGTTTATCTAGCCGCATTGATGAACTGTGAAACAGGCCTGTATGCAGATCATATTATATATACAGAGAGAATTAATGTAGAGAGGTTTTTCACTTAGCAGTTTTTTTTATTTCAGTCACATTGACTTCGAAGTTTCGTAAAGGCATTATGATGATGTCTTCACGCTTTAGGAGTACAACTTATCTGCTATGATGACAAAAATGCCTTTCTATCAGTAAACTACTGAAAAATCAACAATTTTTCATTAAGAACCATTATACTTCAACAGTAATTTATAATATCTACATACTGGGTTGGTTGGTGTATGACTTATAATAAATGACAAAGATGTAACAGTGATTCGAAGCTGAACTGATGATGTATAAGTAATTCATTATTTACGATTGCTATTCTAGTTTATTTTAAATAATTAAAAAACATGAGTTTTGATGGTTAATAAATCAGTTCCAAATTTGAAATTTGCTTATTAGTTTGAGGTCAATTTTTGTGTGTTTTTAGTTAAAATTCGAAATCATTTTTGACAGACAGATTTTGTTTTATTTTCTCCTGAAATAAAATTTGTATACCTGATATATAATATATGCTGGAGAGCGCATATTATTTTATAGAATGTGTTGGCCGGTATACGCTATACAGTCAGTTAAGTGCCATACGTGATACACGCTTAGGCGATCATGTCTGGAAAGAGACATGACTGACCGGGCAGAAAATTATTCCGCAGTAGGTTGCCATGAGTTTCTGTGGTAGACTGGTTGCCAGCCAAGGCTATAAAATTCAATCCGTCCTGTTATTTAACTCATAACTGGAGGGAAGAGACGGATTAATACCTTTCACAATGGTAGTTGTGCATAAGTGAATGCAGAGAATTCAACTGGAATTCGAACTCGGCTCCCCGAATGGAGCGTCTATTTTAAATACTGGTATACACTAAAAATAACGTTTGAAGTAACAAAAATGTCTGATTAAAAAAATAATTTTCTTAGTTTTTAAGAATTTGCTTTATTTACACTTCGGATACAGAATCAAGCTTACGAAGAACTGTGCATTTCTTAAAGGGTAAATCGAACTTTGTCGGACTGTAACCTTCGCTGTACGCCGAATAAAGCGGTTGTTTCTTCTACAAAGGTGGATGCAAGTTCGAACCCAGCTAAAGAGCAATTTTTCTTCATTGAGATCGCAGGCCGGAAAAACGTAATAATTAAGATAAATAAAAACGAGACGTTTATTTTAAACACGGGTATCCAGTCAAGAAATAGTTTGATATTATATATACAAAGAAAAATAAGACATTCGGATTAAAAATATTTCTTATACGTTATATTATTTGCTGCTTCAAGTGTCATTGTTTGGAAAACATTTCAAAAACTCTTTAGATCGGAAAAAAATTGTGAGACCCGACACTATTGAGATGAGAAGCAACATTATAGGCACTTTTCCAGTTAAATTAAGTAAGTAAAAAATTGAGAAATGATATTTGCTTCAAAATATGAATCCGAATTTTCCAATTCTTCTCTCTTGACTTTCCCTCCTACTCTCTGTTTCCTGTTGCTTCTTTCACTCACTCTCATTACTTGATGTCTGTTTGTTTATTCCTTTTTCAGTATTCGTATTCTTTCTGTTTCTACCATATTCTCCCCCCACTCTCTCTCTCTCTCTCTCTCTCTCTCTCTCTCTCTCTCTCTCTCTCTCAACGTTTGCTTGTTTCAAACACTGTACTCTTTCTTTCGTTATTTGTTTGAGATTGTTTCATGCGAATCACTTTTGTTCTTGCTCGTTTCTTTTGTTTCGCTTTTGTCTCTCCTTCCTCGTTTCTTTCGTTTCGCCTTTCTCTCTCCTTCTTCATTTCTTTCGTTTCGCCTTTCTCTCTCCTTCCTCGTGTCTTTCGTTTCGCCATTCTCTCTCCTTTCCCGTTTCTTTCATTTCGCTTTTGTCTCTCCTTCCTCGTTCCTGTCGTTTCGCTTTTGTCTCTCCTTCCTCGTTTTCTTTCGTTTCGCCTTTCTCTCTCCTTTCTCGTTTCTTTCGTATCTCTTTTCTCTCTAATTTGTCGTTTCTTTCGTTTCGCCTTTCTCTCTCATTTCTTGTTCCTTTCGTTCCGCTTTTGTCTCTCCTTTCTTGTTTCATTCGTTTCGCGTTTCTCTCTCCTTTCTCGTTTCTTTCGTTTCGCTTTTGTCTCACTTTCCTCGTTTCTGTCGTTTCACTTTGTCTTTCGTTTCTCGTTTCTTTCGTTTCGCCTTTCTCTCTTCTCATTTCTTTCGTTTCGCCTTTCTCTCTCCTTTCTCGTTTCTTTCGTTTCGCCTTTCTCTCTCCTTCCTCGTTTCTTTCGTTTCGCCTTTCTCCCTCATTCTTTGTTTCTTTCGGTTCGCCTTTCTCTCTCCTTTCTCGTTCCTTCCGTTTTGCTTTTGTCGCTCATTCTTCGTTTCTGTCGTTTCGCTTTTCTCTCTCCTTCCTCGTTTCTTTCGTTTCACCTTTCTCTCTCATTTCTCCTTTCTTTTGTTTTGCCATTCTCTCTCCTTTCTCGTTTCTTTCGTTTCGCTTTTCTCCTTCTTGGTTTCTTTCATTTCGTTTTCTCTCTTCTTCATCGTTTCTTTCGTTTTGCCTTTCTCTCTCCTTCATCGTTTCTTTCGTTTCGCCTTTTTCTCTTCTTCATCGTTTCTTTCGTTTCGCCTTTGTCTTTCCTTCTTCCTTTCTTTCGTTTCGCCTTTCTCACTTCTTCCTCGTTTTTTTTTTTTTTTTCGTTTCGCTTTTCTCTCTCCTTCCTCGTTTCTTTCGTTTTGCTTTTCCCGCTCTTTCCTCGTTTCCTTTGGTGCTTACAACCACATTACGTCGAAACCCCTGTTTCGTATCATCACTGAAATCTACCAACTTCCACACTGGTAATTTTCTTGATGAGTAACTGCTTACAAATGCTAACTGTAAGCTCGGATGTGCTATTGGTGTAATGGATAATGTTTTGTTAATCGGAGAGCCGAATTTCGAGTTCCGTTGGGTCCGTTTTTCACCCTCACGCAAGTAACTTTGGGGAAGGTACGAAATCGTCTTTTCTCTCCCCGGTTTTGAGTTAATTAGTAAGAACTGCACCACTAAATCATTATTATCTCTAAGAAACAAAGAATCTTACTGTCTCAAAATATTTTCGGGCTTTAAATAGCTTGCAAAAGATTCATAAGGCACAAAAAACAAATCTCTCTCTCTCTTCCTCTCACTCACCCCCCCCCCACACACACACAAACGTTTTAAAGCACGGTGGATAAGATGCTGGTTTCTCTTACAAGTGAGGGACACAGGTTCAAGCTTTGTTAGAGTGTGTGGTGATACCGAGCAAAAGCGAGGGACCGGATGTTTGCTCTATAACGACCAGAAAGCAAATGACCAAAACTCGTAGTTGCGCATCCGGGTTCACGCAGATGTTCCGGTTGAAAAATAAAAATTAATCAAATATCCAATTTCCATTTCGCGAGCCTACGCGAATTTTATTTACCAGCCAATGGGAAGCCCAGAATATGAAATCTCAAACGAGCTGCTTTTGATCCAAAAAGCAGATATAAAAAGCCGAAACAGAAAGTACCCAAAAGGCAGACCTAAAGGGGAAGAGTGTTATCCGTATCCCCTTGACTTAAGTCAAGCGGCTACTACGTTCGCCTCCCTTCACCTCTCCTTACCTTCTTCCCTGTCTCAAAACTGCTTACTGACCTCAGGTGCGACTACATCAAAGACATTCCTTATTTTACATGCTCCCACATTCCTAAGCCTTAAATCTCTTTCAGCTTATTATTTGCCATGAACATTTTAACCTCCATTGAACCTATATTCAAGTATTGCTTTAATTGTAAAACATTAATTGATATGTGTTTATATACAAATGTTATTTTCAACTCAACTGCTTTTCTTGATTTTATAATCATTTTATGACTTATAGAGGGCTATCTACCACAAGGCCAAATTCCATTAACCTGCAACAGTATACAATTGCCCTTCACCAGAAAGGACTCCCACTACAACGGGAAAATAATAGATAAGCAACCTTAAGCACTCTGATTTTAAAAACCCTGGAGAGCCCTCTGACCCCTCTAATTACTACCCCATTAGCCTCTTACCTCGTTTTGGCAAAGTATTCGAAGCTACTATCAATGCTGAAATAGTTGGGCATCTCACATCTCACAACCTTCTCTCTAACAAACAGTATGGCTTTTGCTTCACCAGATCTGCTACTGATATGTTAACAATGATCACTGAATATATATACAGTGAATCTCGTATGCTGTTGTTCTTGATACTTGACAGAGCTTGGCATGGAATCTCCAGAGTTATAGTATTTCTGGACGATTGTTTGATTTAATCCAACCATTCCTATCAAATTGTGAAATGAAGGTTGTTTTGAATGGGCAAATTTTAAGCATCTTTCATACGAACATGGGTTTCCTTCAAGGTAGTATCCTAGGTCATATACTTCTTCTTGATGTCATCAGTTCCCATCAGTTGACATCTATGCAGATGTTCCCACCATTTACTCCCATCTCAATAAAAAAATCTGCTAAGGCTGACAAAGTAAACCTTTTGGATCTCCCTTCCATTTGCTTGCTTCCGTGACAGTAACAATCTCCAGAAATATAAATGCAACATCAATGGCCATCTTCTATTTACTTGATTAAAAAATGGTAAAATATTTGAGAGAAGGATATATATATATATACGATGGTCTTTATTATAATAGAGAGGATATTTTTTTCTTCATAGCTTGATTATTGCAAAAATAAAATAAGAAGCCACTGTTAAAGAGCAAACACTCAGCAAGAGCTGTCATAAATTGTAGTAAAGAAAATTAAAAAAACTGATGCTGCCTTACTATTGTCTTTATCTCCATGAGTGTGACAGGAGGGAAACAAATTATATATAAATACCCAATGGTCTTTTTTATAATACCGAGGATATTCTTTTACAAAAGATTGCTCAAGACAAGGCTCATGAGGTAATAAAGCTAGAGAGTTTTTAATGTAAGGAAATGAATATGAAGTGGCAGACAGATAATGATTGAAAGTTTAAGGATACTTTTTTTTCTTTTTTTAAACAATATGAGTGGAACTTCATTTTTACATTTGGAACATAGAGGAAATGAAGATGATGCTACTCTTGAAGTTAGAATGTCTTAGCTATAAAGGTTTAAACTAGTGGAACTAAAGAAATTTTGTACTAAACTAATATATATATATCTATATCTATATATATATATTATAAGTTATAGTTTAGAACATGTACAAATTATAATTTACTACAAAAGTGTACATTTTGTTTTGACATCGAAAAAACAATGTCTTATCAGGTAGTTCATAATGATAGTAAATGTCTCATCAGGTAGTTCATAATGATGGTACTAGTACCATCATTATTAATTACCTGATGAGACATTGGTTTTTCGATGTCAAAACAAAATGTACACTTTTGTAGTAAATCATAATTTGTACATGTTCTAAACTATAACTTGTAATAAATATTCATCGCTTTATTTTTATATTGAGCACTGTTTTAAACTAATGTTGTTTATACTTTTTCATTCGTTATTCACTAGGATATATATATATATATATATATATAATAAAAAATATAGTAGTAAGGTATGCTGTATTTATGGGTTAAAATTTATCAGAGATAGACCATATGTTAATATTATAGTGGACACCCAGCAGTGATTGTCTGTTTTATGCTTAAATGCAATCTTTAAGCCATTCTTGCAAATCAGTCTTATAATAGTGAATTTCATCCTATTTGAACACCTCAAGTTGTGGCTTTGCATCCTACGGTTCTACAAAGCATTTATTCCAAAGATCTTGGCCAGACCAAGTTCCAAATAAATTTTGACACGGGTCAGAATTTGAAAAATGGAACCGTTTTAGCACTTTGATGTATATAAATATTTGAAGTGTAATGGTAATTGAAAGGGAAAATAAAATCTGGTTCTGGCCGAATCTATTTCAGTTCTTTCATCCTGATGCCATTAGAAAAAAACGTGTAACCTTCTTTCTCTACTATGCATTAAATATCGGTGCTGACCAGACTGTTACCTTGATTATCAGCCAGTCTAGAAAAAGAAAACTTTTAATTCACACCCTTTCTGAGAAACAATAAAGCCGAATGGTCTCTTTAGCCTTAAAACAGAGCTGAAATTAAAGCCATCCTGGAAGAGGGAGGGGCTCAACCGAGTGATACATTTACTGCAAAGGTGGCAATAAATACAGTGATCCTAAGACCCTAACAACTTCCAGGGAATGTGGATGCATGTAAATAACAGTATGGCATTTTGCTGTGAAAAGTTTACAGCCGTATCACATTGAAACACTAGTTCTTGTATGATCACCTAAGTTAAGCAACATCAAGACTGGTCACTACCTAGATGAGAGACCACTTGGAAATATCAGGTGCTGTAAGCTTGTAGGTATGTGTGATGTAATGGATAGTGGCTTGGAAATGAAAATCATAAGGCTGAGTTCCAATTCTAGTTGGGTTTGTTATGTTCTCTTATGTGCAAATAGACCTGGGAAAAGTACTAATCCACCACTTCTCTCCCTATCACCTATGGATTAATTAGCAAGACTTGTATCAGTAATTCATTAGTATCTCTAAGATATTCTTACAATCTAAAAATATTTTCTGGTTTTACACTACCTGAAAAAAGTTGATAAACTGTAAATAAACAAATCAATATTGCTGTGGAGCAATTGTTAACAGTTGATTAATATTACTATTGTAACTGACTGTTACTACTGTCATGAATTTGTACAGGATGCTCTGCATTTGTTGTCTTTTGTCATACATGGTAAAGTGTAGTAAATAACAAAGAAAACACAGAAATGGGCATTGTGTTTACTTATTTATTTTGTTGTTTGTGCTTTAGTTGTTTTTTTTTTCCTCTTCCGAAGGCAATTATTTAAAGTAAAACTTCCCAAAAGCAATTATTAATCTCACTGAAAATGCGTTACTGGAGTAAACCCATTAATTGAAGTTCTTCCCCCCACCCAATCTATGCAGCCTGTTGGCGTTGGTCAAGTTCGATTTCTTAATTATTTGTTTAAGAAAGCCATTAATGGGGAAAAATTTTATCGGACAGATTCCGACCTCCCTCCCGCCAACACCAAGTGAACTTTTACAATTATTGCAATGGAATCCACCTCCATCATTGATAAATGTTTGTTTGTTGTTTTGTATTTTTTTTTTTACTGCTTTGTTTTTTGTTTTTTTTTGCTTTTTTAATCAAAATGAACCAGCATCCAAAATGCAAGTATATATTAGATAAACTTTGCTTAGCCTGGCAAAAGGCCACTTATTCTGAGCACAAAATGAGAATCAAATTTTCTGCATATAGTCAGTTTTCCAAAATGGAAATTATAAGGGCACATATACTTAACATCAGAAACAGATAGTTCAAATTTTTAAGGCACATGATAAGGAAAGAGAGCTTGAAAAGTTTGGCACTCACAAGATATATTTAGTGCAAGAATGACAGAGGACAACCGTATATAACCCATCTAATGAGTTTGTGTAAATGAATGCCATAACAGGATTGGGGAGAGAGAGCAAAAAGACAAGATTTACTAAGACATACAAAGGAAAGTTGTGGAGGGTCATGATAGCCAACAAAAAAGAAGAATGGTATCAGGGCAAACGTCTGTAATACTCTCTACTCAATCCTACTCTTTTTCTGCTTCTTATTAAGGATTCTTACTGTAAAACCTCAATAGAGTTCAAAACAGTTTACACGTCCTTGTGGGTAATTAATTATTCTCTATCTTGCAGCTATTATGCTAGAGATGAAAATCCTTTCAGTACTATATCGCTGTTACTATTTCAGACTTTTGGATGGGTTACATTCTTTAGTTCCACTAGTTCAGACTTTAACATCTAGAACCTGTCATGCTATATTCACGGTGGCAAACCATTCACATTCTCTTCATGTATCTTGGTCTCTTTAATTCCAGGATCAACTGATATCTATTCTATTTATTCTCATAATCCTTTCTTAATTTCTCCTTCCTCCTCTTGTTCACAATCTTATTCAGTAACCCTCTACCTTCAGTGACTGAACAGTAAAAATATTCTCAGATCAGTAGTAAATATTAATGCCAGAGCAACCACTTTCTATGGATGCACTTCCAAAATCCAAGATGACCAGTGCCTTCCAGCTGATGCTTCATCTGAACTAACTCTAACAGCACAATGTGGAAATAACTGGCTTTTAGCTTTTTATATCACAAGATCCAGGTGAGTGTCGTTTTATCATCACTAATCAGAATCCTAAGTTTTCTTCACTCACAATGACACCCTCAATGAGACTCCATACTTCCACCATCTATGTTTTTAATTTAGGTCCCTTTTATAACATGTTACACGTTCTGCACAAGGTTAATCCAGTCCTGCTTCCAAAAACTGTTTGGATAAGGTTCTCATAGGTTGTGTGCAGGGAATTTTTTCAGAAAATTATAATGGTATATTTTAATTCTGAATAGTCATTGACACGAACTGATCAAAGCTTCACCATTAATAATCTCAGTTCATTAGCCATTGAAATAGTATATATTTTCATAAAGTACAGGGTAAGATAAATAAATTGTCATTTTAAGTATGCCAAAAGGAAAACTCCAACATCTCATTTTAACATATATATATATATATATATATATATCCTAGCAGAAAAGCCCGGTGTTGCTCAGGTGTAATGAAAGCTTTAAAACTAATCCATGGTCCTGGAGCTCAGACTCTTTGAACGTTGGCACGAAAGACTAAAAGCAATAGTTGTTTCCAGTTAAAGCGAAACCATAGACTGAAAGAAAAATGAATGGATGTAAGTCAAATTTTGATTTCCTGGTATCGATATCAAATTTTTTGCACTATTGTAAGAACTGCAACCTTGAAATTTCTGAATATCATTTCTTATGTCTTTGTCTATGAGTGTATCAAATTTGATTAAAATCGGAACACTCCTTCTATAACCGGATTTTTTCATAATTTATCGGGGGTACCTTGACACAAAACCTAGCTAAGAACACTCGCAGATGTTTATAGTACAACTGTGTAAATTTTCAAGAAAATTGGTTCAGCCGTTTCAGAGTCTATAGGTAACAGACACACACAAACAGACACACAGACAAAGCCCGCAAAGTTAAGTGGCCAGATGTAAGGGGTTATGTGGTGGCAAAAATTGTCTGACAGCCATGACTGGGTTCTCCTGCTTGTGTGGCATTGTGCAACCACCCTCTTGACCATGGCAACACTACCTCCTCAATGCACTTGATATAGGCCTCCATGTTGAGTTTGTGGTCCTGTGTGAAGAACAATGTAGGCATAATCACACCATCACTAATGATCACTTCAAACACCTTGTTGACTGGATATATCATCCAACTCTTTTTGAATCCTATGGACTGTCTCAGATTGACACCCAAACACTCTAGAATGTTTGTACTGGATCTTCCAGTGAGAATGTCAAGCAGTATAGAATTCTGTTTCCCAATTTCTGGTGGAGCAATTTGTGTCATGGTACTCTTTTTCTCACAGACGGTGCCCAACTGACCCTACTATACTGTACAGTCAGCAAAATCAAAAACCAACAATCATGCACAAAATTAATTATATAAAATGACAAGAATTTACTCATCTCACCCTGTATAACTGTTATATCGCCAAGTATAAATGAATAACTCAACAACAGAATCAGAATATAAGTTGTATTCCGCGGAAAGACGGTTAGTATGTACAGAAGTGATTAGTAATATTTACAATAGAAAGATACAAGAGTCCAATCCGTCGTAAGACGTGTGTATACGTGATTACTTCCGGTACGCCACCGGAAGTGTGACTAACTCTTCACTGACTCGCATTGACTCTTCAGTAACTCATTAGAGACTCTCAAGTGACTCTCTACGACTCTCCTGTAGAGAATCCACCATTGCTATATATAGCAATGGGAACAGTCCATTTGTAGTCAAATAGGAGTGGCGCCCTAACAATAATAGTTGGTCAAAAGGAAATGCCTGTCCTTATTTAATTTTAAATGTATCAGTAATAATTCCTTTAAGCTTTTTAGCTATTAAATTGTTAAGAAAATAATAACCAATTATAGAATAAACCTTTTGTGTTATAATATATTATTATAGTTATTGCTCCAGATTATGTTTCAAGTTCATGAACTTGGTGAATGTCAAAATGTTTAATGTTTTAAATTGTGTTTGATGCTGCATCAGTGAAATTCAAATGATAGATTTCTTGATTGCATAAGGACATGTGATGAGAAATGAATGCTTTATGACTATCGTAAATTATCAACTACATGTTTATAAGAGAGAGAGATAAATAGTTACCAGAAAGGGTGTGCTGAAAAGTCCTCAGTTTGACTCTCTTCACAAATATACATTTAAAATCTTTGGTCAGAGAACTTTCCTCGGTAAATAATCCAAGTGGATCCTAGTAATATAATATTCAAAATGATAAAATATTAAAAATGATCCACAAAAATATTTTAATGTATTGAATTCAGTCAGTCAGTTAAGTGCCATACGTGATACACACTTGGGTGATCATGTCTCAAAAGAGACATGACTGACTGGGCAGAAGATTATCCTGCAGTAGGTTGCCGTTGCTTTCTGCAGTAGACTGGTTTCCGACCAAGGCTATAGAACCCAATCTGCCCTGTTCTTTAACCCATAACTGGAAGAAATAGGCAAATTAATACCTTTCCCAAAGGTATTTGTGCATAAGTGAATGCAATGAATTCAGCTGGAATTTGAACTCGGCTCCCCGATTTCTCGTTTCGAGTCAATATCTAATGCACCATAACGCACATCTGTATTTAATTACAGAGCAAATATTTAGTAGACAATGAATTTCAAATCGCCTTGCCTAACATGGGGAATAGTTTATTTTAACAGGTAACAATGTAGTTGTCTGTCTTGTCAACCCCGTGTTGCAGACTGAATTCCCCCTGACCCTCATGTTTTGTTCTTTGTGTGACTGTATAAAAGTTTTGAATGTTTTATTTATCCAAGTGCTTTCAGCTATACTTTTAGACATTTTCAAGAATGAATTTCATTTTATTTTTAACTGAATATATAGATTGTCTTATGCATGTATGTAAAGTCATAAGAATGTTTTATTCTCCAAAAATGGTGAGGCACATTGTAGCCATATTCATAGTTGATATTATTAAATGTTGGCTTTTTATTTTTTTATTAATAATGCTACCATTATTTTTAGATTTTTTTACATGTGGATGATTATTTATTTTTGTATTATCAACAATTATGTTGTAGGTATATATATATATATATATATATATGGCAACTCACTTATATTTCCAATACATCTTTTATTTTTCATTCTATGTGTCCAGCAAGTTGGTTATGCCTGCTCAATGTTCTTGGATGCTCTGATAAAAAGATATTTTAAATAGGCAAGACAGAACATTATAAAAGTGCCAGTTAGGGGTGGGTGTGAAAAACAGAATGGTTAGCCAGAATCACGACACCAATTCCATGAAAACCTCAATTAGCAATCAAGGATTAAGAGAAACTTGAAATGTTGTAAGAAAGAGGAATGGAATGAGGATTGCAGAGCATTGAAGAAATCAAACTAAAAAGAAAGAGAAATAAAAAAAAAATAATAAGCAATTCAGGTGAAATGAAGAACTAAAAAAGAAAGGAAATTTAAAACAAAATAGAAGCAAAGATCAACTTGAAATTGGCAGAAAGGTTCATTTATTGGCCACCCACTGTTGATGGACCTTTTATTAAAGGTGGACAATTTTAGAAGTAAACCACATTTGGTGGAAGATGACATTTATGGGGTATTTAATGAGTATAAACCTCACAGTCACTGGCCTATGTGACTTCGACATGAAATACTGGGCCTTGGAAAAAAATGATCTGGAGTAAGAAAAATGTTGGGAAAAACGATGATAGGAAGTGAAAAACAGAAGGAGAAAGAAAATGAAAAATGTTAGAAGAGACTGAAGGAAATATAAGGCCAAAATGGTAGAAGTTAAGAAAATATGATTTCAGAAGTGTGAGGAGAAAGGGCTATGCAAAGAGTGTGCAAGGGTAAAGAGTAATGGGAGCAGTAAGAAATATAGGTGGGTAAGTCATAGAAAGAGAGAGTAGAGTTAAAACTAGGAGGAGTAATAAGGAAGAGAGGCCAATAAGAGGGAGACAAAAGTAGAGTGCAAGCAATAAGGAAGAGAGGCTGGTAGAGGTTGTAGAAGGAAGGTTAAGAGGTTAAGGTAAAACATGGGAACATTTAGGGGGGAGGTCAGTGAAGCAGTTATGAAAAGAGAGTGAAAGAATAAAGGACAATGGGCTAGATGTTGGCAGGGGCGTAGAAGGAGATGAAGGAGAGTTGGATCAATGAAGAAGGCCAGCAGAGGTTGTGGGAGGAGTCAGTCAGTTAAGTGCCATACATGATACATGCTTGGGTGACCATGTCTCAAAAGAGACATTACTGACTGGGCAGAAGATTATTCCTAGTAGATTGCCATTACTTTCTGCAGTAGACTGGTTGCCAAAAAAGGCTATAGAATCCAGTTTGTTCTGTTATTTAATCCATAACTGGTGAGAAGAGATGGATTAATACCTTTCCCAAGGATATTTGTGTGTAAATGAATGCAAGGAATTCAACTGAAATTTGAACCTCGATTTCTCATTCTGAGTCGATATCAACTGTACCACAATGTGGAAAGATTACTTAGGCAAAAAGGACAGCAGGAGCATTTAGAAAGCAAGGCCAAAAGAAGGGTTAAAAGGCAATGCAAGTAACAAAAATATGCTAACAGTATTATGGAAGAAGAGCAAAAGATTAAAGAGTAAGAGGCCAGCAGAAATTGTGTGAGGAGAGCTTAAGTGAAAGGGGCAGTACAAGCGTTTAGCAAGTTAAGGAAGCAAGAGGTGTGAAATGAAAGCAAAGTAGGAGTAATAATGAAAACAGGCTGGAAGATGTTGTGGGAAGAGGGCTAAATGGTATGTGGGAGCAATAAGAATTAGTCTGGCATTGGTTTGGAAGTAAAATTAAAATGGGACGTACAATAAGGAAGAATGGTTTTCATTTGGGTATGTAAGAGTGAGAAGCAAGAAAGGTCAGTTAGAGCAGTAATAAAAACAGGTATGTCAACTAGGTCCCACCCTTTTACTATGAAACCAATAAACTGTAAATGCAAACTCTACTCCAGCAGCTTCTTCTCTTGCACATCCCACCTGTGGAATTCCCTTCCATTTACTTGCTTTCCCTACAGCTACAATCTTCAAGAATTCAAATGTAAAATCAATAGTCATCTCCTATCTCACTAACTTGTATCCTCTCTCTCATGATTCTTTCTCCATCCACTCCACTCTCATCAGTATTCTCATCCTTCTCTTACCCACTTTCTGACACCCCCTGTAACCTGTCACTCTTTCTTATAACCTTTCCTCCTATGTAACAGTGGTGGTAAAATGCCTTACTTGGGGCGACACAATTATAAAAAACAAATGTAAGGAGGAAATGTTGAGAAAGAAATGAAAATGAAAGAATAAAAGAAAAGGAGAAAGAAAGAAAGAAAAGGGCCAAGATATGAATGAGAGCAAAAGAAAAAGAAGCAAAACAAAGAGTAAAACTGCTTTTGTTAGTCAAATGAGATCAAAGAAAAATATGCAAGCAATAAACAATAAAAGAAAATAGAAAAAAAGGCAATATTTAAAAAAAATAAAAACTGTTCTTGACAAAATGAAATCAAATTTAATGAAAACCCTATGTCATAAAACAGTAATTAGCTACATCCTGTTCGTGCTCATCCCCAGTCATTTGAAGAAAAGTAGAGTTATTGAGGTCCAGTATGGAACACAAACACACAAGATTCACCTTGTTAACATGTCAATCTAACCAACTGATCTCAGGGATATATGACTTAAAATTCTAATGTGTCTGCTATAATGCAAAGGTTAGCAAGTGTGTATTCTAATCTCATGAACTATCATATAACTAGAGCTATAATTTTGTACCAAACACAGCTAAACTTACTATGTACTTTATGATAGGGCCACAAAAAGTGAGCTTAATTTCTAGACTATTAGTACTATATTGATTTTGATCCATGCTGAATGCTCAAATTTACTGATGATGCCAACTTTGTTCACTTGGGGTCAATAATATACAGACTTCATTTATGTGCACAGCGCTAACCTCCTAATGTGGTGAAAATTATTTTTCACAGAGTTGTGAAGGGCTTCTTTACTTGATTGATTTAATCCTCTGCTTCTATTTCATTTTTAATTGTTCTTTTTTCATTTGTTTGTTTTTTGGTTTTGCTTTTTGCCATACTGGTATTTTTTTTTTTTATTTTAATTTGAAAATTTCTGTTTCTCTTGTCACCTTTTGCCTCCAAAGAGCACTTTGGTTCTTTCTGTTTAATTTTTATATTCCATTTTTCTCTTTCTTATCCAATGCAACTTCATGTCCCATCATTTTATTTGTTTTTGTTTTTTTTTATCTTCTTTTTTTTTTTTTTTGTACACTTTTATTTTAGTTTTTCTTCCTTACCATGTCTCTTTTTTATTTTACCCAAAATCCTTCATTACAAAAAATTTCAAAATAATTAATGTATGCTTCCGTCTCTGCTGGGATTTGATACTGGAAGGCTGGACTGGATTTTATTAACATTATCTTTACTATCGAGGTCAAATTTTATGGTCCTGGGTATGACGGTAAACTGCATCTGGCAGCAAGGCCTCTCATTGGGAGGTTGTGAGGAGCATAAAACCACCTCTTAATTGTTGTTGTTCCTAGGTCCACCCTGACCCATAGTGGTAGTACCTGTTAGATGTCCTAGCTATGGGCAAATAGTTAACCCCCAAACTGGGGTCAAAACACTTTGAAAGTATAAAAATACTCTTTTAAAGAAATATATTCATACAAATACTTTTATAGAAAAATATACATTTTTGAAGAAAAAATATTGCCAACCATACATTTATGAAGAAAAAATTGTTCTCGGCAAAACATTTTTGAATACAAAACTGGAAGACATTCTTGGTTTCCCTAAAATAAAAAAGAATAAAAACAAAACAATTTTACTAAAATCTGACTAAATCAACCTTCTCACTATAACCAAACATTAAAAAAATACCTTAAAACCCCATCTTTTTGGCATTAAATAACCCACTGTTGTTGATATGCCGTTAAACAAAACTCAAATTTTTATTATAATTAGTCATAATAGTAATAGTAGTCATAGTAGCAAAGAAAAGAAATCACTTTCCATCCCAATGATAGTTTTTTAAATTTTTTAATCCTCACTATTTTCCAATATGTTTGTATGGGGAAGAGTTTGCATTTTTTATGTTCTTTCTATGCATTGTGGTGCAGTGGGTATCGTCTTAGAACAAGAAATCAAAAATCTGAGTTCAAATTCTAGTTAAATTCATTACATTCACTTACACATAAATACTCTTGGGAAAGGCATTAATCCGTTTCTTCTCTCACCAGCTATGGTTTAAATATGAAGACAGATTGGATTCTATAGCCTGTTAGCCGTTATCAAGGGTGATTTTATTTTTACTTTTAACTGATTGTATGGATTCTTTTCTGTATATATCTAGAGTTATAGGAATGCTTTATTTTTCAGATGTGGTTAGCACATTATAACATCAGCAGCTATGAACACTGCCACAATAATTAAACTACCTACACATCTAAACTTATAGTATTTGGTATTCCCAAGCAGTCACCTATCTAGGTACTGACCAGGCTCAATGTTGCTTAACTTTGGTGATCATATAGGAATTGGTGTTTCAAACATGATATGGCCATGAGCCTGGTTTCCAATTTGGAAAAATCTAAATTCTTAGGTAATATACAAACTTTTGGAAGGAAAAAAATTACTTTGTCTGTACTAAATCAATTCAAAATTGAATGTTATGGCTGATGTAATCAAAGAAAAACTTGATGCTTTGTGCAATCACTTAACCAAATGCATGCACATAGCCCAGCATTAATGTGGATTTGGTCAGTGAACAAGTGGTCTGCTAATATCTGTGTCTCTTTATTTTTTTTAAAGTGTCCAGTGTTTTGGCATGACAGCCTTGCAAAATTTCATCTTAAAGGAAGTGAGAATATTAAGTTTCAACTCAGCAATCAGAAATAAACCTTGTTTGTTACTTAACATAAATCATCTGAATTCGGTCAGTCAGTTAAGTGCCATACATGATACACCCTTGGGCGATTATATCTCAAAAGAGACATGACAGAATGGGAAGAATATTTTCTTGTAGGAGGTTGCCATTACTTTATGCAACAAACTGGTTGCTATCCAAAACTAAAGAACCCCATCTGTGCTGATATTTAACCTGTAGCTGGAGGGAGAAGAGATGGATTAATGCATTTTTTAAGGGCATTTGCACATAAATGAATGCTATGAATTTAACCAGAATTTGAATTTGGCTCTCTGATTTCTCATTCCACTGCACATCCTGAATTAAGGAAGCAATTAATCTTGTTAAAGCATTCTTTTTCTCTGCTACGACAGAAAAAAAGGCAAAGTCTGCCATCAATCAGCTTATTTTTTTTTTGTCCTTTCAGGATATGGGTTGTCATAGTTCTCTACCACCACCTATCTCTTGTTTTAGCAACATTTTCCTTCTACCAAACCTCCTAACCCCACCTCCACATCAAGTAGGTGACCTGCTGCTTTCTGATATATCTCTAGCTCTCAATATTCCCTGTGAATGTCAAATTCTCTAAGCCTTCCTTCCTCATTTTATGTTTATTACATTTTGTAATCTCTTTCTGAGTATGTTTTTTTCCCCCCATTTTCTTTAAGAATTCTTTGTGACTTACAGGCCATGTTTAGTGTATTCTCAGCATCCTTCAGTAGAACTGCTTCTCTGTTGCCTCCAGTCTACTGTTCAGCTGTGAGGAAATTGCCTATCATTTATGTATATAAAATAGGGTTGTAACAGTTTAGCACTCATTTTTGTGTTTTTAACAAATCTGTCTTGTTTCTAAGTATTTTTTCAGGTTTTCAAATATATCTTTCATGAATTTAATGCTGATTCATATTTTGGTGTTGCATTTTTCATTCTTTGTTAAAGCACTTCCCATTTAAAGTTTGTTTGATATCGGCATTTCCAATTTGCAGTTCACATTTTAGACTTTTCTTTTACTGGCAATCTTACGACATGTTTCCTTACTGTGGATGCTTAGTCCCTTTTCCTCCCTGTTCTCTTTGGCAAGTCATGTAGTTTTTTTGTTTTTTTTTATGTCAACCACCAACAAAATGTCATCTACAGATCTTACTTTGTTTATATTACACCTAGAGATTATAAATCTTGGTAACTCTCCAGCTCCCTGAGGTTAGGCTCACTGTAGAGGCTGAAGAAATCTGGTGACGCGATTTATCCTTGTTTGTGCTCATTTCTATGCACTTACTCAATTCATTTTCTATCTGTATGCAGGTAGTTTGTTCTTGGTATAAGTTCTATATTATTCTACCATTCTTTCCAAGTATATCTCAGTCAGTTAAGTGCCATATGTGAAACACACTTGGGCAATCATGACTCGAAAGAGACATGACTGACTGGGCAGAAGATTATCCCGCAGTAGGTTACCATTACTTTCTGCGGTAGACTGGTTGCCGACCAAGGCTATAGAACCCAATCTGTCCTGTTATTTAGCCCCTAACTGGGGGGAAGAGATGGATTAATACCTTTCCCAAGGGTATTTGTGTGTAAGTGAATGCAATGAATTCAACTAGAATTCAAACTCGGCTCCCCAATTTCTCGTTTTGAGCGGAGATCCACTGCACCACAATGCACATCCATGTATATCTAGTTTTCTTAAAAGTTCAAATAGATTAAATTGCTATAATGTTTTCTTCTTTTTCTCCTACAACTGCTACTAATTCCCATCATAGTTAAAGATTTCCAGCCAAAGCATCAAGACTATGTTGTTGCTGTTGCATACCTGATACAGAAAATGATTTCACTGACAAATGATGACTGATATTTTTGTGTAAAAAAAACAAAAAAAAAAATCTAAAAAGATTACATTTGTTGGTTAATTTGATTTGTTGAAATTTCATTTATTTCAACAGTTGATAAATGAAAGGATTTAATGATGTGTCATCAGATGTCCCATTTTTGTGCAGCTGCACCAAGCCCCTGTTAACATATCGAAGTAGAAGGGCAGACACTGGCATTCAGTGAAGACAGCAACCTGGTAGCTAGGATGTCATCATTCAGGCCAACTTGTTATTGTACCTGATCTGATTTTAAGAAATATATTTATCGGGATGTACATTGTGGCGCAGTGGATATCGGCTCGGAACGAGAAATCGGGAAACCTAGTTCGAATTCCAGTTGAATTCCTTGCATTCACCTACGCGCAAATATCCTTGGGAAAGGTATTAATCCGTCTCTTCCCTCCAGTTATGGGTTAAATAATAGAACAGATTGGGTTCTATAGCCTTGGTCGGCAACCAGTCTACCACAGAAAGCAATGGCAACCTACTGCGGGATAATCTTCTGCCCAGTCAGTCATGTCTCTTTCGATACATGATCGCCCAAGGCATGTATCACGCATGGCACTTAACTGACTGATTTATCAGGAAAGGTATTCTACCAAAATTACATTCCAACTGTTAACTGAAGAACCGTAAGGGATCTGAGATGAGTAATTATATGGAGGATCCTTAAGTTAACTATGTGTCTTCTTACAGCTATATCATGCTAAAACATGAGTTCTCATCTGATCAACAAAGTTAAGCAACATAATGTTTGGTTTGTACCTAGATGAGTAACCACTGGGAATTACCAGGTGCTGTAGTATTGAATGTCCAGGTGGTCTACTAAGGAATGACTTGAAATGAGAAATCAAAGAGCCAAGTTTCAATTCCATTTGGAGTTTTTATAGTCATTTACATACAGATAACTTTAGACCAGGTATGAGTTCACCTCTCTCCTTCCAAGCTATGGGTTAAAAAGTAGGACTTGTATCTGAAAATTATTATTATCTACAAAAAAGTCCATACAATTCAAAAATATTTGCTGGCTTTAAATAGCTTTCAAAAGGTTGATAAGCCATAAAAAATCAATCAGCCTAAGAAAATTTGACAGAAAAAGCTGGTATCTCAATCTAAAAAAAAATCTATGGATTCAACACATCAATTAATTCTTCTTCCATTCTTCCATGTCCCTTTCTTTTCAATCATAGCTCCTAATAAACACTGTTTTTTTGTTAAGCTCCCTCAGTATGTTATGTATTGTTTGATTTCGCAGTTCCTGTCCGGTGAGCATCAGATTTTCCAAGCCCTCTTTTTTCTTATTGTGTACACTAGATACTTCAACTCTCTTCCTGATGTTAAGTTTCTTTTTTTGTTTCCATTTCTTCTAAAACTTTGTCACTACTCACATGTTCAGCCTATGTATTCTCAACATCCTTCTGTAGAATCACATTTCTGTTGCCTCAGATCTCGTCGTCTAGTTGTGTTCTTTGAGAAGATTGTCTAGCATATAAAAGGACAGATATCAGATAATGATTCAGTACACTTTTCTTTGTTTCTATTGATTAACAGTGGAAAATAAGTAAAATTGTGTAAATGGTTCAAACAAAGAAAGCCAGCAAAGTGAACTGATGTAATTTAAAATCTATTAAAATAGAAAAGATTTGAAATAAAATAAGTGTTCTTTTAAATATCAGAAGTCAAATAAAAGGCGTTTATTTGCATGCATCAATAAGAATGGGTTTACATGCATATGGAAAACAGGGCCAATTAAACCATCAGCCTTTATCCTTGGGTGTCAGTATGCCAGCAAAACTGAGTAGGCGGTTGGCAGTGGTACATTTGAAGTTACTAGTTGCAAGTGAATCTTTCTGAAGTGAGTGCATCTATTGATTTTTGAACTGCTCATGTTGTTATTATTTCCTTTCAGAGGTTTCAAGCTTTTGGAGACTTGAAAATTAAAATAGTCTGATTAGTTTATTATTTTTTTTTCTTTGTCACATGGTATGGTTTTCTGTTTTGCTCACATGAAATCAGTTTTGAATTTTATAACATAGAGACTGGGAACATTTTTCTGATAGTGGGGATATGTTTGTATAGGGCACAAAACAAGTGTTTTCTCAGTGCCTTCTACCTATCAACTGATTAAATGAAAAGGGTTTCTCCACCTCCTCATATCTGTACGTTGAGACACCCAGCTGGTAGCATTTTGATTTGCAATTGTTGCTTAGACATTTTTTTTTATAATCATTTCACCCCAAGCAAGCCAGGACTGCCACTGGGGCACAGGAAGTTACAATGAGAGAAACACAGAGCACAGAAAATGGCAGAGAATGGATGTGGGAGGTAAATGGGATTTAGGAAGATAGATAGGATTTTGGAAGATAGAAGATGGCAAATGATGTTG
The DNA here is from genome assembly GCA_037127315.1 of Ascarosepion bandense. Classification (NCBI taxonomy): domain Eukaryota; kingdom Metazoa; phylum Mollusca; class Cephalopoda; order Sepiida; family Sepiidae; genus Ascarosepion; species Ascarosepion bandense. The sequence goes on from JBBBDQ010001955.1 coordinate 733,828, forward strand.
CATTTAAACTTTTGAAGATTGTAACTATCAGGGAAGCAAGGAAACAGAAGGGAGATTCACAGACAAAAAGTGCAAGAAAATAAATTGTTGGAGTAGAAGTGGCAGTTATATTTGACTATTTTGATGGCAAAACAGTGGGAGCTTGATGCTAATTTAGTAACACAAGTAAATTCCTGTAGGTGGTGATAAATAAGCTCTGCATTTTTAAGTTGAACTAAAAAAAATTCTCAATAACAGCAATTATAAAAATAAGGACAGACAAATAATTCAAGAAATTAACAATATAAGGCAAGACAAAGCAACTATAAGACATTTGTAAAATATAGCAATTATAAGAAAAAAGAAATTCAAACATGATACAAGGCAGAAAAAATGTCTGCTTATTCAACATGTTATGTGTTCAAATTGCTTCTACTGAAGCCATAATGTTTATCAATCTACTGACTATTTTGTGGTAATAATTTTACATCTACTGGTTCAACATTCATTCCTCAGTTGCAATTTCATTACTTCATATTTGTTTTACTATCATAGGAGGTAAAAATACAGGTCAGGTAATGGTTATTAGTGTGGAAAATAAAATTGTCAAACCTAGTTCAAATTCTGATTAAGACTATTGCATTCACTTTCACAATTGGGAAATGTATGAATCCATTCTTTTCTCTTCTCATTCAGCCATGGGTCAAATAGCAGACTAGAGTTGGGCTCTCGAGGCCTAAATGGCAGTCTAACAGACTACTCTGAATTCAAAACTGAAAAAACAACAGGAAACCACTCCATTATCATTTCCAATAAATGATTGCAATTCATATATAATAACAAAAAGTAATTTGAAGAGGGCCACAATTATTTTGGTCTTGAAGGGTCATGTCATTTGAAAAACATTATTGGAGCTCTCTCTCCCTGATATTGAATCTGCTTATTTCATTTCAATACTATGTGATAACAAACTCATTATGATTAGTAACAGGTTTATAAAAGTCACTAAAACACAAGTTTTTTTTTTGTTTGTTTTTTTACAGTAATGTTCACCATGTAGAACCCCCACTCAGAACCACTCAAGGTAAAGGTTTACAGAGTAAGAGATAGTTTACATGTATAGGAGAGCAAGATAATGGTTACCCCTCAACTTGAACATGTTCAGATTGTAACATTCTCTTGGGTACTGAACATATGAAAAGTAGAGATGATAACAAAAAAATTAAAAAAAACAGAATTCAAAGAGACAAATCCATGACAGAGAAAGCAAAAAGCTGGAAAAAGATTTCTACAGGTGAGGGTAAAGAAGAAACTATTTACATAGAACATATATCTAAAAGTTATATCAATAAAATGATGAGGCCTAACTGCCAATATAGCACCATACTTAAATCTATAAAACCAAGGTACTAAAAAGGAAAGACATTTATTTTGAAAAAAAAAAATTTGCAGAAGATCAAAAGGTGGGATAAGGGAAAGTTAATTTTCAATCTGAAAGAAGAAAGCTCATCACACAACAGTTACCATGAAAATATTTGTAGAAAGATCACAATGCTATGACAGTTGGAAAGTATTAGGACCTTGAATAAGTTCTCACTGATTTTTCATGAAAAGAAATGGTTATTTACAAATATCAGTAAGAAATATGTCATGAAAAGTAATGTCCATCAATAGCCACTATTTTTTCCTATATTTCTGACAGCATTTGTATTCCATGGAAAAATAACATGTCGTTTGAGACTAACAAAGAACCAACCCATTTTTTGGCATCTTCATAAGAATAAAAGTACTTTTCAGCCAGGCCATGTGCCATCACCGGAACAAGTGACAGTTGGACAGGGCAATATCTGGTGAATACAGTGGGTGGGGGAGGACTTCTCATTTAAGCATTTCCTAATAGGTTTTCACCCATTTTGCAACATGTGGCCTTACGTTGCCATGTTACAAACTCACTTTGTCATATCTCTGCTCATATAGCAGCCATTTTTATTCAATGTTCAGCTCAAACACATCAGTCATAGTCAACAGTGATCTCCCATGATGGTATCGGGCGGTTTGAGCAGCTCATAATAAACTACACCCAGCTGATCCCACCAAATGCAGAGCAGAAGCTTTCAACCATGGATATTCAGCTTTGTTATCCATGTTGATGCATGGCCTACATTACCTAGATCTTCTTCACTTAAGGTTATTATAGTGTTTCTACTTTTCATAGCTGCTCATGATGCAATGCACAAAAAAGTTTACATTTCTGAAATTGAAGCAGCTGTTTACATGTGAAAAAATGCCGTTTGACATCTCTAGGTTCCAACTCATACAACACCCAATGTTTTATCTTTTGAATCATCCCAAATGCTTTCAAATGTTTTGAAACTGTTGTGTGATCAACTCCTAATGATTCTGCAAGTTCAGCTTGCATCTGGCATGAGTCTTCATCTTCAAACTTTTTCAGTACTCCTGAGCATTCTTTACCTTCAACATCAAAATCATTCTTTTTGAAGTGTGTAAACCAATCTATGCTTAGGATGCTATCAGAAAGGGCAATAAAAATGAAAAAGGACATGTATCTAAGTTTTATAGACTATGAAAAGGCATTTGACAAAATATGCTAAAAAGAATTGTTAGAAATGTTCAGCAACCTCGGCATATTTCGGAAAGAAATTAAAGTAATCCTGCATATGAACAGGGAATGAATTGAGCAGATATACAAAGCTAGAAAGGGGCATAAGACAAGGATGCTTTTTTTCATTGGATTTATACAACTTGTACTGCTAGGCTATTATGAGGACCCTACAAGTGATGCCAGGATTCATCATCAGTGGCCTCAGTCTGAACAACATAAGATATGCAGATGATATAGTGCTGATAACAGATACGGAAAGCAAACTACAGAAGGTAATTGAAGAAAGTTGAAACCATAGACTAGAAATGAAATACAAGAAAACCAAATGCATGGTCATCAGCAAGAAGAGATGCCCAAAATGCCAATTACAGGTGGAGGATACTAAAATCAAGCAAGTACAAAAATTTAAATAACTGGGAAGTGAAGTGTTCTAACAAAGTATGGAAGGTGCAACACTGAGTTCCAATGGTAAATTAGCATGGCAAAAGATGCATTCCAGAAGCTGAGTAGAGTATTGAGAGACAGGAAAATTTTGCTAGAAACAAAGATGAGAGTACTGGATTGCTATGTGATGTCTATTCTTCAATGTGGCAGTGAATGCTGGACAATATCATCAAAGATGAGGGAAAAACTTGAAGCAACTGAAATGTGGTTCTACAGAAGGATGCTGCGGATATCATGTGAGCAATGATGAGGTTTTGGAAAGAATGGAAATGAAGAGGAAATTAATACTGAGCATCAGGAAAAGACAGCTAAAGTTCCTGAAACGTGATAAGGAAAGAGGGCTTGGAGAATCTGATACTCACAAGTCAGATAGAGAGAAAGAGAGACAAGGGAAAGGTAACATACTTGATGAGCCTGAGTAAGTGGATGGCAGAGGAGCATTTGGGTTGGGTAACAAGAGAAAGCATGCTAAAAGCCACCAGGAATAGGCAGATATGGAAGGCCATGATTGCCTACATTCTGAAAAGACATAGCTCATAGAAGACAAAATTATTCTCTGCAGGTTCTTTCTGACAGAGCATAGTTGCCATAAGTCTTAATAAGAATTCTGTGTGCTTCAGCTGAAGATTTTTTTCAATAAAGTAGTGCAGTAAAATTCCCTGCAATTTTTTTTTTTTTTTTTTAATCATTTCACCCCGAGCAAGGCGGAAACGCCACTGATGTTCAGGGGGTTACATAAATGTAAAAAGATTAATTAGAAAAGAGTGAGGAGTACAAACTAGTTAGAAAGGAACAATAGAAAGCAGGTGCGATGACAGATACATAGGTGGAGAGAAAGGGAAGGTTATACAGGGGTGGGGAGAGAGCTAGATTCCAGTGGTTAGTAGATGAGTATTGACTTTGCATTTAAATTTCTGGAGGTTGTAGCCATCAGAAAAGCAAGAATACGAGAGTGAGTTCCACAGGTGGGAAGTGCGAGAGAAGAAGCTGCAGGAGTAGAATTGTCGTCTGCATTTGGCTAACCAGACTGTGAATGGGTGGGACCCAGTTGCCAGTCTGGTTGCACGAGTAAACACCTGTTGAGGAGGCATCAGTGACTTAAGCATTGCACTTTCTTCGGCATAAAATCCAACATTTTTAACACTGAAAAACAAAGTTGTTTACATTTCAGTGAAATGACATACAGTGAATTTCAAGCTTGCTTATAGTATTTTATAGATGTGTTACCATCTGAAATTATACAAACACAGTCTGGGAATGTCATCTGTTGGAAAACAGTGAGACCCTATTCAAGGTCCTAATAACTGGGACTGAAATGCCAGGTCAAGAATGATAAAAATTAAGAAACTTCCGGTCAGTCTGTATGATATATATGTATAAAATGTTTTTGGCCATTTTCTTTGAGGTATGATGGTCCAACAGCTCAGTTCTTAGAAACAAACACCCATACTACCTGTGCAGGTTTATGCTGAACCAACCACCCAAATACAGAGAATAGGTGTACACAGTGTATCACAAGTTCTCCAAATGACCTTCTGAAGGCTTTTGAATTTGGAGTTATCTTTCTCCTAAAGTTCAGTCTAATAATTAACCCATAGCTAGGGGAGATGAAAGAATAGATTTATACATTTCCCAGGGGTACTTGTGTATCTGTGAATATAACAAATGCAACTGATATTTGAATTCCTATTCTGAGTCAATATCCATTATACCACCAGCATGTCCATTGAAATTCTGGGTTCAAGCATGGAATTCTGACACTGTTGGACGGAAAATATGTAACTATCTTATTTGTGAGGAAAGACATATCGTACATCTTACAGAACATTGTCCTGGGTATTAATTCTTGACTGTCACTTGCCATCCAATATTGTTATTGGAAGGTCGAATGAAGAAGATGAACAAATAATGAAAACAGTTGAACACAAGAAAAATTTCATCAAACTTTTATTTATTTGCCTGTCTGAATTTTCTCACTCACAACACAAAGACTGCCAAAGGCAATATCACTACCGTTCTTGCCCAAGGAAATCAATTGTGTGATTATGCTTTGCTTTGCTGGATTTTCTTTCAGTAGGCAAATACTCTCTTCTCTATTTTTAATTTATTTATTTGCCATGTACCTTTCAAGCACGTCGATCTCCAACCATTTTCAGGCAACATCAACAGCAGAAGATGAATGGTAATTTGATTACTTTTCTTCTTTCTTTTTTTTTGTTTTATTTTTTTTTTACCTTTGATTTCCAGATTTCCAGATTTCCAGCCACTGCTTACTTTGTATTTTCCTGATGATGTTTTCTTTATCTTCTTTTTAATATGTGTCTGAAATTCTATACAAAGACATGATTCAATGACTGGACTTTGTCAAGCTTGATCAAAGAAGATTACTGTTTCTACAACTGATACCTGGATAGTAAGTTTGTTTTAATCCTTAAACATAGGCAAACGATTGCACAAACATGCACAAAAAATTGATAAAAAACGATAAAATTAATTTTTTTTATAGAGTATTTTTCATGCTTTTTGCTTTTAATTGCATGTATCAATTATGGGAGAAAATGATATATAATTTTTATATACCAGAACATATTTCATTTTTTAAGACTTCACTGAACTAAAGTGATATATACATTAATGTAACTACACATGCTCACAAAAGGGATGGGGCAGCTTCTTGGACAGATCATGTTGAAACATCAGTTCCCATATGATCACCAAATTTAAGTACCATCAAGCTGGGTCAGTACTTAGATGTGTGACCACTTGTGAATGTCAGGTGCTGTAAGCTTGGATGTATAGGTGGTGTAATGGATAATTGCGGATATCATGGATCAAGCATGTAAGCAATGATGAGGTTTTGGTAAGGATGGAAATGAAAAGGAAATTAATACTGAGCATCAGGAAGAGACAACTAAATTTCTTGGGATGTGATGAGGAAGGAAGGCTTGGAGAATCTGATACTCACTGGTCAGAGAGAGGGAAAGAGACACAAGGGAAAGCAGCAGGTAACAGAATTGTTAAGTAAAGAAGAGCTAAGTTACAATTCTAGTTGGGTTCATTATTTTCACTTATGAGTAAATATTCTTGGGAAAGGTCTGGTGATTTTCTACGCACAGCTTAGATGTGGCACAAGGCCAAAAGTATGGGGCACCCAGTGAGGATCGAACTCACTACACAATTGCAATGGTTTTAGCGAGACATGCTTGCTAACCATTACACCACTTTGTGGTGCCCTGCAAATTTTCTAAGCATTGCTTAGATGTTGCACAAGTCCGAAAGTATGAGGCACCCAGTGAGGATCAAACTCATTATTCAGCTGTAACAGGTTCTAGCAGAACAAGCTTGTTAACCATTACACCATGCTGAGGTGCCCATTCTTGGGAAACGTATGAATCCATCTGTTCTCCTCCAGCTATGGGCTAATTAGTAAGACTTGTATCACGGAACCATTATTATCTCCAAAAAATTCTAGCAATCTAAAACAAATATTTTCTGGCTTTAAATAACCTGCAAAGGGTTGATAACCCATAAAAAATGAATTGATCAAAGAAAACATGGTATGGGCACCACAATGCTACTGAATTTCTTTTTTTTCTTTTATGTCTTTTCAAGATATGAATAATTATGGGTCTTCAAAGTTTCTTTTTAGCTTTTAACAATATTTGATTTATATTATTCCTTCCACTCCCAGTGTTGTGGTGCAGTGGGTATCAGCCCGGAATGAGAAATCGGAGAGCCAAGTTCGAATTCCAGTTGCATTCACTTATGTGCAAATACCCTTGGGAAAGGTATTAATCCATCTATTTCCTCCAGCTATGGGTTAAATAGCAGAACAGATTCGGTTCTATAGCCTTAGTTGGCAAACTGTATACCACAGAAAGTAATGGCAACCTACTGCAGGAAAATCTTCTGCCCAGTCAGTTATGCCTCTTTCGAGACATGATCACTCAAGTGTGTATCACGTATGGCCCTTAACTGACTGAAGTATTTTACTCACTATTTTGTCATTTGAGTGTCAAAATCTTTGAGTTCTTTTTCATGCAGAAATATTAACTGTGTGTTTCTGATTTTAGATATAAATATCTTTTTTTTTTCTTTTTTCCTTGAAACTTCCACCTATTTTATTCAAGGTATTTTCTCTCTCTACGACTACATCTCTGTTCATTTGTTTTCTCTCTTCCTCCATGAAGATATTATCCAGCACACACTGGCATATAAAGAAAGAATGATATAACATTATGGTTAAGTACTATTTTCTTTTTTTCCTATAAAATTTTCCTGTTTGTTAATATTGTTAGAAGGCATATTTCACTATTCCAATACACTTTAAGTTTTTGGTGTCATACTTTCCATTTTCTGCTGTAACACTTCGCAAAGACTTTATAAGTTTTAGCTTATGTCTTTGACTGTTCTTTGGTCTGTTTCCCTTGCTAAGAACTAAACAATCTGTTTTTTTACAGTTTATGGTTAATTCTTTCTTGACACTTTCCTTTACTACCTTGCTTCTGGTTTCCACAGTTATTTTTCTGTGTCTGCCATTAACAAAGTACCGTCGGTATGGTACCATCTGCATATCTTTTAATCATTTTAACAGAATCGCGGCTTCACTCTTGGGTATGTCAATAAACTACATCAAACAGCAAATTCTGATGAGGAGATTAAAGATTTTGAGCATCTTAAATGCTGAGGTTCCCAAATCCAATCTGACGCAGGCTGGTGTAAATTGTCTCAGCTATGGGCAAATAGGGAATCCTCCAAACTAAAACAAGACACTATGACAGTGTAAAAGAAAAATTTTTATATTAAAAATACTATGAACACATTTTTATAAAAAATTACCAACAATATATATTTATATTAACTTTTCCAACAATACGTATTTATACTGACATTTCCAACAATACATATTTATACTGACATTTCCAACAATACATATTTATAATGACATTCACAACAACACATATTTTAATGACATTCCCAACAACATATATTTATAAAATTCCCAGCAACACATATTTATAAAAAAAATTCCCAGCATCCCATATTTATAATAAAATTCCCAGTAACACATGTTTATAATAAAATTTCCAGCAACACAAATTGATAATAAAATTCCCATCAACACACATTTATAATAAAATTCCCAGCAACACATATTTATAATAAAATTCCCAGTGACACATGTTTATAATAAAATTTCCAGCAACACAAATTGATAATAAAATTCCCAACAACGCATTTTTTTAATAAAATTCTCAACAATTCATATTTTTAATAAAATTCCCAACAATACATATTAATATTAACTTTTCCAACAATACACATTTATAATGACATTTCCAACAATACATATTTATAATAAAATTTCCAACAATACATATTTATAATAAAATTCCCAACAATGCATATTTTTAATAAAATTTCCAACAATACATATTTATAATAAAATTTCCAACAATGCATATTTTTAATAAAATTTCCAACAATACATATTTATAATAAAATTCCCAACAATACATATTTTTAATAAAATTTCCAACAATACATATTTTTAATAAAATTCCCAACAATACATATTTTTAATAAAATTTCCAACAATACATATTTATAATAAAATTTCCAACAATGCATATTTTTAATAAAATTTCCAACAATACATATTTATCATAAAATTTCCAACAATACATATTTTTAATAAAATTTCCAACAATACATATTTATAATAAAATTTCCAACAATACATATTTATAATAAAATTTCCAACAATGGCATATTTTAATAAAATTTCCAACAATACATATTTATAATAAAATTCCTAACAATGCATATTTTTAATAAAATCTCCAACAATACATATTTATAATAAAATTCCCTTTAACAATGCATATTTTTAATAAAATTTCCAACAATACATATTTATAATAAAATTTCCAACAATACATATTTGTAATAAAATTTCCAACAATGCATATTTTTAATAAAATTTCCAACAATACATATTTATAATAAAATTCCCAGCAACACATTTTTCATAATATTTCCAACAATACATATTTATAACTAAAACCAACAATACATATTTATAATAAAATTTCAACAATACATATTTATAATAAAATTCCCAACAATACATATTTATAATAAAATTTTAACAATACATATTTATAATAAAATTCCCAACAATACATATTTATAATAAAATTCCCAACAATGCATATTTTTAATAAAATTTCAACAATGCATTTTTATAATAAAATTTAATAATTCCCATATTTTTAATAATTCCAACAATGCATATTTTTAATAAAATTTCCAACAATACATATTTATAATAAAATTTCCAACAATATATATTTATAATAAAATTCCAACAATACATATTTTAATAAAATTTCCAACAATACATATTTATAATAAAATTCCCAGCAACACATATTTTTAATAAAATTTCCAACAATACATATTTATAATAAAACTTCCAACAATATATATTTATAATAAAATTCCAACAATACATATTTATAATAAAATTCCCAACAATACATATTTATAATAAAATTCCCCAACAATACATATTTATAATAAAATTTCCAACAATACATATTTATAATAAAATTCCAAGCAACACATATTTATAATAAAATTTCCAACAATATTTATATTTATTAATAAAATTTCCAACAATACATATTTTTAATAAAATTTCCAACAATACATATTTATAATAAAATTTCCCAACAACACATTTATTTTTAATAAAATTTCCACATATTTATAATAAAATTTAAAACTTAACAATATTATATTTATAATAAAATTTCCAACAATACATATTTATAATAAAATTTCCAATACATATTTATAATAAAATTCCCAACAATACATATTTATGAACAAAAGTTTACCCCAACAATAACATATTTATAATAAAATTTTTCAACAATACATATTTATAATAAAATTTCCAACAATACATATCTATAAAGAAAATTCCCTAACATATATTCAAAGCAAAATAACAAGTAATGCATTTTATAGAATTACCAGCAATATATTTTGTCTGTAGTTGGAAGTATACAACTGCATTCAGAATATTTAGATTTCAGCCTGAAACAACCCATAGAGGTTTATATACTGCATAATAAAATCAACCAACACAGTTGAGACAATAAAAATCAGTCAGGCACAAGATGTTACTGAGAATGAACAACACATAGAGGTCTAAAAACAGAGCCGAATTCAAGGTGACAAAAGATGATAATGGCCATTTCCTTCACCTCTTTTGAGATCATAATTGACAGAAAAGCAGAAAGCTAGAAGAGAGTTCCACCAGCAATTATGATTACAACTAGACATTTCATAGAGAAGTTATAAGATCTAGCTATCAATCTAATCTTCTTCTTCTACGTGCCATGTCTTTTCAGAATGTAGGCAATCATGGCCTTCCACATCTCCCTATCCCTGGTGGCTCTTAGCAGGCTCTCTCTGGTTACCCAACCAAAACCCAGCTCTGCCACCCACTTACTCAGGCCTATCAAGTATGTTGCATGCTGCTTTCCCCTGTCTCTCTTTCCCTCTATCTGACCTGTGAGTATCAGATTCTCCAGGCTCTCCTTCCTCATCACATGTCCCAGGAAATGTAGCTGTCTTCTCCTGATGCTCAGCATTAATTTCCTTTTCATTTCCATGCTTTCCAAAACCTCATCATTGCTCACATGCGTGATTCATGATATTCGCAGTTTCAGTTGCTTCAAGTTTTTCCATCATTTTTGATGATATTGTCAAGCATTTGCTGCCATACTGAAAAACAGACATCACATAGCAATCCAGTACTCTCTTCTTTGTTTTCAGCAAAATTTTCCTGTCTCTCAATACTCTACTCAGCTTCTGGAATGCATCTTTTGCCATGCCAATTCACCTTCAGATTTCAGTGTCACACTTTCTGTTCTCTGTTAGAACACTTCCCTGGTATTTAAATTTTTGTAGTTGCTGGATTTTAGTATCCTTCACCTGTAATTGGCATTTTGAGCCCCTCTTTTTGCTGATGGCCATGTGTTCGGTTTTCTTGTAGTTTGTTTGTAGTTCTTTCTTTCGACTTTCTTCAGTTACCTTCTGTAGAAGATCTTGTAGTTTCCTTCTCATATCTGCTATCAGCACTATATCATCTGCATATCTTATTTTGTTCAGACCAAGGCCACCAATGATGAATCATAGTATAACTTCTAGGATCCTCAGAATAGTTTTGCTGTATAAGTTAAATAGATCCGGTTAAAAGGCACATCCTTTTCTTACACTCCTTTGTATCTTTGAATATCTGCTGAATTCATTTCCTGTCTGTATGCAGGCAGATTGACACTAATAGAGATTCATGATTACCCTAATGTTTTTCCCCAAATATGTTGTGGTTGCTGAGCATTTCTATCAATTCTTTGTTGTATACATTATCGAATGCCTTTGTATATTCTACAAAATGTAGATATACATCTTTTTTCATTTGTATTGCCCTATCTGATAGCAAACTAAGCATCAGTATCTAGTTCCTTTTTTAACTGTCCTTAACAAAACAGCACTGTTCTTATTCTATTGCTGGCCTGATTTTGGTTTGTGCTCTATTCATCAGGATTTGGATAATGGGTTTTGTTATATGGTACATCAAACTGGTTGTCCAGCAAAGTTTGCATCTGTTTGCACCTGGCTTCTGAGACAGTGCTATGAAAATTTATTTGCTTAGTTCGTCTGGTATTACACCTGTATTATAGGTTTCATTTATTATTTCTGTCCTTTTCTCTATGCCGAAATCATTTAAGGCTGTCAGCATCTCAATTACAGTGTTGTCTGATACAGCTGCTTTGTTTCTATTCAGTTTGGCTATTACAGCTTCTACTTTGGATTTTAAAATTTTCAGTCTGTCAGCATTTTTGTGTATTGTTGGTTGCTTTCTCTTGCCATGGAAGAGATTTTTTGTATGTTCCTCCCATTACTGGATTATTTCCTCTTTCTCTGATGTGATTGTTCCATCCTTGGATTTTATACATCCTGTTGAGGAGCATGTTTTTTGTCTTATCAGTTCCCTTACTTCTATATGCATATTTACTTTATTAGTCCTGCTCAGTCTCTCTACTTCTGTACATTTTGTTGTTAAGCCATTCCTCTTTAGCCTGTATGCATTTGCATTTGCTTCTTATTTTCTTGTATAGTTTCCTGTATTCTGTTTCATGTCTTGGCATAGTTTTCTGTCTCCTGTGCACCTTGTCAAGAATCTCTTCAATCTCTTCCACTCGTTTGTTTCTTCTGCATCTGATTTCCTTTGGGAAAATGTTGTTTGCTGATGCCACTAGTGCTTCCTTTAGTGGTGCCCATTTCAAATTTCTGTTTCTAATTTGTTCTTCATATTAGTTTTTCACACTGTCAGTGTATTTTTTCGGCAGGTTGAGGTCATTCGCAAGTGTGTTGTATAGCAGTCTGAGTGCTGCACTAGGCTTCTTCAGTCTTTGAAATTTCACCCTTAGTTTGCAGGTGACTAGGAGGTGGTCGCTTCCACAGTTGATACTTGGATAGGTTTTGAATTGAACTACTGCATTCATGAATCTCCTGTTTATGGTTATGTAATTGATTTAAATTTTCATTTCACCTCCTGGTCTTCTCCATGTCCATAGATGTCTTGGGTGTTCTTAAAATCAAGTGTTGGTTATTATCTAGTCATATGCTGCATACCATTAGACCCATTTTTCTCCTCAGTCATTATGGACTCTTAATTCAAAGTTGCCAGTTGTCTCCCCTTCCCTCTTCTTACCTACCTTGGCATTCAAGTCTCACATGATGATTCTAATTTCTTGAGTTTTACACTGAACCTTAGCATTGTCCAATATGGAGTAGAAAGATTCTATTTCTTCCTCAGTGCTTTGTGTTGTTGGTGCATAAACTACTATAATACCTGTGTTGAAGGGGTTCCCTTTCAGTTTGACCAAGAGGACTCTTTCAAATAACTGGCAGTATCCCAGAACACATTTCTTTGTCCAGTATTAAACCAATTCCCTTTTTGTTATTTTTACCTCCTGAGTATATATATATATATATGTGTGTGTGTGTGTGTGTGTGTGTGTGTGGTTGTCACTGCTGAAGTCTCCATTGTTTGGCCATCTAGTTTCACATATTCCCAGAATATTGATATTCAATCTGTTCATCTCCTGCTTGACATTCTCAGGTTGGCCACAGTTGTACAATGTCCTGATGTTCCATGTCCCTAGGGTAATTTTTTGTTTGTTGCACAATCAATTTAATACTCTGCCTAATTTTTTCAAGAACAGATACCAACAAAGAAATCTCATCAGAACATTCACTTTGAAAACATTTATAGAATAGGCAAAGGGAAGCTACTTTATGGCAGTGGAAAAGTGACTGAAGCAGAGATGCCAGATCAGGAACGATAACATTACAGATGACCCTTCTTTGAATTTCATCTAGAATCTGTAAATATATGGCAGAAAGACCAACAACATCCAATCTATATACAGTTGAGTAACATACATGATACACACTTGGGTAATCATGGCTCAAAAGAGGCATGAATGACTAGGCATAAGATTTTCCTACAGTAGGTTGCCATTACTTTCTCTAGTAGACTAGTTACCAACCATGGCTATAGAAACCAATCTGTTTTGCTATTTAACTCATAGATGGAGAGAAAAGCAAGAAACTTTCTCAAAAGTATTTGTGCATAAATGATTGCAACAAATTCAACTGGAATTTAAATTCTGTTTTCTGATTTCTCATTCCAAGCCACTATCCCCTGCACCTTAACACATAATCTATACATACATACATCCTCTACATACAAACAGTAGACATAAAAATGTGCAAGTTACATTCTGCAGAGAAATAATGTCGACCACCACATAGTAAACTAACTTTCTGAGCAGCAAATTTAGCAGTTGATGCAGTATAGTTATTCTGCTTAATGTCAGTAGAAAATGCAAGCCTAAGAAGGTGCAGGGAATTGCTCTTCTGAAGGTTAGCATCAGCCATACTGATAGAAAGCAAAAAAGTATCTTGAAGAGGATTAATAGAGAGCAGTTTTTATTTTAGAAGTGTTATCATGAACAAGACACTTCTTGCCTCAGTTTGCAACATTTTCAAGATTAGCTGCCAATTTGATTTTATTGGCCCTATCAGATGTACAGGTAAAACAAGTAAAAGAAGCATAATCATCATTACAAAGATGAAACACACTAAACACCTGAAAAAACCTAAAGAGTACTGTCATCAAAACCTGTACATTGTGTTGATGTATATTGTTACCCATTAGTAATGCTATGCTTATAATCAAATATTTCTTTATATTCATAACAAGACTTTATTTTAAATTGATTCCCCCGCCACTACTTATTTGTCTTGTCAAGCCCAGTTCACAGAGTTGCACTTTATAAGCAGTGCAAAAATATTTTCTTTTCGTGTTCACCAGCAGTTGTCTGAAAAATGTACACTTTGACCTCGCACTGGATAAAGTCCCCCGTGACTGCTAGACCCACCAGATTTGTAAAGATGAAGAGTTGGTAGAGGATCAGTGTCTGAAGATTTGAATTCTAATCTGACTGAGGCTTCATCCAAATCTCTCAACTTGAACCCTTTTTCACTAATCCTTATTGCCAGGATAATCTGGCTTACCAGATTAAATGAGAGAAAAACAGCACAAAACAAGAACATCATGTGAGTTATAGTCACTGTCGAAAAGCAAACAAAGTGTCATTGAACAGTTCATTTGCAAAGCAGTGGACTGGAGATCATTGGCTATGAAGTTCAGTCTTTCTTTCTGGACTTCAAACTTTAAAGATATATGATTTCTAATAATGTTTGATAAGAACACAAGAGTTTTCATATGTAAAATACTTCATTCCTTTTTGGATGACATCTTATTACCATTGACCAAATGAATTTTTTTTTGTACATTTCATGATCCCCTAATTAGTGTATGAGGGATTCTCTTTAACTATAGTCTGCAGAATCTCAATATTGACAGATTGAGAGACATCTTTCTGTATCTCATATGGATCTGTTTGAAACTTATGTTAAAAAGGTAAAATCTACACAAAGTTGACTCACTCTGATAGAAAATAATTTGTAAAGTCAGAAAATATATAAGAATGTAAAACTTGAGTAATTTTCCCATACATTTTTTTTTAAAACAGATCACCCCGAGCAAGGCAGTAACACCACTGATGTGCAGGGGGCTACAAAGAGAAAAAGATTAAGAGATTGAGGAGAAGGACGAACCAGTTAGAAAGGAGCAAGAGAAGGATGGGAATACAGGTGTGATGACAGTTGCAAAGGTGGAGAGAAAGGAAAGGATATACAGGGCGGTGTGGAAAGAACTAGGGTCAGGAGATGAGTATTGACCTTGCATTTAAATTCCTGGTGGTTGTAGCCGTCAGGAAAGCAAGAATAAGGAAGCGAGTTCCACAGGTGAGAAGCACACAAAAAAAAGCTGCAGGAGTAGAATTGTCATCTGCATTTGGTTGATCTAACTGTGAATGGGTGAGACCCAAATGCCAGTCTGGTTGGGCGAGTAAACACCTGTTGCGGAGGCACCAGTGACTTAAGTTTGTTGGAGCAGAAGCCATGGAAGTATTTATAGAACAGACACAGGGAAGTCGAGCCACTAAGTCAGCACCTATCACATTACTGATTCTCCTTTGGAGCCTGTCAAGAACACCGAGATGAACAGCGGAGGCACATGACCATAGAAGGCAGCAGTACTCCATGCATGGACGAATGGTTGATTTGTATATATGCAGGATGGTTTCAGGTGGGAAAAACATCCTGGCCCGACACAGTGACCCAACCTTCCTAGCAGTGGATTTAGCTACTGGCTCAATGTAGTGGTTCCACTTGAGATCAGAAGAGAGGGTAAGGCCAAGGAGATGCAGGGTATTGCTCTTGAGGAGACTCACTTGGTCCAGGCTTGTGGGAGGCAGGAGAGGTTGCCTGTGATGATTGACAGACAGCAGCTTGGTCTTAGGCACATTGAAATTTATGAGTCACTTCTTACCCCAATTCCCCAGAGACTGTAGATTGCTTTCAAGATCAGCAGCAAGATTATGTTTGTCCATCACGCCAGGATTTTTTCTGATGCGAGAGTAAATTGTGGTGTAATTTCAAAGAGACCAATAAAAAAATGAAACAGCATTTTTTTCCCAACTTAATATATTGAATTAGTAGTGACTAATTGAAACACAGAATGGAGATGATGTTAATGATTATGAGAAGTTCTATTTTGTCCTAAGAATACCTTTTTTGTAATGGAACACATCACTAGAAACTTTTATGCACGCACACATGCACACATATTTGTGTTCAGTATAATATAACAGGGCTGTTAAGTATATATTAATAAGTATAAATAATGTTCTAAATCTATGGCACAACTCTGAGTTTCATGAAATATATATATATATATATATATATATATATATATATATATATATATATATATGAAATGAATTGTTTGAACATTATTTTTTATTTTTATCGATACTCATTTAGACTGGAGGCTATTCGTGGTTGAGCGGTCTAAGTTGTTGCCAGATCAAATGGTAGCTTCTCCTATGCAGAGAGGGGTCGCAGGTTTGAACACATTTTCATAATAAAAATTTATCGTAAATAATCAGGCCAGTAGATATAAATATATAATACTGTTTAATTAAAAACAGAATATCTACTTAAATACGAGTATCAATAAAAAATAATGTTCAAACAATTCATTTCAAATTGTCAGTTGTTTATAACCAAAGTTTTGTTAAAATTCATTAATTTCCATAATATTTATATATATATATATATATATATATATATATACAGAGTGGTAAAAATGGTTTATGCCAGTATCATGTTGTAACAGGTTCTCATAAAATTATCAAAGTTAAGCATATCAAGGCTAGTCAGTCCTTATATTTTTTAATATATTTTTTTAAATCACTTTACCCCAATGCAGACTTAAGAGAACTGGAAGATTTTAGATAGAACCAGAAATTCAAAGCTAAACAAGAAACAAGGATAAATTTATATTCATGTTCACAAAACAGATAAGGGTGTGTATTTGTCAATAAGCAAACCTATCTACTCCTTAATGAGAACACTAGTTGTAATGGATCTTGTTTTGGAATTGAAAACTGGAGAGCTTAGTTCCAATTCCAGTTAGGTTCATTATATTCACTTATGCACAAATCTGAATCCATCTTTTTTCTTCCTAACTATAGATTAATTAGTAAAACTTGTATCAGTAAATCATCATTATTTCCAAAAGTTTCATATAATTTCAAAATATGTTCTAGCTTTGTATAACTTGCAAAAGGTTGATAAGCCGTAAAAAACAGAAAAACAAAAATATTAACCAATCCAGAGAGAATCTTGCTTAACATTTCGTTAGACTTGAATCTTTGAATAAATTTCTCAACCCATTCAACAGTGACAAATACTGTATTTCAAGAGTAAATCACTAGAAAAAGAGAAAATACATTAGAGCATTGGTTATTATAGCTTTTCACAACTTTGTATTCTTTATAGTTCTAATTAATGCTAGTCTACTCTCTATATTTAATTGCTTGCCCATGGAGGTGAAATGCTGCACAAGGCCTTTTTAAAGTGGGATCTCTGAGCCCTTAAGCTTGGCCAAAAATATCCCATTGATCCTTTCCCAAGTCAGGTTCAGAGCTGCTGTTAGCTTTCTCAAAAAAGTAAAACTCCATCTGGGTTCCTTCTGCCCGAAGGCTGAAAGGAAGACAGTTACCATCCAGTGCAACCCATTTTTTGTTCTGTTATTCTTTTATACATGCTTTGTCTGATATTTTCTCTGTGCCATGAATATATTTTGGGGGTTAAACTCTCAAAGCCCTGGTCCTGGGCATGACAGTAAAATGCATCCAGCAGCAAGGCCTCTGATTGGGAGGTTGTGAGGAGCATGGACCCACCTCTTAATTGCTGTTGTTCCCAGGTCCACCCTGACCCGGTGTGGTAGAACCTCTTAGGGTCCCAGCTATGGGCAAATAGTTCACCCCCAAACTAGGGTCAAAACACTATGAATGTATAAAATGCTTTTATAGAAATATATATATATATATATAAAAATAGACTTTTATAGAAAAATATACATTTTTGAAGAAAAAATTATTACCACAACACATTTTTGAAGGAGAAAATTCTCAGCAAAACATTTTTGAATACAAAAATAGTATACATTTTCAGTTTTCTAAAATAAAAAAAAGTAAAAACAGAATTTTCATTAAAATCTTACTAAATTAACCTTCTCACTATAATCGAACATTAAAAAAAATACCTTAAAAACCCAACTTTTTGACATTAACAGACCCACAGAGGTTGATATGCCATTAAGCAAAACTCACTCACTCACTCACTCTCAAAGCCCTCTTTCCTCATGATTACCATCAGTAATTTCAACAAAGTACAAATTCTGTTCAAAGCAAACATGCCTCATTTTACCATTTTTAACATTGAAACATTGCATTTCTTCTGTTTTGTATTAACTTTGAACATTTCTTTTTTCTTTAATGACCTAAAAAGCAGAAATTACTCTGTGTAACTGTCATTTCTTGACAGGATGTTACAATCAAGAGAGGCAAATTGGATTTGAAAAAAATATATATAGTAAGAAAATGTACACAACAAGGGGGATAATGACAATCTTGAGAGGATTGTCAATCAATGCTAATTCAAGATCTCGATGGACTTTCACAACAAGTAGACTGAAGCTGATGTGTCCAGAAAATGGGCCACAAGATGAGCCAGTGCATACTAACCCTGAACTGCCTTTTTAGGGGCCCTTAACAGTGTTTTATGACCTTTGCCATTTCCTCAACAGTTGCTTTCTTTCTAGCTACAGTTATATATGTGATAAATGAAACTAAGCACAAATGACTATTAAAGGATGAAAATGTTTTGGCAGATTTTGATGTCATTTTGGGGTTTTTTTTTCCACAAATCAGTGAATTTATTTTGCCAATGCTAAGTATTGAAAAAAACTCTTGATAAATTTACTATATTTTATCCATAATTTCAATGTGTTGAATTTATTCAATTTCTTAACAAGAAAAATCTCAACTCAATGTTAAACATTCCCTCAAAAACGTTGATTTATTTAAGATGGAATTATCTATTATGAAAAATATCTCTAATTTGTATTTGGATTGTATTTACAATGTTTCTAATTGAGTTGTTCACTTATATTCGATATGGTGAGTTATTATACATAATTAGGTTACATTAAAATTAGTATTTTATATGAATACTACCTTATGAAAATTGAGATGTAGTAGATTAGTGAGAGGCCCTTAGCTTCAGTAGGGCCCATATCAGCCTTACAGCAGCCCTGGCTACAAGTGTCAATTTGTGATTGTCAGAAGAAAACTTACCTGTTCTATAGAGAAAAAGAACTTAACCAGTGGCTCAAATCCTGTTTATGAATAAGAGTAAATTTTGCATTTCATTTGGAAATCAATGTCTACAGAATTTGGTAGATGAGTGAAGTGATGCAGAATCCAAATAAGTCTGGTGTAAAGTTCTTAGAGTCCATAATGACTTTGGTTGACACATGCTTGTTGGTGTTGGTCTACTGTCATTTATCAAGTCCCAAATCAACACAATTGTCTATAAGTTGATTATCATGCAAGGTTTATAGAGATGCTGATTTCCTTTTCCAGCATGACTTGACATCTTTCTTTTTTTTTTTTTCCTATAATAGTTTCACCCCAAGCAAGGCATTAATGCCCTTGGTACACTAGGGGTTTACATAAGAGGAGAGGGAAGAGAAAGAGGAACAGGTCACAGGTGGTATCATAGAATGGGTAAGCAAAAGATTGAGATACTTATGTGGAGAGAGCTGCATGAAAGTAGAGTGGAAAGGAAGAAGAAGAACAAGGTACAGGAGATGACTGGAAAAAGATGGGAGTCAAGGAGATAAGAGATGCCAATTGATGTTGCTTTTAAACTCTTGGAGATAGTAGGTGTCAGGGTAGCAAGTATACAGAAGGGAGTTCTACAGGCAAGAAAAGAACCTACCTACTGTGCCAAACCTTGTAACTGGTTTGCTGACTACAGTATTATTGTGCTTAATTGGTCAGCCAATTTGACTGGCCTGAACCCCAGAGAGAATTCATGGGTTAGATTTTTTTTATCTACAAGATTTCACTCAATACATACACACAGGCTATATTTATCATTTTGCCATGTCTTTTTCTTTGAACTGAGTGTGGTAAACATTCCTTCATGCCTGGTTTTATGATTCTAACTCCACAGCAGCACACTTTTTATTGCATTAAAGAGGTAGAGGTTAGTAAGATACTGATGCTAGTATGACAGTAGTTGTGGGAACAAAGCAATATTTTAGTTTTTGCTTCTGTAGACAAACATGATTTTCCCATATTAAAAAACTTCATGTGCCATATCCTGTCACTATCAGGTGTGAGAAAATCACAAGTTCACCAAATGCAAGTCACTTTTGGTAGAAGGTTGCTGAATGAGGTGTGTGATATGAATGTAAAGAAATATTGCAAGGAAATGAAGAATAAGAGGAATAGACAACTACTGAATTTTGACTTTAAGAACTTAATATTCTAACATTCAGGGAGAAAAACATTCATGCAGTAATTTGTTCCACACAATAGTAATAATTAGAAAAAACCCAAAAAGCAACCACATACCACATATTGATTGCATCACAAGATTTTTTGTCTATAACACTCACAGATTTTTTAACACTTACCAACTGCTTCTACCTACTTTGATAACTTCAGAAAGTTGAAAACTTGGACCATATTTCTTGTAATTTTCTTCTAAAATAAACCTATCACTGGCTGACCCAAGCCTTGTTCAGTGAACTTGGGTAAAAGGGACTCTTTGAACCTCCATCAATGGTTGTGCTAGTACAAAGTCACAAGTCATTGTGACTGAGGGTTTGAGCATCTTGACCTTGTTCAAACTGTTGATCACACTAGATAGCACACTCTCTCCCAGAAATTGTAAATAATCTCTGCTCAACATAATTGTAGTATAAACCATAGGTGATCTCTGTGGATGTTGAACAAACACAAATATAGCTGAGCAGGCATCTGCAACAGGGATTGGCTAGTGCCCTAGTAGACAGGCATACTTGGATATGGGTGACCAACCATATATATATATATATATATATATATATTAGTCATCCACATACAAGCCTGTTTCACTGTATCACAGTTCATCAGTGTGGCTAGACACATCCACTTGCTTCTGGCCGGGATCAAAACTCAACCAATTTGGTGTCAGTCGTGGTCGCTACTCCCTAAGCCATCAACGCATGGAATCAGAGAAGGGAAATTTTAACGTGTTGTATATAAGCAGTGTATACACACGCCAGTCACTGAAAGAATGCAATTCATTTCTGAAGAGTCATGCATAGAGCAGAAGTGGAAACTGTTTTTAAAATTTTCTTCTCCAGAGAGCTCAATTGTAATGAGAGCATAATATATTAGTCATCCACATACAAGCCTGTTTCTCTGTATCACAGCTCATCAGTGCAGCTAGACACATGTACTTGCTTCTGGCCGGGATTGAAACTCAACTGATTTGGTGTCAGTTGGAGTCGCTACTCCCTAAGCCATCGACGCATGGAATCAGAGAAGGGAAATTTTAATGTGTTGTATATAAGCAGTGAAGTTATGGTTACTAAGGGAAGCCCATTCCACAGTTAGGTATTGACTTTTAAAAAGTGCTCAATACAAAAGTAGAGCATAAATATATGGTAATTATTATCATTATATTATTAGTAGCATACTGCAACTCAATAGTTAAAAGTTGATTTTCTAGATGTTACACTTGGCTTAGTTAATAGTACTTATTCCCCATATGTAAAACAATACTATTCATAAATACATGTATCCTAAATCCAATCACACACCATCTATTATTAAACATTTATCACATTCATTTGAACACAGGATTAACCATAATTCCTCCACTGAAGACATTTTCTGTCAGCATAATCATTACTATAATACAGCCCTAAAAAACAGTGGCTATAATTGCAATGTAATCATAATACCAAACATACTCAAAATAGAAAAATAATTTGGTACCCACCACCATTTAACCAAATGGTTAGTACCAAATTAGGCAATAAATTTCTTAATCTAATTTAAAAATACTTCCCAGCTAATAATCCACTAAGTAAAATTTTTAATAAAAATACACTGAAACTTAGTTATAGCTGCACTGATAATCTTGATATGATAATAAAAAAACAATAATAAAATCCTAAAACAACATTATGATATTAATTATAACCAACTTTACATAAATAATGAAGTTCCTGCAATTGTCATAGCCATAACATATGTCCTATGCAAAATAAATGCCTTAGATTACATGGTATACCAAGCTACTATCTCAAAATACTCCTGAAAATCCTTATATTACCAAATATTATATTGGATATACTAAGAATAATATTAAGTCTCAATTTTACCAGCATAACTTACCTCTCAATATTAATACCATATAGTAATTCTACTTCTCTCATACACACACCATTCTTTAAATTGTTATAACCTTTCACCATAATGAATTTATCTCATTAGCTGACCTTCTTTTCTTATATTTATATTGTTTTTTTTTACTTTATATTTTTTTAAATCTCCTATCTATCTATCTATCTATCTATCTATCTATCTATCTATCTATCTATCTATCTATCTATCTATCATATCTATCATATCTATCTATCTATCTATCTATCTATCTATCTATCTATCTATCTATCTATCTATCCCAGTCTGTTCTATATCTATCTATCTATCTATCTATCTATCTATCTATCTATCTATCTATCTATCTATCCCAGTCTGTTCTATCTATCTATCTATCTATCTATCTATCTATCTATCTATCTATCTATCTATCTATCCCAGTCTGTTCCCAGTCTGTTCTATCTATCTATCTATCTATCTATCTATCTATCTATCTATCTATCTATCTATCTATCTATCTATCTATCTATCTATCCCAGTCTGTTCAGTCTGTTCATATCTATCTATCTATCTATCTATCTATCTATCTATCTATCTATCTATCTATCTATCTCAGTCTATCTATCTATCTATCTATCTATCTATCTATCTATCTATCTATCTATCTATCTATCTATCTCAGTCTGTTCTATCTATCTATCTATCTATCTATCTATCTATCTATCTATCTATCTATCTATCTATCTATCTATCTATCTATCTGTCATATCTATCTATCTATCTATCTATCTATCTATCTATCTATCTATCCCAGTCTGTTCATATCTATCTATCTATCTATCTATCTATAAAATTTTAAAAAACAGTTTCCACTTCTGCGATATATGCGTGACTCTTCAGAAATGAATTGAGTTCTTTCGGTGACTGGCATGTGTATACACTGCTTCTATACAACACATTCAAATTTTCCTTCTCTGATTCCATGCGCCTCTGGCTTAGTGGGTAGCAACACAACTGACATCAAATCGGTTGAGTTTCAATCCTGGCCAGAAGCAAGTAGATATATCTAGTGACACTGATGAGCTGTGATACAGCAAAACAGGCTTGCATGGGGATGACTAATATATATATATATTACAGAACAAATTAACCACATTTTACTGCCTGATGATGGTGTTTTAACACTGAAACTTGATAGCTTTGAGTTGCAGTATGTTATGATAATAATAATTACCATATATATATATATATATATATATATGGTAAAGAGTGGACAATTTATTCAGAAGGAAGATTCTCGAGAGCGCTGTTATCCAATACTACCAAAACATCAATTTGCACCCCGGATTTTTCCCAATCTCACCATTGCTTGTAGAAACTATATTGAAACAAACTAAAATGCATGGTGGGAATTTCAAAGAAAACGGTTGATTTCCTTTTTTCATTCTAAAATCTCATGCTTTTGCACTGCACGTGGGGGAGTTCTGGAACATACTAAACACACAGAATGCACAATTTTCAAAGAAAACTGATAAATTCCCTTCATCTTAACATCGCGTGACTTTGCAATTACACATGAAGAAATTCTAAAAACTGAAATATTCCGTTAATTTTTTTAAATGATTCGTGAGCGTATTTGTGGTTACCAACACTAATTTTGTTTATAGATACGTTATTTAGAATAAAGCTCATTGTGTCTTTCTGCCTTGAAAAAGTCCATCACAGACGAAACGCTTAGGCGATTTAAAATACAGTTTTCCTCTTGTCTTTATTTTGTTTAACCATACTGTCCATAATCTCGGATTAAAACTGAGTATATTTTTACATATATATATATATATATATATATATATATTCATAAGTAGAAAATTCCAGCGATGAGCCTCATCATTTGATTTAAAACTCATATTATTCTGGTGTCAGTTTGAACTGATATTTTCTTTTTTCCGTATGTTTTGACTACTATGCTTAAAATTATTATTTTCTTGATTGTTGTATGAGAAGCTTGGAAATAACTGAATATTTTTACTTTCCACAATTACAGTTTATAATTAGAGGTGATATATATATATATATATATATGAAAACAATGTAGCCATCAATTCAATCTGACTAAAGGAGAATATGGGTGAAACTTATTCCATTCTATTTCAATGAAGACAAAATCACTGACAGCATGCAATGAAGCATATCTATTTCTGGGTAGAAAAATGGATAGGGATGTCAAAATTGAAATTTTGCATGTGAGAATACATTATCCATACTGTCAGCATTTTTTTAATTTCATTTTAGGCTATAAAAACATCAAAGGTTTTATGGTGGATGGTTAAAATAATAATAATTCCATTATCTCATATTCTGTCATTCGGGACTTGACTGATAGCCTTTCAAAAATCAGGGCTGTCCAAAAAATTATCAAATTCTAATTACCAGAAATCTATTTAGTGAAAACCAATTATTTCTGCAACCTATCTTAATGTTTATATGCTTTTTGTACATCTAATTTCCCAGACATCTTTGCAGATTTAAACTAATTTTAATTCACTAGCCTTAAATACTTGCAGCACGTCAGAGACAAAACAATATGAGAAGATGCACCTCATTGTGCAAATACCATGTAGAAATAATCATTAATGATTATCATTTTAAGAGATGTTCAAATATTTGTTTTATTCCCGTCTATAATTGTGAGAAGAGTCCTTTTCATTCCAAGAAACTTCTACTAACTTTGGAATTGTCTGTTCTGGAACAGGCCCATGGAGATAGCAGGACAAAATATTTCTAATAAATGACTTCTGAAATTTCCATTATCATTATTCGAAGTATAGGTTAAACGAGTGAACTCATTTTTGCATGGCCTTTATCATGTGTATGTTTTAACCAATTCATTCTATAAACTTTTCAGATAATAAACCTAAATCCTTTTACACCATTCTATCATTTTGAAAAAAGTGATTGTCATTCCAAGATTTATTTTATGGCTTTTACAGGGTATAAATTGTTGTCTAAATTACTCAAAAATGAAAATACCACAACTCATTTTAATATATATATTTACCAAAATTACTCAAAAATACCTTGAGATGCTAAAGAATAAATTTATTCAATAAAATTACCATTGGCTTCAACCATGGCCTCCAGATGACTTGAGAATCTCCTGCAACTCTTCTGGATGGTCTCCTTGTGTAAGTTGGTGAATGCTGCTATAATCCTTTGCCTTCAGTTTATCTTTGATACAAGGATTTTTGTTACTCTTTCACTCAACTGCACTCTACACATAATAATCAAGAGAGGTTGCAGGCTGGGGAGTTAGACTGGCCAGATGTTAAGGATGATGTGGTTGCAGAAATTGTCTGACATCCATGACTGGGTTTGCCTGTTTGCATGGCATGGTGCTGAGTATTTTTGCCAGACATAGGGTCTTCTAGCTGCCACTCTCTTGACCCAATGCAGCACTATATCCTCAAGGCACTTGATGCTGGCCTCTGTGGTGAGTTTGAGCCTTTCACCAACAAATTTGAGAGTTTTTTTCTTATCATAATAATCAGTGAAATTTTTCTGAGCTGCCATAGCTTCGTAATCACCATTAGACTCATCCAACTGTTTTCGAATCCACTGCACTGCTAAGAGTCCAATGTTTATATTAGAGCTTCCAGTGCAAATTACAGGCAATACAACATGCTTTTTCCAGATTTCTAGCAGAATGAATTCTGCTCTTTTTCTCACGGATGGTGCCCAACTAACACTACTGTGTAGTTCACAAAAAATGAACAACACAAATGCACAAAATTAAAAATATAAAATGGCAGCAATTTACCCATCACACTAATTAGTATCTTCTTGATTTCTCTTCTTTTATTGTTCTTACTTCTTTTAATGTTTCTCTTTTTCTTTATCTTATTCCTTTACACTCAGTAATTCCTTGTGTCTTAGTGACTTTATTGCCTTGCTTGAATTGAAATGATTAAAATGTTTTGAAATGTTTGATAGTCTACCCACACTAGCTGTGTTTGTAAATTAGGGATTTCATTCTGTCTAGCGATCTCACTTAGTGTGATTGAATCCATTGACTTCAGGCAGCAACCTTCTTAATCCAGGACATCATTATCTCCTCAAAGCACTTAATATGAGTCTCTGAGCTAAGTCTGAGGCTCTGTGGGAAGATGAATGGAAGCACAATATTGCCATCACTAGGGATCACTCTAAACAGCTTCCTAATCAACATTAAACTCATCCAACATTTTCTGAAATCCTCTGTACTGTCCTCAGATTGATACCCAAAAACTCTGAAAATATTCATGTAGTAGAACTTCCTGTTTCCAAGTTTCTAGCAAAATGAATTGGGTAATTCTGCTCTTTTTCTCACAGATGGTGCCTAACTAACACTACTGTGTAGTTTCACAAAAAATGAACAACACAAATGCATAAAATTAAAAATATAAAATGGCAGCAATTTACCCATCACACTAATTAGTATCTTCTTGATTTCTCTTCTTTTATTGTTCTTACTTCTTTTAATGTTTCTCTTTTTCTTTATCTTATTCCTTTACACTCAGTAATTCCTTGTGCCTTAGTGACTTTATTGCCTTGCTTGAATTTAAATGATTAAAATTCTGAGTCCCTGTTGGAAGATGAATAAAGGCGTAACATCTTCATCACTAATGATCACTCCAAACACCATGATATTGACTAGGTATATCTTCCTAGTCTTTCCAAATACTCTGCACTGTCCTCAGATTGACACCCAAAAATTCTGAAATGTTTGTACTGGAGATTCTGGTGTGAATGCCAAGAAGTACAGCATGCCGTTTCCAAATTTATAGCTGAGTGATGGTGCTTTTTTTCTCACAGATGGTGCCCAACTGACACTACTATATTGTACAGTCAACAAAAACAATGCACATGAGCAAAATTAAAATGATAAAATCGTGATAATTTACCAATCGCAGCGTGTACAAATTTTAGAAGAGATATTATCATTCCAAGATTTGTTCAGATAATAAAACCCATTCATTTAATTTTGTATAATTTTGCAAATGACCTTCAATAGGTATAAATACATGAATATTTGCATCAGCCTTGATAATGAAAGTTAATTCAAATGGCTCAAATAATAATTGTTTATTTTTAAGTACAAAATGCCATCATCAGACATAATAACTGTTAGAATTGCGGATACCCCACATTTGTGGTTTCAATTATGCTATCTTCCTAACCATTTTTCTAAATGGAGGCACCTTGAAAACTTTTTTGGCTTTTTTTTTTTTTTGCTTCTTTGTGTTAATTTGATGCTTTTAGATTAAAGTTTGTTCACAAAATGGCTTCAACTCATAAATTCACTCACCACCTTAATTTTTCTCTCTCTCGCTCTCTGTTTCTGTCTATCTTTTCACTTATGTCCCCGCTCTCTCTTAATATCCCTTCTCATTTGTCATTCCTGTTTTTCATTTGCACTTACCCACACCTCCTTTTAATTACTACCATATAGTATATCTTTCACTATTCCACCTGGAGGAATTGGAGAGCTGAGTGCAAATATACTTGGGGAAGGTATGAGCCCATCTCTTCTTCCCTCAGTTGTTGATAAATAACAAGAAAGACTGGCTACCATTCTACCGCAGTAAGAATTGGCAACCTACTGCGGGAAAATCTCAACACTGCATGTAATTGGGAACCACTTGTGGAGTCAAAAAGTCTGATGAAACTTTTTCTACAAAGAGGTGTATGACAATCATGAATCTTCTCACCATATCTATTCAACCTATACAGTATAGTAATTCTGAGAGAACTAGAAGTCCTGCCAGGATTTGTCATTGGTGGCCACAAACTTAACAGTATGAGATAAGCAAATGACACAGTGCTGACAAAGAAAGAAAACTACATGACCTCCTACAGAAGGTAGCAAAGAAAAGTGAGAAGAAGGGGCTAAGCATAAACTACAAGAAAACTGAATGCATGGTCATCAGGAAAAAGAGGAGCACAACATTCCAATTACAGGTTATAGATACTAAAATCAAGCAAAAGTATGTATATATAACCACACTCTGGTCTCTAACATAATTTCTGATCTTGACACCCACAAAGCAAGTGGATGCAATGCAATTCCAGTTATCATCCTTAAGAAATGTGCCCTTCAGCTCTCTTCTGTTCTCTCTAAACTCTATAACTATTGCCTTGCTGTTTCTTGCTTCCCTGCTTGTTGGAAGTCCTCCTCTATAGTTTCTGTTTTTAAAAACTCTGGAGAGCTCTCCAACCCCTCAAACTATCACCTTATCAGCCTCTTACCACTTTTTGGTAGTGTTTGTGGCTATTATCACTGCTGAAATGATTCAACATCTCATATCCAATGATTTATTTTCTAGCAAACAGTATCGCTTCTGCTTCCCCAGGTCTACTGCTGATGTGTTAATGGCTGTCATTGAATACATATATCAGGCCTTTGATAAGAACAGTGAAGCCTGGGCTGGTTTTCCTGGATATCTCTAAAGTGTTTGATAGGGTTTGGCAAGCATGCCTTGTGTGCAAGCTATGGACAGTTATCTAATTTAATACAATCATTCCTGGCAAATCATAAAATGATGGTTGTTCTGAATGGGCATACTTCTAAATTCTTTAATGTGAATGGGGGTGTCTCTCAAGGCTCTATCATAGGTCCTACATACTTCCTGATATCCATCAATGATCTTCCTAATGTCACTTCCCATGTTGCAATCTATGCTGATGACACCACCATCTACTCTCGTCTCAACATGAAATCTGCAAGGCGTAACAAAGTAGACCTCACTTCTGCTCTTGGAAATGACCTCCTATATGTGAGGGATTGGGGTAAAAAATGGCTTGTAAATTTTAATGTTTCTAAAATGAAGCTGCTCTCCTTTAAACCCCATAGAGAAGCTTTCCAACCTTCCATCAGTAAGGATCCCACTCCACTCCCTGAAAGCAATACACTGCCATTCAGCTTCACTCTCTCAATCAATCTCAAGTGGAATGAATACGTTTTAAGATGTAACTGCAATTTCTACTCCAACAGCTTCTTTTCTCGCACTTCCTGCCTGTGGAATTCCCTTCCACATGATTGCTTCCCCAACAGCTACAATCTCCAGGAGTTTAAATGTAAGGTCAACAGATACCTCTTAACACACTAACTTGCATCCATTCTCTCAAACACTCTTGCCATCTGCCCAACCCTCAGCCTCGGTATCCGTACCTGTCTATCACCCTCCTTCTGACATTTCCTATATCTAACCTCTCTTTCTCTTCACCTTCACCTATGTAACCCCCTGCGCAATAGTGGCAGTGGAATGCCTTGCTTGGGGTGAAATGTTTAAAAAAAAAAAGCTATGTTTACTGCTAAGAAGGTTAGGTCACTGTGCCAAGCCAAAAAGTTTTTCTCATCAGAATCCATCATGCACATTTACAAATCTACTGTTCGTTTGTGCATTGAATACTGTTGCCATATCTGGTCAGGTGCTTCTGCTGTTCATTTCAGGGTTCTCAACAAAATCCAAAGAACGAGCTGCAATGTAATCAGTCTCGATCTGGCAGCTCGCCTTCAGCCACTTCCTCACCAACAAAATGTGGTTTCTCTCTGTCATTTCTACAAGTATTTTCATGGCTTCATGTTAATGCTTCATTCTGTAGTGCCCCACCCTGATGAATTTCCTCATACAACTAGATTGAAAACTAGGTCCCACACTTTTACCATTAAAATAGGCAAATGTAACCACCACTTCTGTTCTATCAGTTTCTTTGCTTGCACTTCCTACCTGTGACATTCTTTTCCTCATGCTTGCTTCCCTGATAGCTACGATCTCTAAAAGTTTAGATGCAATGTCAATTGCTATCTTCTGTCTCCATGACTCCCACCTCTATCTTACCCTTTTGACAACATCACCTGTACTGTTTTCTTTTCTGTCTTCCCTCTCCTCTCTTGTATATCAGTGGCACTACTGTCTTGCTTGGGGTGAAACGATTATAAAAGAAAGTGTGTCAGAAAAGTACTTCATAGTACGGGAACAACTGAACATTGGAAAAGAAGCCAAAAAAATGCACAACAATACTGGGTCCCTAGCATCCATATAACAAAGCACATATTAACACACAGAATTAACTTCAGTCATATGGGTATTCCTCATCAATGATTTTATCCTCATTGTAACATTTTGAGTTAGCCAATTATCACTGAACAAACCAGTTCCTACTGCTTAAAAACTGCATGCATTAGCATGCAAGAAACTGGTAGTCTAGGTTGTGCATGTGTATGCTGCATCACACACACACACACACACACACACACACACACATACATACATACATACATATATATATATATATATATATATATATTGTATTAGTTGTTACAATGGTTTATAATGG
The DNA here is from genome assembly GCA_037127315.1 of Ascarosepion bandense. Taxonomy (NCBI): domain Eukaryota; kingdom Metazoa; phylum Mollusca; class Cephalopoda; order Sepiida; family Sepiidae; genus Ascarosepion; species Ascarosepion bandense. Next base: position 764,761 of record JBBBDQ010001955.1, read on the forward strand.
TTTTTACTGTCGAAACAGGCAAATGTAACTGCCAATTCAACAGTTTCTTTCCTCACACTTTCCGCCTGTGGAACTCCCTTCTCCACGCTTGCTTCCCTGATAGCTACGATCTCTAAAAGTATAAATGCAATGTCAATTGCTATCTTCTATCTCCATGACTCCCACCTCTATCTTACTCTTTTTACAACATCACCTGTACTGTTTTCGTTTCTGTCTTCCCTTTCCTCTCATTGTAACTCCCTGCACACCAGGGGCAGCACTGCTTTTCTTGGGGTTAAATTATTATAAAATAGGTGCAGAAATTTAAATACCTGGGAAGTTTTAACAGAAGATAGAAAGTGCAACACTGAAATCTTAAGAGAAATTGGGATGGGCAAATACACAACCCAAAAGCTAGGCAGAGTATTAAGAGACAGAACAATTTTGTTGGAAACAAAGAAAAGAGTACTGGATTGTTATGTGATATCTGTCCACCTACATGGCAGCAAATGCTGGACAATCTCCTCAAAGATGAAGGAAAGACTTGATGCAAACAAAATGTGGTTCCATAGAAGTATGTTGAGAATACCATGGACAGAACATGTGATCATTGATAAGGTTTTGGAGAAGATGGAAATAAAAAGAAGGCTTATACTTAACATCAGGAAAAGACAGCTGAAGTTTCTGGAACATGTAATGAGGAAGGAAGGTATAGAGGATGTGATACTCTGAGGATAAATATTGAGAAATGTAACATACTTGATGGAAATTGAGCAAGTGGTTTGCAGAGCAGGGTTTGGGAGAAATAACAAGAGAAATGATGTTAAGAACTACAAGGGATAGGGAAATGTGGATGGCCATGATCACCTAACATCCTGAAGGGACATGGTGCATAAAAAGAAAAAACTTGTTTGATTTTGATGCCATCAATTTGTATCTCACATCTTGATCTGTATCAATCTGCTAACAACCATATATTTTATCATCATCTTCCAATTGAGGTTAGTCCTTTCTTCTTATTTTCTTTCATTGACTTTTTAGAAGTTTCTGTATTTTTTTTACTGTGCCTACCATCAACATTGTGTCACTTGAATATCATGTTAAGACTGTCAGTCAGTTAAGTGCCATACGTGATACACACTTGAGTAATCATGTCTCAAAAGAGACATGACTGACTGGGCAGAAGATTATCCTGCAGTAGGTTGCCATTGCTTTCTGCGATAGACTGGTTGTCAGCCAAGGCTATTGAACTCAATCTGTTCTGTTATTTAACCCATAACTGGAGGGAAGAGACGGATTAATACCTTTCCCAAGGGTATTTGCACATAAGTGAATGCAACAAATTTAACTGGAATTCGAACTCAGCTTTCCGATTTCTCATTGTGAGCTAATATTCACTGCACCACAATGCACACCCTAAGACTGTACTTCTCAACAATAAATCCTGGTTGAATGCCCAGCTCCCTTTCGATGAACTTGATGTAAAGATTAAATAAATTTGATGAGAAGACTTCCTTATCTTATACTCAGTTCCATTTTTTGTGTATTTGCCTAATTAATTATCTATCTGTATACAAGTGTTTTATTTCCAGTATATTTTTGATAATCTTCTCTTTCCCATGTAAAATAGTTTTTGTAGCATTTGAAATCGATGGTCCTGTTATACTTTATCAATTACTTCTGGTTAATCTCAAAAATATAAGTAATTTTCTTTTGCATTTGTATTGTTTATTCTGATCATAAACATCAAATTTCTTGTTTTTAATGTAACCATGCACATCTTGCCTTATTTTCAATACACCTACCAAAAAAGTCAGCAATTTCATGATATGCCTCATAATACAAAATAAATGTTATAGCTTTTCAAATGACTTTAAAACAATTAAAATTAATTAAAATCAAAATTAATTTCTCAATCAAATTGATTTCCCTAATCATTTCTCAAATAATTCTGATCAACATGCTTTTTTACTCAACAGAGGTAGCAAACATGCTTATTTACACTATGAAGAAAAGGAGAATGCTTCTTTACTCGATGGGGGTAGCAAACATGCTTCTGTAGTTTATGGTTGTAATGAATTTGCTTCTTTACTCAGTGGAGGTAACAAATTTGCTTCTTTACTTGGTGGAGGTAACAAACTTGCTTCTTTACTTGGTGGAGGTAACAAACTTGCTTCTTTACTCAGTGGAGGTAACGAACTTGCTTCTTTACTCGGTGGAGGTTACAAACTTGCTTCTTTGCTTGGTGGAGGTAACGAACTTGCTTCTTTGCTTGGTGGAGGTAACAAACTTGCTTCTTTATTCAGTGGAGGTAACGAATTTACTTCTTTACCAGATGGAGGTAACGAATTTGCTTTTTTACCAGGTGGAGGTAATGAACTTGCTTTTTTACCAGGTGGAGGTAACAAACTTGCTTTTTTACCAGGTGGAGGTAATGAACTTGCTTTTTTACTAGGTGGAGGTAACAAATTTGCTTCATTACTTGGTGGAGGTAACGAACTTGCTTCTTTACTCGGTGGCGGTAATGAACTTGCTTCTTTCGTCAATTTGTTCCTTACCTTCACTCCTGGTTTTTGTTGATCATTGCAACTCTTTTTGGCAATTCAGATCAAGCTGTAGTATCTGTTTATATTTTTATAAGTTTTTTAAGAGGAATTGTTCTGATGTGCTTTCCCCTTTGGTATCTTGACTTTATGATTTTAAGCTTAGCCTTATCATTTTACTTTTGAAATTGCTAGATGTAATACATTTTTCTCTCACACTTCTTACTTGTAAAACTCTCTTCTGGATTACTTTCCAGTCAACTTTGATCTTCAAAAATTTAAATGGTATGTCAATTGTAACCTCTCACCTTAATTCCTGCTGTTTTATTGTTCTGTTTGCTTAATTTTTTTTTTTCTCAGATACTTTCACACTCCATAACTGTTTTGTATCTTTTCAATAAATTTTTTAAGAAATTCTAATATTTTTGATAGTCATAGTAGTACTTTTTATCAAGTTAGTCTTGCTGAGCCTTACTATAGCAGAAAGAGAGATTGAACTCGAAATGCAATATAATCATCAGAGTAACTAAAAAAGAAAAGGAACATAATTCTTACTGTTCTGGTTGTGATAACTTTTGTAAAAGATTTTCTGGCATAATCTCAGAATACTTCTGATACTTCTAGTAAGAAAAATCTATTCTAAATTTAGCCTGTCCAATAATTCTGTCACATGCACACAGTGTTGTTTATTACACAAATTGTATAACTGAAATCATTTGTGATTTAGCATTTTATTATGAAATAAGAAAAATAGAGAATGATGAAAACAAGATTTGATTTAAGATTACAAATATGATATTTCTTTTGAACAATTTGCTTTAGTAATTGATATATGACAAAATAAAATAAATGTTGCCGACAAAAAGTGAATTGATTCCTTTGATCTGTACAGGAAATGAAGCCACACACCTTTGTACAAAGAATCTAGTCTGTCTTGTTTCATCTTGCTGGTCATTAAGTGCTATCACCTTGATTTCATGTTCAGGTCTAAAATGCCATAGAGAGTGTATGCAATGACACAAAACTTTTATTAATAAAAGAAAAAAAAAGAATGAATCGATATTCATGGGGGATCTGTTGGTTAAGAAATAAAAAAAAAACTAACCATGTCATTTTGATTCTGGACATTTCTTCTGAAACTTGGTGTTTATTGTGAACACCAATGTTTAGTATTTGGAATTACTTACTATTATGGGGATTAAGTATTTTCAGTCAGTACCTTTTTCGCGTTGTGGTACAGTGGATATCGGCTCAGAACGAGAAACTGGGGAGCCAAGTTCGAATTCCAGTTGAATCCATTGTATTCACTTACGTGTAAATACCCTTGGGAAAGGTATTAATCCATCTCTTCCTTCCAGTTATGGATTAAATAGCAGGACAGATTGGGTTCTATAGCCTTGGTTGGGAACCAGTCTACCGCAGAAAGCAATGGTAACCTACTGCGGGATAATCTTCTGCCCAGTCAGTCATGTCTCTTTCGAGACATGATCGCCCAAGCATGTATCACGTATGGCACTTAACTGACTGACCTTTTTTTTAGAGGGAAAAGACTAACACAAGCTGTGAGAAGTAAGAATTGAACAAACAATAAGGCAAAACTTTTTTTTTTTTGTAACAAGATAGCAAAAAATACTTCTTATTAATAAGTGAAAATTCAAAGCCATTTTTTTAATCATTTCATAATAAGCTAGTGATTTTATCACTAAGATAAAAATGGTTACTGAGAGTGAAAGCGAATGCAAAAAAATTAGTGAGGTGAATGGAGAATGAAAAAAGATTCAAGAAGAAAGAAAATGGCAACTGATTTTGCATTTAAATTTTTGAAGATTGTGGGTAGAAGTCACGCAAGAAACTGGAAGAATTCCACAGGCATGAAGTGTAAGAAAAGAAACTATTAGAATAGAACTCATCATTATATATCGCTATTTCCATAGTAAAATGATGAGACCTAGTAGACAATTAAATTCATGCAGTTGAGGTACCAAGTGGTGGACAAGAATAGCATTCTCCAAGACTCAAACACAATCAAGACATATGGAGATTGTCAGCCAGATGCTCAAACCTAAATATAGGGCTGATGACGGTGATGATTGATTAATAAATGAGCATATCATCTAACCCTGGTAAAAAGAACAAAAAAAAAAACATGCATATTTCAGTCAATAATCTAGTTGCATATTATTGTTTGTTCTAGTACTTTTGTGAAAGTCCAGAGTCCAATTATGTAACCTGTGGATATTTTCAAATTTAGTTCTGTTAGAAAAACTCTATCAAGTAAATGACTAGTCTCCTTCAAGCTGGGAAAAATGTGTCCTAAATGCTTTATTTAGTCAAAAATTACTCCCCATCTTGTTTTTTTTTCTTTTTTTTTTTTTGCATAACAGGGTTAGAATGGTGATGGTAGTGGTGAGATGAACCATTTACTGTTACACAACTATTCAGCATTTATTAATCAAAAAGTTAACATTTCTCAAAATTCTAATTTAAAACAGATGTCTTTTTATGTGCTTTCAATGTAACAACTATCATCATTTATGGTTACGCTTCGACCTTACCCATCAACTCCCATGTTTTTTAATTGTACACCTTACAGCTTTATTTAACAATTCAATCACTGTATTAAGAATTTCCTCAAATAATGAATAATTAATCAGCACTTAATAAATTATATGAAGGCTATTTATCTGCATACACATTTGATAGGAACATGGCACAATGTTACATTTAAAATTGGAATTGTTTGTGGGTATCAAATTAATGACAAAAATTGCTCAATCCCACACCATTCTTTTCTTTTAGGATGTCTCAGTCATGAAGAGATTAACCCTGCCTCTCTCTATCAGGAGAAATTTATACAATATTTCTCTGAAAAGTTTTTCAGAAAGATAGGTTGCTTAAATACCTTAACTGTTATTGCTCTTTCTAATATGGATATGGGCTTCCTTCTTAACCATCTGTTTGCAGTAGTGTGGAAAGCCAATATCTTGCTTATGCTAATATCATTATTTTCTTGTCAAGTTGGATGTGTTATTCATATTATTTGCTGCAGCTGTTGAATGTCTTCAGCCAATAAGGTTTCCTTTGTTTGGTAAAGTTGTTTTGATTCTGTTTTACCAGTCATTGAGATGTGATGAAAAATATAACTATTGGGATATGGCTAGGAACTCAATTTTGATTTAACAGATCCATTTAGATTTCAATGGGTCCTATATATATATATATATATATATATATATATATATATATATATATATATATCAATAGATAAGTTATGTTATCTTTTGAGGGCACGATTATAATAATTGGGCAAAGACCTCTTCATCCTCAGTAATATTGCAAGATCTTTTATTGAACTTTTATGCTTATTTCTCTGAAGTAATCATTCTCTCTTTCCTCTTGTTCTGCCATCCTCAGTTTATGTCTTGGTTTGATTCTCTTTTTTGTGTTCTTTGTTGCTTTTTATTTGAAAAAAAGAATCAAAAACCCAACACTGAAATCTGAAATCCTTGGAATAGCAAAATATGCATTTCTAAAGCTAAGCAAAAAAACAGGAAAATTTTGTTAGAAACATCGAAAATCTTGCTGAACTATGTAATATCAATCTTCCTGTATGACAATGAATGCTGGACAGTTTACTCTCAGGTGAAGAGAAGAGTGGAAGCAAAAGAAAGATGCTGAAAATGTCATGGACAGATCTTGTATCTGTAGAATTATTTCTCATATTTCCAACTCTATTTAACTTTTTCCTACTAATTCTACTTGAAGACTGTTTTACTTTTATCTAAAGAATTTTTCATTTCTTTCTACATATATATATATTAGTCATTCACATACAAGCCTGTTTCGCTGTATGACAGCTCATCAGTGGGGCTAGACACATTCACTTGCTTCTGGCCGGGATCGAAATTCGACCGATTTGGTGTCAGTCGGAGTTGATACCCACTAAGCCATAGGTGCATAGAATCAGAGGAGGGAAATTTTAATGTGTTGTATATGCAGCATATACACATGGCAGTCAACGAAAGAACTCAATTCATTTTTGAAGAGTGATGCATATATTTGTGCGTTGTGGTGCAGTGGATATCGGCTCAGAAATTGGGGAGCCGAGTTCAAATTCCAGTTGAATTCATTGCATCCACTTACGTGCAAATACCCTTGGGAAAGGTATTAATTCATTTCTTCCTTCCAGTTATGGGTTAAATAACAGGACAGATTGGGTTCTATAACCTTGGCTGGCAACCAGTCTACCACAGAAAGTAATGGCAACCTACTGCGGGATAATCTTCTGCCCAGTCAGTCATGTCTCTTTCGAGACATGATCGCCCAAGTGTGTTTCATGTATGGCACTTAACTGACTGACTGATGCATATATTGCAGAAGTAGAAACTGTTTTTAAAATTTTCTTCTCTCTCTCTCTCTCTCTATATATATATATATATATATATATATATATAAAAGACTGCTTCCTTCTACTGAGCACCCATAGCACAGAGGTAGAATCGCCGACTGACGCCAATTCAGTCAGGTTTCAATCCTGGGTAAAAAGCAGTCTCAGATGTCTAATCGTACTGATGAGCTGTGATACTGCAAATCAGATCTGTCTGCGAATTCAGAGCTTTCACTTTCATTGTTTCTCTCTGGACATTGAACGCAGAAAGATAGTCTCCTTGTGTTTTTTTCTGAATTTAGAACAAAATCTACTGCTAAGAAGATTGGGTCAGTATGTCGATCCAGGATGTTTTTTCCACCTGAATCCATCCTGCATATATACAAGTCAACCATCCGTCCGTGCATGGAGTACTGCTGCCATTTATGGTCAGGTGCCCCTGCCGTTCTCCTCAGTGTTCTTGACAAGCTCCAAAGGAGAGTCTGTAATGTGATAGGTACTGATCTGGCGACTCGACTGCAGCCACTTTCCCATCGTCGAAATGTGGCCTCCCTCTGTCTCTTCTATAAATACTTTCATGGCTTCTGCTCGGATGAGCTTAAGTCACTGATGCCTCCTCAACAGGTGTTTACCCGTGCAACCAGACTGGCAACTGGGTCCCACCCATTCACAGTCAGGTTAGCCAAATGCAGACGACAATTCTACTCCTGCAGCTTCCTCTCTTGCACTTCCCGCCTGTGGAACTCACTCCCGTATTCTTGCTTTCCTGATGGCTACAACCTCCAGAAATTTAAATGCAAAGTTAATACTCATCTACTAACCACTGGACTCTAGCTCTCTCCCCTCCCCTGTATAACCTTCCCTTTCTCTCCACCTATGTATCTGTCATCGCACCTGCTTTCTCAGCTTTCTATTGTTCCTTTCTAACTAGCTTGTACTCCTCACTCTTTTCTAATTAATCTTTATACATTTATGCAACCCCCTGCACATCAGTGGCGTTTCCGCCTTGCTCGGGGTGAAATGATTAAAAAAATAAATAAATAAATAAATAACAAGATAAACCTTCTCTTTCCATTTTATTCTCTCAAGATAGTTTTCTCTTATTCTGAATATAAAACACAGTCTCTCTTGCTGTCTTTCTCAGTCTATAAAACATAGACTTTCTCTCTTTCTCAAAATAGAGCGTAAAATATGATCTATCACGCCCTCTCTCTCCCTCTCTCTCCCTTTACTTTCCCTCCCTCCCCTCTCTCCCCCCTCTCTCTATCTCTCCCTCTTTCTCTCTCCCTCTCTGGACATGGAACATAAAAAGATGCTCTATTTCTCTCTTTCTCTCAAGGCCTGGAACATAGAAAATCTCTCTCTCTCTCTCTCCCTTTCTCTTTAGAAATGGAATATATTTTAGATTTTATAATCATCAACATCATCCTCTCTTGACCTATTTTTTAAACTTTTCAGTTTGCTTTTAATAATCATCTAATGTGACTTTGAGATGTGGCTGATCATGGCTCTCCACAGCATTCTATCCTTTGTAATTCTAAACAATGTTTATCAATCCTACTAACCGGTCCCTGTTCTGCCATCCATTTACACAAGCTCATTAGTTAGGTGACAGCTTTCATAATCACCAGTTTAATACTCTACCATTTCAGCTATTCTGTTTGAATGTCTAATAAAAGCATAGATGAAATGTAAGACATTTTCAGAAGAGGTTGTTACTGGTTAAAGTTCAATGAAAAATGGCAACCTCTGAACTACATGCCTCCACCCCTACATTCAAACTATAAATAGTCATGACGGTTTAATTGTTGCTCTTGTAACTAATGGTCCAGAGCTCCACACACTTGGGTTCCTTTGCCCTAAACTTAGGTTTGGTGCAGAGTGGGTGCTTACTGAGAAATTGCTGATTTAATGAATTTTAGAATCCAGTGCATTGCTTGGAGAAATTTTATTAAAAATCGTGTTTTATACTTCCTTCTAAGCTCAAACTTTTCTTCTTCTGTGTGCTGTATCCTTTCAGTACATGGGCAATCATGGATCTCTACAACTTCCTATCCTTTGTAGCTTATAGTAAGATTAGTCTTTCTGCTGTCTCCCCTAAACCCTGTTCTGCCAACCAATTATACAAGCTTATTAAGTAAGTTATTTACTGCTTTCCTCTCTGTTGCCTTCAATATGTATTATGAGTGTTAAATACACTATGCCTTCTTTCCTCATTATGTACCCTAGAAATTTCAGTTGACTGATTCTGAGAATAAGTGATTTTTTTGTTTCTATTTTCCTTAAAAGTTCCTTAATCTACACCCAAATTTATAAGTGTGTTTGATACCCTTGGGAGGTGATGTTGCCTGATTAAATTTAGCTGAGAAAAAAGCTTTCCACAGGTTTTGTACAATCATGATGTTAACTGTAAGTGGGGAGGTTGTGTTTTAATTTTGGACCTCTCTTTTTCCAATCTTAGTTTCCATATCACTCTCTCACTCTACTCTGCTTCTCCAAACTGTGTCTTTACTATCTCTAACTATTTGACTACCATACATGAGTTAATCTTTCTATGATAATTCTAAAATTATCCTCAGTACCATACCATTTCAATAAACAGTAAATTTTTTAACATTTCTTCTAAGCTAAGTGTTGTTTGTTTCAAAGCCAAATTATATTGTGTCAGAGGTTAGATCATATCTGGTATTCATTTTGCAAGCACATCTGTCTGGTTGAGTGGCTAGTCAATTCCTGTTGCATGTTACTGATCACTTTACATATTCCAGTTTCTAATAGAAATTCAACTGATTTCAAAAGTATAATTTAAAAATATATAATCAGAAATAACAGTTGTTGTATTATTCAAAATTTTTTTTTTTTTTGGCTATTTAAATACAAGGCCTTATTTTTGACTATTTAAATACAAGGCCCTATTTAGACAAAAATATTAAATTTGTGCATTAAATGATTCAATAGGTTGATATACCATAAAACAAGACAAACCAAATCTGTAACAGATTCCTACTTATAAACAGTTGTGTTTGTTCAACACCCACGGAGCCCACCTGTGGTTTATACTGCAACTATGCTGAGCAGACCTTAGTTACAGTCTCTGGGAGTTGAATTCATTGAATCCAAAAATTTGAGTCATGTGAACAGACTAATATCAAAATTCTACAAACCAATTGGGGACACAGTAATTGCGGTGATAAGGGTTGAAAATGTAATCCATAATGTATTATGCAATACAGTGAGGGAACTGCCCATAGCATTAAAAGAAATAATAAATTGGATAAGGATAACTTTATAATAAATTGGATAAGGATAACTTTATAATAAATTGAATAAGGATAACTTTATAATAAATTGAATAAGGATAACTTTATAATAAATTGGATAAGGATAACTTTATAATAAAAAGGAAGAAACAAATATGATTTAAAGAAGAAATAGAAAAATGAATATTACTGGAAATAATGCATTGATATTATGCAATAATGTACTTATGTATGCAGAAAGAATTATGATACCAGCATCGTTGCAAAAATGTATGTGAAAAAGAATTTCAGATGGGACATCCAAGAATTCCTAAGATGAAATCTTTAATGAGGTGTTATACATATTGTCTAAAATGAAATAAGATATTGAAAATTTAGTAAAATCCTGTAGAGGTTTGTACTCTTGCAGCAAAGTCAGCATCTATAAAATTTTATCCTAAGCCAAAACCAATAGTCCATGATCCAGAATACATATAGACTTTGCAGGACTATTAAATGAACCATACTATCTAGTAGTAGTTGATAATTACACTAAATACCCAGAAATATTAAAATTTAGAAGACTAACTATTGCAGTAACGATAATCTTTTTATACAAGATTTTTGCAAGGTTCAGTGTACCTGACTCCATTGTTTCAGATAACAGGACACAATTCACAGCTAGTGAATGTAAAGTTTTCTGTAAATTATTAGCAATAAAACCCATTACAACACCCCCTCCTATCACCAAAGATCAAATGGACAAGCCAGAACAATTTGTTGATAAGTTTATAAGAGTACTAAAACATTGGAGGGAAAGACGTCAGATGAAGTGAGGCAACAACAAATTGTGAGTTTTCAGGACAACAACAAACCCAAACACAGTGTCTGGAATGTTGACTCCAGAGTTGATGTTCACCATCAAGATTAAGTCTGTTTTTAATAAATTACTAACATAACATAAAGTGAGAGCATCAAGAAATAACAATATTATAAGTAAATACTTCAAACCTGGAGGTAAGGTGTTTCTTAAAATGTATCAAAGTGGGAAAGACTTCTGGAAAAATGGTGTTATCAAAAACAGATTGGGAATGATATACATGATACAAGGACAGAGGTAGGAACATAAGTGACACCTTAATCGGTCATAAGATTAAGAAAGGAAGATTCATTGATGTAAAAAGTCTCTGAAAAGAAGTTCCTGTGGAAATATTGTATGACACATTTGACATACCCACACCAACAGAAACTGTTGAACCAAAGTTTTACAGTTAGAGAAAAATAAGTCACAGAATTTTTAAATATTGAACCAAAGTTGAAAGAAAGTCATCTCAAAGAGGAGGTTTAATGTATAAATAAAATGTCACTGCTGACATTTAAGTTTGAACTCAGATTGCCAGAGAACAAACATAGTCAACCTCGTTTTGATGTATTTAGAGGAATCATGCTGCTGGGATCACATGACATTGTAAAAACAGTGTATACATGTTTACATAATAAGCATTTAAAGCAGAAAAGAAAAAGGTCTGAGAGTATTCTTTAAAGGTGTTATTTCTAGCATATGAGATGTTACAAAAAAGATGATTGTTTGATTTAATCCAATCATTTCTATCAAATAGTGAAATGAAGGTCATTTTGAACAGTCAAGCTTTCAGATCATTTCACATGAACGCAGGGTTTTCTTAAGGTTCTATTCTAGGTCCTATGCTGTTCCTGGTTTTCATTAATGATCTTCCTGATGCTATCATTTCCAAAGTAGGTATCTGTGCAGACAAAGTAAACTTGGCTGCTAGTCTTGAAACAGATCTCCATTCTTTAAAGATATTTATCTGTCTTTCTGGACATAAAAAGTCATCTCTCTTGCTATCTTTCTCAGTCCATAGAACATAGTCTCTGTTCAAAACGCTGGTCAAAAAATAATGACAGTTATAAAATTTCAAAATTCTTAGTCAATAAATTTAGAGGTAATATTAACAGTCAAATAAAAAGAACCATTTTGACCAGTATGAAACAAGGTTAGTTATATCTGTTGATCACCTTACATCACCTGTCTATATTTCTGATGAAGTATTGTAACTATTTACACTCTTCAGACTGTCGTCCTAATCTTTGTCATATTTACTATTTGAACAATGTAAATAGAACTTATATCAAAGATTCTTTTTCTTCACCTGCCCTGTCATTGAAACTTTTTCTCCTTTAAAAATTGTCTTAACACATCAAGAAATAATAAATAGTAAGTGAAAGAATGTACCTAATTTTTGTAACTTTGATCATTTGCTAGCTTCGTTCTCACAATTCTTATCAACACTTTTAGATTTCTGCTTTTTGGTACAATGACCTACGTGAGAAAGCTGTGTGAATAATAATCGTAACAGAACATTACACTGTATTTTCGTTTTCAGAAAATTCTTTGCAGTTTCATCACAGTGATGTTTTTGTGCAAGTCATTTTTTATTATTGTATATTCTGTAGACATTAAAACACATGCAAAAATGTATGTGAAATCTTTTCATTTTTAAGTGATCACAAGATTTTTAATCATATAAATTACTGAATGAAAATTTAAGCATTTTTAACAATTTCTGCATTGTGCAATGCATGTTATTCACAATCAATTTCTTGATTTGGTCATCATCTGTAGTGAGCGGAGCGGGGAAGGCTGCCTCAGTGTTCTTTATCAATAAGTCTACAATCACCAACTCTAAACATAGCAAATCCCTTCAGTACAATTGTGTCAGCTAAAGCACCTTCACCGTACACAGCATATATCTTTTTTGTTGCTTGTGAGGCATTTTTACCTTTGCAGTAATAAAAAAGCACCAAGTGTCTAAAATGTACCTTATAATCTTCCATTTTCATAAGGTTGACATGAATTAAGTAGTTTTAAGCTTTCTTTCTCAAGAGTTTAAAGTTTGCTCTAATCAGAAATGTAAGCATTTTGTATCTGTTGATAAATTTGATGTGTTCTAATGTGTTGGAACATGAATAAATAAAAATCAGCATCAAATTTCTGGATAAACCAATATGTGAGTTTACTAGCTGTATAGCCCAGCATCACTCGGGTGTAATGAAAGCTTTAAAACTAATCCATGTTCCTCGAGCTCAGACTCAGCCTAAAGAATATTTGTGCGAAGTTTGGTGAGAATCGGATAAAAATTGTGGATTTGTATAAAGGATATACAGACAGATAAACAGACACACACACAAACATCTTGCCTTATATATATATATATATATATATATATATATATATATATTATCGAGTTTCTGCACCATTCTAAGAACTGCAACCTTGAAACTTCTGAATATTGTTTCTTAATTCTTTTTCTATGAGTGTATCAAATTTGATTAAAATCGGACCACTCCTTCTATAACCCAATTTTTTCGATTATTGATTTTCAATATTTATCGAGGGTAGCTCGACACAAAACCTAGCTAAGAACACTTGCAGATGCTTATAGTACAACTGTGTAAATTTTTACGAAAATCGGTTCAGCCATTTCGGAGTCTGTAGGTAACGGACACACAGACATATACACACACACAGACAAAGTTTCATTTATAAATAAGTTTAGATTGCAATGATTTGCACAATAAATATTTATAATTATCTTTTAAATAGACATTCAGCATTCTCTTTATCTTTACACTGATTTTTGTTCATCTGTGGATAACTGGGGTAGGAAATGGCTTGTATATTTTAATCGTCCCAAAACAAAACTGCACACCCTTAACCACCATAGAGAGACTTTCCTGCCAATCATCGGCATGGCTCATGCAAGTCTCCTTGAGAAACATACTGTGCATCGTTGGCTTTACTTTTTCAACTGACCTGAAATGGAACAAATACATTGAATTTACAGCTGCATCTACTGCTAGGAAGTTTTGGTCACTGTGTTGGGCCAGAAAGTTTTTTTTCATCAGAATCCATCTTGCACATTTATAAATATCCCATTCATTTGTACATTGAATCAGTCAGTTAAGTGCCATACGTGATACATGCTTGGGTGATCATGTCTCAAAAGAGACTGGGTTGAGCTAGAAAGTTTTTCTCATCAGAATCCATCTTGCACATTTACAAATTTACCATTCATCCATGCATTGAATAATGTTACCATATTCGTCTCCAGGTTATTGACAAAATCCAACGAAGAATCCGCAATGTAATCCATCCTAACTTGGTATCTCAACTTCAGACACTTTCTCACTGATGTGATGTGGCTTCCTCTCTCATTTCTACAAATATTTTCATGGTAACTGCTCTGACGAGCTTTTTTTTCTGGTGCCCTGACCACATGAATTTAAGCATGCAACTAGATTGGCATCTAGGTCCCATCCTTTTAATATTGAAATAGTTAAATGTAACTTCCACTTCTACTCTAATAGTTTCTTTTCTCTCACTTCAAGCCCATGAAACTCCTTTCTGTTGACTTGCTTCCCTGATAGCTACAATCTTCAAAAATTTAAATATAACATCAATTGCCATTTTCTATCTACTTGAATCCTATTCAACTTTTATCCTTTCTTCAATAACCCCTGCACCCAGTCTTTTCTCTCATCATAACCCCCTGCACACTAGTAGTGATACCACGTTGCCTGGCGTGACTTGATTAAATAAAACAAAAGAGTATTTTTGCAGAAGTTTATATGATAAACTAGAATGGCATTCATACCTGGCTCTACAATTTTTCCTTCTGGGCCAATCTCTATTATACCTCCTGCATATCTGGCATTGTTGTAAAATAGACACTTTGAAACAATGTGGAATATAATAGATCTTGGAGCAGGTGAAATTAAGTATCAATTGCTGTACCAAATGATAGCCTTCATGCAAAGGTTTAAAGGATAGGATTTGAAGAAAATACTTCCTAAAATCAAACTGGTACAATTCAAAGAACCATCTGGAATTACTTGAAAGAAATGATATAATATTGCATTAAGATAACTTATGTTTAAAAGATGTTACTTTGGCTGTCATGCCTAAATTGTTAGAACTTAGCTGAGAAGTTTTGATTCTGTGTATAGATGATTAGGGCTCTTGACAGCTTCTCTTGACTGGTTGCCATTTTATGTGAGAATTGCTATTTGGTTAGGTATGACAAGATGGATTTATGTTTTTCTCAGGGTCATTAGTGTGAAAGTGAACTCCATAAATTTGGCTGGACTTATTCTCTATATTCAATGAATATTGATCATTATTTATTCCAATATTTATAGAATTGTCTTAATCAAAAAAAAAGAGAAAAGAAAATTCAATTTTCTGAAAGAGTGGAAAATGCACTTAGAACATTATTGAGAGAAAGACAAAAAAATGTTCTTATTGGATTAATTTGGCAGCAAAATGGCAGAAGATAATAGAACTAAATGTGTCATTCAATAGAATTAATACTGGAGACAAAGAAAATTATTTTGATTCTACTTTTTGTAACTTAATCCAAACAGTTTTTACTGTCAACCAATATTAATCTCTTCTTTTGATTAAACAATTTGAGCTGTTTTTAACAGTTATTTCTTTTTATTATCAACTCAATGTTTGTCTTTTCCTTACTCTTTGACCATAACACACAGTTATATTCATACAAAGCTACAATCCAACAAGCAAAGTAATAAGTAATATATATGCTAATTTAGGGTGATTAATGATATATAAAACTTGAATTTGAATTCCTTGCATTCACTTACACACAAATACCTTTGGGAAAGGTATTAATCATTTAATCCATCTCTTCCCTCCAGTTATGGGTTAAAATATAGGACAGATTGGGTTCTATAGCCTTGGCTGACAACCAATCTACCACAGAAAGAAATGGCAACCTACTGTGGGATAATTTTCTGTTCACTCAGTCATGTATGTCTCTTTCAAGACATGATTGCCCAAGCATGTATCCCGTGTGGCATTTAACTGACTGAATGATATATCAACACTTTGTTGAGTTATTTGATGTCAAATACAACTCTAAAATCATAAGGAATTAATAGACATGAGTTCAGTTTACATGAGTCTTAAAGGTACACATGGGCCCGCTTAACATAAGAGTCAAAATCATAAGTCATAAGTTTTACAAAAAAAGATAAAAAGTTACTCTGTAAGCTAGGGTCAAAAATATGCCGAATGCATCCTGCACAAAAGCATAAGTCAAAAACAAGGGGTCATCTGGTCATCATACATTTATCTACTATTTAGTTTATCTTTTTTACTTGAGTGCAAACAGCTGATCAATATTAGAGAACTTTGGAATAAAATAACCAGGAAAAGGTTGATATATCATCAAATAAAACTGAACAGAATCAAAATGGTAGTCAGTAGTCTAGTTTATTCTGCATTCAAAAAGACAGACACTAGTTGGATCTTTACTCGAGAATGTAAGTTTCCACTTGTACTTTAGACTGATTTAATAGAGCATCTTATCCCTCTGTATAGGAGGAAATTGATGTATCCTGATGTCCAGTGACAGTGCAAATCTATTTTTATGTATGTGTGGTAGAATATGATACATAAATTTCTACATATTTTTTTTTAATCGTATCACCCCCTCTCCTCGATCAAGGTGGTAATGCCACTGATGTGCAGGGGGCTAAACAAAATTAGATAGGAGGAAAGTAAAGAGAAAGACAAACCAGTTAAGGATGGGAGTACAGGTATGATGACAGTTGCAAAGGTGGAGAGAAAGAAAAAGATAAACAGGGTGGTGTAGAAAGAACTAGAGTCAAGTGGTTAAGAGATGGGTGTTGACATTGCATTTAGATTCCTGGAGGTTGTAGCCGTCAGGAAAGCAAGAATTTGGAAGCGAGTTCCACAGGCGGGAATTTTTAGAACAATGTTAGACAAATGAATGAGAAAGTGAAAAGAATTCTAGTTCATCTTCGAGAGCAAACTTTTTAGACTAAAGTTATGTTCTTGTTGATGGAATTATATATATGTATATCTCCCTCTCATACCCATATATAATTCCATCAACAAAAACATTACTTTTGTCTAAAGAAGTTATTTGAAAGGTCAAAACATTTTGCACGATTTTTTTTTATTTTTGAATATACATATATATCACTACATACAAAACAAGATCAATAGTTTTATAGACTTAATCATTATTAGTTGAATTCTTATCTGTAATTTACACTATACAATGTGAATATTATTCCAAACTGAAGTAAGTATATTAAAAATAGAGGAGATTATGTTGAAAAATAATTTATTAGCAAATACATTTTCTTATTATTGTGGAAATACTGATTAACTCTTATAACAAGAAATATGTGTGTGTGTGTTTTTCTTATAATGATAGATACAGAATGAAAAAATATAGTCTCCACCATGTATGTTAAATAACATACAAATACAAATATTTAATCCTTTTACCCCAAGCAAGGCAAGACTTTCACTAGTGTGCAGGGGGTTACAGTAAGGGAGAAAACATAGTACAGAAGAAAGGATAAGAGATGAATGAGAGATGAATGAGAATCAAGAAGATAGAAGACAGTAATTGATGTGTGAGAAAAGAAACTGTTAGAGTAGAAGAGGAAGTTACATTTAGCTGTTTCATTGGTAAAAGTTGGAACCTCGATGCCAATCTAGCAGTGCATGTAAATTCATGTTGTCAAGAAAACCAGGAAAGAAGCTTGTCAGAGCTGTTGCCATTTGTAGAAATGACAGAAGGAAGCCACATTACATTGATGAAAAAGTGAATGAAGACAGGCTGCCAAATCAGGATCAGTTATATTGTAGACCAAATCCAATGGAGAATCTGTAATGTGATCAATTCCGACTTGGCAGCTAGGATACAGTCACTTTCTCACTGACGCAGTGTAGCTTCCCTGTGTCTTTTCTACTAATGCTTTCACGGCTTCAGCTCAGATGAACTAAGCTCACTGGTATCCTCATATATGAATTTCCTCAAGCCACAACATTAGCAACTAGGTCCCACCCTTTTACTGTGAAACCAATAAATTGTAAATGCAAATTCTACTCCAGCAGCTTCTTTTTTAGCACTTCCCGCCTGTGGAATTCCCTTCCATTTACTTGCATTCCCAACAGCTACAATCTCCAAGAATTTAAATGTAAAGTCAATAGTCATCTCCTGTCTCACTAACTTACATCCTCTCTCTCATGCTTTTTTCTTTGTCCACCCCACTCTCATCAGTATTCTCTTCCTTCTCCTACTCTCTTCCTGACACCCCCTGCAACCTCTCACTCCTTCTCATAACATTTCTCCTATGTAACCTCCTGCACAACAGTGGCAGTAAAATGCCTTGCTTGGGGTGACACAATTAGAAAAAAAAGAAAAAAAAAGATCTTTCTTTGGATTTTGTTGAAATCTTTTGGGCCCAACATAGTGATCCAACTTTTCCAGCAGTAAATACAGCTATAGACTTAATGTAGTTGTGCCATTTCAGGTTGTTTGAGAGAGTAAGGCCAAGGAGGTGCAGTGAGTTTCCCTCTAGGAGACGAGTGTAATTCATTTTGATGGTTAGTAGGAAAGTTTCTCTATGGTAGTTAAAGGAGAGCAGTTTTGTAATGGAGGCATTAAAATTCACAAGCCATTTTCTACCCCAGTCCACATTGGAGGTCCCTGTCAAAAGCTGCAGCCAGCATTTCATGGTCAGCCTTGTCATATTTCCTATTGAGGTGTGAGTAATTGATGGCGTCGGAGTAAATGATGGTATCATCTGCATAGATGCCAATTTCAGAATTGATAACATTAGAAAGACATATTTGTAGTTACAAAAAATGGCTCTTCACAACGTTTTTTTTTGTTCTCTGTGAATTTCCCTGCTTTCTTGGCTTTTCATTGTTTTCTATATTATTTTGAATCAAAAGAAGCCCTTCTCTGGCTGCCATCCCCATTTAGAGAGCTCTGTCTGAAGTACTCTTTAATCTGTAGCCTGTGTGTGATAAGAGATGTATTAATGTCTTTCCCAAGGGAATAATAGCATAATCAAAATGTTGGCATTTCACACAACTTCAAACAAAAGTTTAGGAAGAAAGCCCCTATCAATACTGGAAAGGACATTAACATTAACTGGGCTTGAGAAACTTATTTTCCCAAAATATTGTTTTAATAGAAAGATGTTATAAGTTTTTGTAAGTGCAAAATGTTCAATCAAGGAATACCAAATATTTCCTTATAAGGAAACAGCTAATATTACCATTACTATCTGTGTGAAATAAAAGACTAGGTAGGAATTTGAACTCACCTTGTCAGTTTCGTTTTCCATGCTTATAACAATCGCATTAACTGTGGAGCTTATTAAACATCTAAAGAATATTGGTGATTGAAGGAAGAGATAGAACTGGAATGAAAATGAATTAATTAAAAACAGTAAAGCTGAAAATTAACGAGAGATGGAAGCAACAAGTAACCTACCAAATGAGCATGTGTAAATGAATGTCAGAACAAGGACATAGAAAGTTGTGGGAAGCCATGATCATCCATACTGGCAACTGGGTCCCACCCATTCACAGTCAGGTTAGCCAAATGCAGACGACAATTCTACTCCTGCAGCTTCTTCTCTCGCATTTCCCGCCTGTGGAACTCTCTCCCATATTACTTTCCTGACAGCTACAACCTCCAGAAATTTAAATGCAAAGTCAATACTCATCTACTAACCACTGGACTCTAGCTCTCTCCCCACCCCTGTATAACCTTTCCTTTCTCTCCACCTATGTATCTGTCATCGCACCTGCTTTCTCAGCTTTCTATTGCTCCTTTCTAACTAGTTTGTACTCCTCACTCTTTTCTAATTAATCTTTTTACAGTTATGTAGCCCCCTGCACATCAGTGGCATTTCTGCCTTGCTCGGGGTGAAATGATTAAAAAAAATATATATATATATATCTTGAAGGGATATGGCAGAAGCAAGAAAAGTTAAAGTTAAGGAATTTGGAAAAGAAGAGAGTAAAAGTAAATGAGAAAGAGATAATGTCAGAGATAGAGAGGAAGTAATAGAGAGAAAGTGAGAAAAAGAAATAGAGGCAAGAGAGAAAGAAAAATAGAGAAAAAACGAGAAGAAAACAGCAAAAAGAAAGAAAGAGAAGATTATAGAAATTTAAAAAATTGTATTAGTAAAAGACACAGGAAGTGAAAGAGGAAAAGGTGCTAGTAGATAAATAAAAGAGAGACTGGGCGATAAAAAAAGAGAGATGGTGAAGTAACAGATGGTTGGAGATAGATAAAGTGTACATAATAGGAAGAACAAGGAAAGAGAGTAAATAAGGCAAGGAGATATTAATTAATTTAATGAAGGAGCGAATTAATGAGGAAAAGAAAAAACATTCATCAAATGAAAGCAGGAGTTAGTTAAGTGCCATACGTGAAACACGCTTGGGTGATTATGTCCCGAAAGAGACATGACTGACTGGGCAGAAGATTATCCCGGAGTAGGTTGCCATTGCTTTCTGTGGTAGACTGGTTGCCGGCCAAGGCTATAGAACCCAATCTGTCCTGTTATTTAACCCATAACTAGAGGAAAGAGATGGATTAATACCTTTCCCAAGAATATTTATGCGTAAGTGAATGCAATGAATTCAACTAGAATTCGAACTTGGTTCCCCGATTTCTCGTTCCGAGTCGATATCCACTGGACCACAATGCACATCCTTGAAAACAGGAGAGAAAGTAAAAACCTCAAGCTAAAAACCTGAAATTATCTCTTGGAGGTAGTAAATTTGTACCATTTATTGCCTCCATATCTGTTTCCATCTGGCATTTGACTGAACCCCATCTTAGAACACATTCTCTTCCAACATCTGCTAATGGAGCCTCCCAAATTCACTGCAACAATTGCAGACAAAGAATTCTTAATGTTATTGTGCCAAGATTTATTATCTTAATGGCTAAATTCATTATAGCACATATCATATTCAGTTTTCAATGAAATAAAATTCTTTCATTAAATTCACTCCAATGTTCCATGTATCTTTAGAACATTGACAAACATGGCTCTCCACAATTTTCTTTTCTTTGCATCTCAGTAAATTTTGTCTTCTAGCAATCTCTCCTAATTCCTATTCTGTTATATATCCTAGGAACCAACAGAATATAATTGATATTAAATATTATTTCTGTCAAAGACAAAAAAGAAAACAGGTGATGATTTTAGACAAAACTGAAATGCAGAAAAATAAAAAGTGTATTGTATCAAAGACGTGGGTTTTCAAGATTAAGAAATATAAGATAATGGAATGCAGTATGTGACTGACAGAATATAATTTACATTAAATATTATCTCTGTTAAAGGTCAAAAACATTAAAAAACGATTGCAGTCAAAACTGGAATAGAGAATAATAAAAACCATATTGTGTCAAAGACAGAATATAATTTACATTAGATTATTTCAGTCAGAAGAAAAATAATGCAGAAAGAACATTCAAGATTGGAAATATAAAACAATGAGGAAAGGAATAAATATTTTAGTAAACCAACAAAAATGTAATTATGTCAAGCTCAAAGCTCGACAGACCTGGACCTATGTAAGACAGCTTTTTCAGGGTCGAAGAAAGAAAAAATCCAGAGGACTCAAAGAGAATGCAGCCCATCTCTCCATTGTGTGTGTGCTCTCTCTGATTACTATTCTCTATGCACAACTGAAACTGATGAAGAATAAAAATATAATTGTATATCTTTATATCCATGGCCATTGTAATATTTCAAGCCATTCGTCAACTTTGGTTTTCAGGGTATACAGTAATTTCATTAAATGGTTACACAAGCTCATTAGGTTGATTATGAACTGCTTTATTGTATCCCACTTGCCTTCAATCTATCCTGTGTGTATCTAATTTTCCAAGTAATGTTACTTAATTATGTACTCTATGAATTTCAACTCTTTCCATAAGTGTCATTTTGTCTCCTTCTTCACTAAAACATTGTCATTGCTCACATGTTCAGTTCATGGGATTTACAGCATTCTCCTGTAGAATCACATTTCTGTTGACTTATGTCTCATCTTTATCTGTGAAAGGATTGTCCAACATTCACTGCCATACAAGAGGATTGATATCATGTAACAGTTCAGTACTCTCTGCTTAATTTCACCTGTTTTAACCTTCACAGCTAAGACTACTTGCTATGGCATGCATACTGTAGAGAACCATCTTCATGTCCTTTATATTTCTTGTGCGAAATGTTATTTATAATGTTTTTTATTAAGCAGATATTGTACTAAACAACTCGGATATTTCATAATATTTACAAATCTATTTAATGAGAGTTGAACCACAGGTCCTTTTTGTCATGTAATTTAAAATATAACCACTAAGCCAATTTTAAGCATTCAAAATTTTATTTTTAATAGATGTAACAAACAGGTATTTGAATGAATGTATTATGATATTTACATAAATTTTCAACAAATATATCTTATCCACTGATAGAATAAGCAGGGGATTGAATCCCAGAACATTTGGCTGTTGACAATATTTATTTTTGTAAAAATGCAAAAAATGTATCACAAGGGTAAAAATGGAGATAACGAAAGGCTGGTCTTCATCCGTCTTAAAATAATTCAGCTAGCCACAATTGATGATCCAAGCAAACAATATTCCCTACACCAAAATATCACACTCTTACTTACCATTCTTACTACAAACACCATAATACCTCAAAGACTCTGGGAAAATCTAACTCGTCCCAAATGTAAAATTTGTCTGTGGGAAATGGGGAATAACAAATTTTGAAATGAAAACCCTGATGAATATTTACACATATGAATAATAATATTTACAAGGAACTAAACAAAACAGTGTTAGTAATAAAAGAAAAAACACAATCCTTAATTGTGACAGAAATATCAGTTGACTTGGCAAAATTTATGTGGGACATGGATAAATTAAATCGTCATTTGACCAAACATACACACAATTATCCAGATATGACAATGTATATAAAAAAGTACACTCAATAAATGAAATCTGCTCGGCATCTGCCAGAAAACTGAAGAAAGTGGGGACAAAAAATAAAAGTGGGGACAATGACCATACATACCCTAGTAAGTTTAACTTTGCATAACTAAAAGAAAACCATACTAAAACAAACCTATTTTGGGTGGGGTGACAATGTTTAATACAGAGTCCCTAATGTCCAGTTGCCTAACCAACATCAAAATGCCACTCCTTTAACTTGACAGGTGTGCGCAAGACTTACCTACTTTTTGCCAAATTCTCATTGGGGAGTCATCACCTTTTCATCCTGATCTTGACTTTAACTGACACTTAAAGAACAAGATCAGCTGAGAAGAGGTAAACTTCTCATCTCCATAGAATTTCTTGTCATGTTGTCCATATCATAACTTGCATAATACCTAGTAAGCACAAGAACACATAGTGCTCAGTTTTAGTTAATGACAGTATCACATTGCTACAAACAGAAATGCATCAAGGACAAAGAACTTTCAGTGCAGCATGCAAACCATGATATCTTCAACCAACTTGCACAACACAACTACAACCTTGCAGTGGAAGAAGGTGTAAGATAGCCACACCACTACCAACTCACCGCAGTGGGTGCAGTTGGGCAATACCCAAGCTATCTGAGGAAATTTATTTGCCAACCCAGAGAGTCTTTTGCATCACCAGCCAGGTGAGTGATGCCTCAGTACTAGTGAGGCATTTCAACCCAGGCACTCAAGGCCATATAGAGCAAGCCTCCTGCTTTGTCAGAACAAGTTTGTCAATCAGATCATCTTGAGTAGACTCCCTCGCTTGTCTCTGATATAATGCCTTATGAAACAACACTTGGATGTCAGAAAGGCCATCCTCTACCCGTAAGAGGGACTTGAGGGCTAACCGTCATTCAAGATAGAAAGAGCACTCACTTTGGGCCTCCCCCTTACACAAGTGCATACTTTTTTGGGACAGGAAGTTCTTGCAGATGTCTCTTTCCAGAATTTGCTATTCCCATCCACTTGCAAATACATTCAATCTAAGAATGTGATGCAAAGCATAATCTAACAAATCTCTGTGCTAGGCATACCAAAAGCCTTCAGAAAGGTGGAGACAACAGATTGGCCAGCACATCTTGGGATTCTTGCCTCCCCACAAGAAGGAGAATAAGAACCTGACTAATTGCATTAGCATGGCACACAGCAGAGGAAACACAGGGAGTCAGTAAAGAAAAATTGGCTGGATGTGGGAAACACACACTTCCACCTTTCTTTTTAAGGAAAGATTCTCCGAGACCACAGACAACCTATGCCCTCGACCTTCTCCTGTGTCTTCAACCAATTAATTTCAGCAAGAGATCAAGATTGAACCAGATGGCTGTTGACTTCAGAGTTAACAATTAAGTCATCTTTTTAAACTCTAACAATTTCTAAGGTCTGCTGCTTGGAAAAGGGGTTTACTGTGTCATGCCAAACAAACTTTCTTGCCAGAATCCATCTTACACATTTATAAATCTAATATCCGTGAATTGAAATTGCTGCCATATCTTCTCTAGTGTTTCTGCTTTATAACTAGAGTCTTCAGAAAATCTAAAAATGTGTCTGTAATGTCTTGACTAGACATCTTGATTTCAGTTGCTTCCTACCACCATGATATGGCTTCCCAATATTTTCTCCATAAATATTTCTTTGGCAGTTGTTATAATGTGGTTTCTTACTTGGTACCTAAACTGCATATTGGTGATTAGGTTTCATTGTTTTACTGTCAAAATAGCTAGATGTAACCATAACTTATTTTCTAATACTTTCTTTTCTT
Source organism: Ascarosepion bandense (assembly GCA_037127315.1). Taxonomy (NCBI): domain Eukaryota; kingdom Metazoa; phylum Mollusca; class Cephalopoda; order Sepiida; family Sepiidae; genus Ascarosepion; species Ascarosepion bandense. The sequence goes on from JBBBDQ010001955.1 coordinate 789,608, forward strand.
TCACTTCTTGCAAATGGAACTCTATTCTGGTTTCTAGCTTCTAAACCTACAATTTTCAAAAATTGAAATGCAACATCAATCACCATCTTCTGTCTTTCAGAACACTGTTCTTTAATCATCTTTTCTCCTCACTAAATTTATCTCATTTACTTTCAATCACAGTCACCTATTGTGTCTTAGTGACATTATCACCTTGCTTGGGAATTTGTTTGAACAATCAGAATCTCACAAATATTGATACTCAATAGTCATAAAATTTTCTTATGCAGGGTAAATACACTCAATAGTGTATTTACCTTGCATTTTTCAAGTGTCACTATGTTTTCCATTTGTCTTTATTCAGTTAAGTGCCATACAAGATACACACTTTGGGCAATCATGTCTCAAAAGAGACATGACTAACTGGGCAAAAGATTATCTAGCAGTAGGTTGCCATTGTTTTCTGCGGTAGAATGGAATTCAAACTTGGCACCTCAATTTGTCATTCCAAGTCGATATCCACTGCACCACAATGCATATCCTTCTGTATAAGCTCTTAAAATTCAGTATAGATGTCTTGCAGATAAAAACAAACGACTTCAAGTCATTGTTTAGTCAAAAATAATAACAAAATTGGTTTCTATAATAACAATCTAAATATCTCTCAACTTTCCAATTGGTTGGATTTATTTTTTTGCTTAATTTTTTGTCCTTCAGAGTTGAGTGCACTCAAATCATGTCTATTACAATAAAAGATATAATGGTTCTTTTGACACAACCACTTCAAATTCATTATATTTGTATATACCAAAGGAATTTTTTATTTATAAACAACTCTTTATTGTACAATTACTAAAAGGGTGCTTATATAATTCTTTGTATATAACATGCTGGGCTTGCACAAAACAGTCAGACATTTGTGGCTTTTGAGCTCACTGGATGATTTTCATTTGTATTATGGAATTGTCTTAATGTTATTAGCACTTAATAGGAAAATTAAAAAGATAATTTTGGCAAATTTAATTAAAAAATATGGCTTCTCTTTTTAAAAGACACTGGTCTGCAATGAAAAGTCAAAATTTTTGAAAGAAAAAGGAATTTTGCATTTAATCCATTCAAATCTGTTTGGCGGAGATATTCAGTGCCAAAAATAGATTCAACACACTCACTAAAAATAGAAATAGACATCTATGAATTTTGGATAAATAAAAGAAAAGTTACGCAAAAAATTTATATTTGATGCTCAGTGTACGGAACCAAATTTGAAAATGATCTCTTAGATTTTTACAGATTTCAATTGTTTTAATATTTGCGTCAGTCAGTTAAGTGCTATACATGATACACACTTGAGCGATCATATCTCTTTAGAGACATGACTGACTGGGCAGAAGATTATCTCGCAGTAGGTTGCCATTGCTTTCTGCGGTAGACTAGTTGCCAGCCAAGGCTATAGAACCCAATCTGTCCTGTTATTTAACCCATAACTAGAGGGAAGCACTGGATTAATACCTTTCCCAAGGGTATTTGCACGTAAGTGAATGCAAGGAATTCAGCTGGAATTCAAACTCGGCTCCCTGATTCCTCGTTCCGAGTCGATATCCACTGCACCACAATGCACATCCACACAATATTTGTGTTCCTACACTAAAAAGGTGAAAAATCTTATCTGTTATGCTTTTTACATTAAATATTAAAGCAAAACTTTTTCTTTTCTAATTGAAAAAGAGAATTTTAAGTGTTTATCTAGAAACATAGATCTGTCATAATTCCTACAAGAATAATAAATTTTACAGCTAACCCACTCAGACATGTTTGGGGGAATTTTAATACGGAAAAATTAAATATGAAAATAGTGAAAATGTCAGTAAAATAATAAGTACAAGGGTGGGCTGAAAAGTTCATAAGCTGTCAATGAAGGAGTGATGCTATAGCTGTGAAATCTTACTTGCATTTAATTCTTCTTATTAATAACTCCATAGTTTCTTTACAGGTAAACGGACATCTGACTGTTCAAAGAAGACTTAAAAAGTAACTAGCAGCAACTTGAAAATGTACAAAATTTGGCATTGTGGTTCTTTCAAATAGCAGCAGAAAACAATTGTAGCCTCCAAGAACATTCATGCTGACATGGTTGCTACATTAGGGGGTAACGGTCTAATTCATCAGCTATGCAAAAGTTTTTGTTTTTTTTAATCATATCACCCCAAGCAAGGTGGTAATACCACTGATGCGCAGGGGGCTATGTAAGAGTAAAAAGATTGGAAAAGAGAAAAACCAGAAACCACATCCTAAACAGGAAACAAGGGATGAGCCTCTTCACCTGTTCAATAGATGTGGGTGGAGTGTGAACCGGGCGATAGTTTAGTCTATCTACTCCAATTGAAAAAAAGAATAAAATAAAATTTAAAAAAAAGAGTGAAAAGATAGGAAAAGAGAAAAACTGGAAACCACGTCCTAAACAGGAAACAAGGGATGAGCCTCTTCACCTGTTCAATAGACATGGGTGGAGTGTGAACCGGGCAATAGTTTAGTCTATCTACTCCAATTGAAAAAAAAAATAAGATAAAATAAAAAAAAAGTGTGAAAAGATTGGAAAAGAGAAAGACTGGAGACCACATCCTAAACAGGAAAAAAGGGATGAGCCTCTTCACCTGTTCAATAGACGTGAAAATAAAATAAAATTTTTAGAGAGAGAGAGAGAGAGAGAGAGAGAGATAACTGATGACATTTTTTGATGACAATGAGAGGAAAGTCACAGCCTTTCATCTTCCAAAACTGCTATTCTTTTGTACGGAATATAATTGTCACTTGGTGCTACAAAATCATAGCCAAAGAACTTTATCAAATAACAAAAACGCCATCACTTGAGGACTTTGAAAATCAGCAACAATTAAAATAGATATCTGATGTAGCTTGAAGAGAAAATAATGTCATAATCAAACTATTGACTTTTGATATTACTTTAAACAAAGGGTTAAGAAGGAAGCCTCCATCAATGCTAGAAAAGAACAATAACATTTACAGGACTTGAGGAACCTATTTTTATGAATGATTTTGTGAATTTCAACTCCCAGTAATGCTGACTGTTTGGTCATAAATACCAAACTTTCTTGCATGGAACTGACTAATTCCATGATTATGATTCATCTGTTAAATATTTTTCCTTCTGTGGTATCTAAAAAATGTAGTCTAGAAATATTATTCTGTGAATGAGTCCAGTTTGAAAAGAAGTTTTTCTTTTGAGAACGATAAAAATATTTTTTACCTCTTATTTTATTCTGTGTTCAGTTCTTTGTGGGAAAGGTCAATTTTAGGATCCCACATTGCAGGTGTGAGTGACAACTCTCTAGCCAGAGGGGAAGCAACATTTCAGTTATCTTTCATGCTCTGTTCAACAATAGTCTTAAAGACTGCAAAAAAAATTAAAATAAGATAAGAAAATAATATAAAAAATCAGGAATAAATTTAAGAAGGAAGTATAACAAAATCACCTACCTTTTCTAAAAAGGCTATTCACAGACATTAATTAATGGAAAGCTGTGGAAAGTCATAGACATCTGCAGCCTGAATTCAGGTTAGAGAACTGGATACTGTTTTTATGAACAATGAGAGAAATTTTGTCAAATCACTGAGGTCACTATTCTTGGAAATCATGCAGTAAAACAGAAAAAGAGTTAAAATAAGTAACTAGTAATTTTCAAGAAAACTGAAAAAACAGTTGATGAATATGAAGGTAACTATTGTGGCCATAATTGTTGGAATATATGGAACAGTTCCTAAGAGCATCGTAAAGAGTGAAAAAATACTGATATGGTATAAATAAAAAATCTATAATACTACAGAGGTACTGGAATACTAAGTTTTCAATTGTGTGTGTTCTCATGTATCTAGATATAACTCGCCTTAGCTGCCTCAACCTTTAAAACAACACTCTCAACAATGGATCATAATACTCATGAACAGAGACGCTCAACAGTTTCAGATCAGGCAAATGACAATCAAATCTATGACACTGAACAGGATATTTTCTCTCTAGCACATTGTAATTGAATAAGACAAAATATGTGCATGCTAACACCTTCAATCAGCTAAAATTAAAGGCAAAGCAATCTCTGCCTGTTATAGCATTAGCGTTTATTCTTATCACTGACATTTTAAAATAATTTATAAAAAAGAGATTATAATGATTATATTAGCAATAATATATTCATGTCATCTTAAAAATGCTAGAAGTTCCTTGAATCACTCCAAAAAATACTTAACTCCACTGTGATGTTCTATCTTTGCAAGAGTTAGAGCAAACCAAGAATAGAGTATTGCTGCCATATCAGGGCTGGTGCTGTACAGTTTTCATCGTCTAGTCTTGATTGACTTCAAATTGATTATGCAACCTTCTGGGTGAGGAATTATTCTCCACTCTGCAATCCTTATCACAAAAACAAAACATGGGTAGCCTCTCACTACTCAGTTGCTATTTCTAAAACTGATGTTCAGACATGTCACATTCCTTAGTTCCACCAATTCAGACCTTTACAGCAAGGGCATGTCATGTTATCATCACAATGTCAAGCCATGCACATACCCTTCATCTTACTTTTAATGAGGAGCATTTTCTATTCAGTTTCTCCAGAACTGTCAGATTGTGGAACAAACTCTGAAAAGGATGCTTCTTTGACAAATACAATCTTGGTCTCTTCAAGTCCAGGGTCAACCAATGTCTCTTCTACATGTCCTCACAATATGAATTTTCTATTTTTTCCTTCCCCATCTCCTACGAGAGTCTCACTCAGTATCCTTCTGTCTTGAGTGGCCTTTGGTTCTTGCATAGAGTGGACAAGCAGTATAAAAAAATTAGATGAAGATAAAATTTGTGATAAAATATTTCTGGAAAATTAAAAGAATGAAACTAAAAGTAGAAACTTTACCAGGATTAATTTTCACTTCTTGCTGTTTATTTTGTGTCCTGCTTATTAATATTTTTCTGATTATTTTGTCATCTGCTTTGAAATGTTTCAGATTAGAAGCATTGGATTGAGTGACATTGGATTGAGTGACATTAGAGCATTGGATTGAGTGACATGAGGAATAAAGCTAACAGGTTGGAAAAACTTAGACATATGAGGAAAACATGGAGAGAAATAGAAGGAAAGTTTAAAAGATGAACTGGCCATAGTGAGAGAAAGAAAACAGGCAGAAGAGAGAAACAGGTGGAAGAAAAATGAAAGAAAAAAAGTAAGGAAGACAAAAACACATTGGACACTAACAGATGGAACTGAAAAAAAAAGATGGGAAGAGACAAGCAGAAGAAAAATAGAAGGAAGAAAGTGAAAGAAATAGTAAGGAAGACAAAAACACATTGGACACTAACAGATGGAACTGAAAAAAAGATGGGAAGAGACAAGCAGGAAGAAAATAGAAGGAAGAAAAGTGAAAGAAATAGTAAGGAAGACAAAAACACATTGGACACTTAACAGATGGAACTGAAAAAAAAAAGATGGGAAGAGACAAGCAGGAAGAAAAATAGAAGGGAAGAAAATGAAAGAAAAAAGAAGGGGAAGACAAACACATTGGACACTAACAGATGGAACTGAAAAAAAGATGGGAAGAGACAAGAGAAGAAAAATAGAAGGAAGAAAAGTGAAAGAAATAGTAAGGAAGACAAAAACACATTGGACACTAACAGATGGAACTGAAAAAAGATGGGAAGAGACAAGCAGGAAGAAAAATAGAAGGAAGAAAAGTGAAAGAAAGTAAGGAAGACAAAAACACATTGGACACTAACAGATGGAACTTTCGAAAAAAAGATGGAAGAGACAAGCAGGAAGAAAAATAGAAGGAAGAAAATGAAAGAAAAAGAAGACAAAAACACATTGGACACTAACAGATGGAACTGAAAAAAAAAGATGGGAAGAGACAAGCAGGAAGAAAAATAGAAGGAAGAAAAGTGAAAGAAATAGTAAGGAAGACAAAAACACATTGGACACTAACAGATGGAACTGAAAAAAAGATGGGAAGAGACAAGCAGGAAGAAAAATAGAAGGAAGAAAAGTGAAAGAAATAGTAAGGAAGACAAAAACACATTGGACACTAACAGATGGAAACTGAAAAAAAAGATGGGAAGAGACAAGCAGGAAGAAAAATAGAAGAAAAGTGAAAGAAATAGTAAGGAAGACAAAAACACATTGGACATCATTGAGATGGAACTGAAAAAAAAGATGGGAAGAGACAAGCAGGAAGAAAAAATAGAAGGAAGAAAAATGAAAGAAAAAGTAAGGAAGACAAAAACACATTGGACACCAAGATGGAACTGAAAAAAAGATGGGAAGAGACAAGCAGGAAGAAAAATAGAAGGGAAGAAAGTGAAAGAAATAGTAAGGAAGACAAAAACACATTGGACACTAACAGATGGAACTGAAAAAAGATGGGAAGAGACAAGCAGGAAGAAAAATAGAAGGAAGAAAATGAAAGAAAAAGTAAGGAAGACAAAAACACATTGGACACTAACAGATGGAACTGAAAAAAAAAGATGGGAAGAGACAAGCAGGAAGAAAATAGAAGGAAGAAAAGTGAAAGAAATAGTAAGGAAGACAAAAACACATTGGACACTAACAGATGGAACTGAAAAAAGATGTAAAGAGACAAGCAGGAAGAAAAATAGAAGGAAGAAAAGTGAAAGAAATAGTAAGGAAGACAAAAACACATTGGACACTAACAGATGGAACTGAAAAAAAAAGATGGGAAGAGACAAGCAGGAAGAAAATAGAAGGAAGAAAAGTGAAAGAAATAGTAAGGAAGACAAAAACACATTGGACACTAACAGATGGAACTGAAAAGATGGGAAGAGACAAGCAGGAAGAAAAATAGAAGGAAGAAAAAATGAAAGAAAAAGTAAGGAAGACAAAAACACATTGGACACTAACAGATGGAACTGAAAAAAAAAAGATGGGAAGAGACAAGCAGGAAGAAAATAGAAGGAAGAAAAGGAAAGAAATAGTAAGGAAGACAAAAACACATTGGACACTAACAGATGGAACTGAAAAAAAAAGATGGGAAGAGACAAGCAGGAAGAAAAATAGAAGGAAGAAAAGTGAAAGAAATAGTAAGGAAGACAAAAACACATTGACACTAACAGATGAACTGAAAAAAAAGATGGGAAGAGACAAGCAGGAAGAAAAATAGAAGGAAGAAAAAGTGAAAGAAAAAGTAAGGAAGACAAAAACACATTGGACACTAACAGATGGAACTGAAAAAAAAAAGATGGGAAGAGACACAGGAAGAAAAATAGAAGGAAGAAAAGTGAAAGAAATAGTAAGGAAGACAAAAATACATTGGACACTAACAGATGGAATTGAAAAAAAGATGGGAAGAGACAAGCAGGAAGAAAATAGAAGGAAGAAAAGAAAGAAAAAGTAAGGGAAGACAAAAACACATTGGACACTAACAGATGAACCTATAAAAAAAAAGATGGGAAGAGACAAGCAGGAAGAAAATAGAAGGAAGAAAAAATGAAAGAAAAAGTAAGGAAGACAAAACACATTGGACACTAACAGATGGAACTGAAAAAAAAGATGGGAAGAGACAAGCAGGAAGAAAATAGAAGGAAGAAAAGTGAAAGAAAGTAAGGAAGACAAAAACACATTGGACACTAACAGATGGAACTGAAAAAAAAAGATGGGAAGAGACAAGCAGGAAGAAAAAATAGAAGGAAGAAAAGTGAAAGAAATAGTAAGGAAGACAAAAACACATTGGACACTAACAGCTGAACTGAAAAAAAAGATGGGAAGAGACAAGCAGGAAGAAAAACAGAAGGAAGAAAAGTGAAAGAAATAGTAAGGAAGACAAAAAACACATGACAATTAACAGACGGAACTGAAAAAAGATGGGAAGAGACAAGCAGGAAGAAAAATAGAAGGAAGAAAAGAAAAAATAGTAAGGAAGACAAAAACACATTGGACACTAACAGATGGAACTGAAAAAAAAAGATGGGAAGAGACAAGCAGGAAGAAAATAGAAGGAAGAAAAGTGAAAGAAATAGTAAGGAAGACAAAAACACATTGGACACTAACAGATGGAACTGAAAAAAAAAGATGGGAAGAGACAAGCAGGAAGAAAATAAGGAAGAAAAGGAAAAGAAATAGTAAGGAAGACAAAAACACATTGGACACTAACAGATGGAACTGAAAAAAAGATGGGAAGAGACAAGCAGGAAGAAAATAGAAGGGAAGAAAAGGCAAGAAGAAAAGGAAGACAAAAACACATTGGACACTAACAGATGGAACTGAAAAGATGGGAAGAGACAAGCAGGAAGAAAAATAGAAGGAAGAAAAGGAGAAAAAGTAAGGAAGACAAAAACACATTGACACTAACAGATGGAACTGAAAAAAGATGGGAAGAGACAAGCAGGAAGAAAATAGAAGGAAGAAAAGGAAAAGAAAAAGTAAGGAAGACAAAAACACATTGGACACTAACAGATGGAACTGAAAAAAAAGATGGGAAGAGACAAGCAGGAAGAAAAATAGAAGGAAGAAAAGGAAAGAAATAGAAAAGGAAGACAAAAACACATTTGACACTAACAGATGGAACTGAAAAAAAAAGATGGGAAGAGACAAGCAGGAAGAAAATAGAAGGAAGAAAAGTGAAAGAAATAGTAAGGAAGACAAAAACACATTGGACACTAACAGATGGAACTGAAAAAAAAAGATGGGAAGAGACAAGCAGGAAGAAAAAATAGAAGGAAGAAAAAGTGAAAGAAATAGTAAGGAAGACAAAAACACATTGGACACTAACAGATAAACGAAAAAAAAAAGATGGGAAGAGACAAGCAGGAAGAAAATAGAAGGAAGAAAAAATGAAAGAAAAAGTAAGGAAGACAAAAACACATTGGACACCAACAGATGGAACTGAAAAAAAAGATGGGAAGAGACAAGCAGGAAGAAAAATAGAAGGAAGAAAAGTGAAAGAAATAGTAAGGAAGACAAAAACACATTAGACACTAACAGATGGAACTGAAAAAAAAAAGATGGGAAGAGACAAGCAGGAAGAAAATAGAAGGAAGAAAAAATGAAAGAAAAAAGTAAGGAAGACAAAAACACATTGGACACTAACAGATGGAACTGAAAAAAAAAAGATGGGAAGAGACAAGCAGGAAGAAAATAGAAGGAAGAAAAGTGAAAGAAATAGTAAGAAGACAAAAACATTGACACTAACAGATGGAACTGAAAAAAAAAAGATGGGAAGAGACAAGCAGGAAGAAAATAGAAGGAAGAAAAAGGAAGAAATAGTAAGGAAGACAAAAACACATTGGACACTAACAGATGGAACTGAAAAAAAAAGATGATGGGAAGAGACAAGCCAGGAAGAAAAATAGAAGGAAGAAAAAATGAAAGAAAAAGTAAGGAAGACAAAAACACATTGGACACTAACAGATGGAACTGAAAAAAAGATGGGAAGAGACAAGCAGGGAAGAAAAATAGAAGGCTAAAGAAAAGTGAAAGAAATAGTAAGGAAGACAAAAACACATTGGACACTAACAGATGGAACTGAAAAAAAAGATGGGAAGAGACAAGCAGGAAGAAAATAGAAGGAAGAAAAGTGAAAGAAAAAGTAAGGAAGACAAAAACACATTGGACACTAACAGAGCTGAACTGAAAAAAAAAAGATGGGAAGAGACAAGCAGGAAGAAAAATAGAAGGAAGAAAAAAAGGAAAGAAAGAAAGGAAGACAAAAACACATTGGACACTAACAGATGGAACTGAAAAAAAAAGATGGAAGAGACAAGCAGGAAGAAAATAGAAGGAAGAAAAGTGAAAGAAAAAGTAAGAAGACAAAAACACATTGGACACTAACAGATGGAACTGGAAAAAGATGGGAAGAGACAAGCAGGAAGAAAATAGAAGGAAGAAAAATGAAAGAAAAAGTAAGGAAGACAAAAACACATTGGACACTAACAGATGGAACTGAAAAAAAAAAGATGGGAAGAGACAAGCAGGAAGAAAAATAGAAGGAAGAAAAGTGAAAGAAATAGTAAGGAAGACAAAAACACATTGGACACTAACAGATGGAACTGAAAAAAAAAAAGATGGGAAGAGACAAGCAGGAAGAAAAATAGAAGGAAGAAAAGTGAAAGAAAAAGTAAGGAAGACAAAAACACATTGGACACTAACAGATGGAACTGAAAAAAAAAAGATGGGAAGAGACAAGCAGGAAGAAAAATAGAAGGAAGAAAAGTGAAAGAAATAGTAAGGAAGACAAAAACACATTGGACACTAACAGATGGAATTGAAAAAAAGATGGGAAGAGACAGGCAGGAAGAGAAACAGAAGGAAACATTGAAAAGAAGGAAAAGAAAACAAAAAGATACTGAACTTGTAAGAAAGCTAATCATTGATGGATTGGCCTTTGTGATGGAAAATGT
>JBBBDQ010001955.1:802500-962500 GCA_037127315.1 Ascarosepion bandense
TATAAAAATACACTTCTATAGAAATACATACATAAAAATAGACTTTTATAAAAAAAATATACATTTTTTAAGGAAAAATATTACCAACAATACATTTTTGAAGGAAAAAAATTATTACCATAACAATTTTTGAAGGAAAAACTAGAAAACATCTTCAGTTTAAAAAAAAAATATATATCTAAATCAATCTTCTCACTATAACCAAACATTCAAAAAATATCTTAAAATCCTACCTTTTTGGCATTGAATAACACACAGATGTTGATATGCTGTTAAACAAAACTCAAATTCAAACTTAGATTTTATATGAATATTAACATATATTTGTGTACAGTGGATATCGGTTCGAAACGAGAAACCGAGGAGCCGAGTTCGAATTCCAGTTGAATCCATTGTATTCACTTACGCGCAAATACCCTTGGGAAAGGTATTAATCTGTCTCTTCCTTCCAGTTATGGGTTAAATAACAGGACAGAGTGGGTTCTATAGCCTTGGTCGGCAACCAGTCTACCGCAAAAAGCAATGGCAACCTATTGAGGGATAATCTTCTGCCCAATCAGTCATGTCTCTTTTGAGACATGATTGCCCAAGCGTGTATCACATATGGCACTTAACTGACTGACTGAATGTTTGCATGTGCATGAATAAAGCAAGATGAAACTCTTGTGATCAGAAAAAATGATGACAAAATTATTGTGAAATAAAATATTTCTTTTGTTAATGATGGTAAAATATGTCCAAATGGAATTTTTCAAAATTGTTGTATTTATAGTGCATGATCCTGAAACCTGAATCATTACAGTACGAATTCAAATACATTGAAAGTTTTCTGTCTTTGCTAATATTCTTGCAGAGGTTAGCACATTAGAGAAATTGATAGCTGCATGGCATGAAGAATTGAAAAGCTGAATCCAAATTCCAGTCTAATTCATGACATTCACTTCCATGCTGATACCTTTGTGAATGGTATGAGCTTGTTTCTTCTCCCTCTATGTCTGGATAATTAGCAGGACAGACTGGGTCCTATAGCCTTGGTGGTAACCAATCTAGGAGAAGAAAAACTCTAAATTCAATCAAGCCTGGAGAGTGTTGGGCCCCGTCAAGCTGTCATGCCCAAAGAAACACTACTTCTACAGGTGCAAAAAAAATTAAAAAATTCTTGCAGAGTTTGTTTTACACCTGAACCACCAACTCTGAGATATTCACATGAGACAAAACAGGGAGAAAACCAGTTACTGGCAACTATGAAAAAAACAAATGAAAAGAAAAGGTCCAGGTGCTAAGAGCAAACAGAACAGATGTTTTTCTGAAGACGAAATGGGCCAGCAATTGACAAAGAAATGGAGGGAAGGAACTGTATTCACTCATAGCCTCAAACCAAAATAAAATTTTTGCATATTTTGAGAGCCATTAAAGGCTAAACTCAAAAATATAAAGACATTTTTGAAGTGTAAAAGCAATAGTCTCTTGAAAATTAAAACCAGAATTTATTTTAAGTGCTTTTGTGTGCATCAGGCATATGCAAGTGAATGTATGTAATCATGTATGCATTCCTGTGTCTATCTATATATGTCATGGGTGTGTGTGTGTGTGTGTGTGTTTTAGTGGGTGCACACATACACATAGGCATGCCCACACACACACACATGTGTATATATGTGTATATATGTGTGTATATATGTGTGTGTGTGTGTGTGAGTATATATATATATATATATGTGTGTGTGTGTATGTGTGTGTGTGAGTATATATATATGTGTGTGTATATGTGTGTATATATGTATATATATATGTGTGTGTATATATGTATGTGTGTGTATGTGTGTGTATATGCGTGTGTATATATATGTGTGTGTGTGTATGTGTGTGTGTATATATATATATATATATATATATAATCTTTTACAAATTCCTGAAGATTAACAAAATGGTTTTAACGACCAAATATTTAATTTATTTTTTATTTTTAATCAATACTCGTATTTGTGTAGATATTCTGTTTTTAATCAAACAGTATATTTATATATTTATTACTACCAGCCTGATTATTTACAATAAATTTTGTTATGAAAACGTGTGTCATTTGACAGAATTTGAACTTGCAACCCCTCTCAACAGACTTGATTTAACTTTGATTAGACTGTGGAATTATTCATGGCCAAGTGATCTCAGACAAACCAGAACAATTGTTTTGCTTCCCCTGTGTTCTTTTGGGCCCACAGGTTCAAATCCTGCCAAATGACACACGTTATATATAAAAGGGTTTATCTTGGTGTGTTTATCTAGATGCATATATACAGACCCCTCTAAAACTATTGGAACAGCAAGACCAGTTCCTTTGTTTTTCTTGTTCTCTGATCAAAATGTAAGACAAAAGTTCAGAATTTCAGCTTCTATTTCTTTGTATTTACATTTTGATGTGTTAAAGAGCTTTGAACATACCACCTTTTGTATTAGATTACCCCATTTTTAGGTGACCAAAAGTAAAGAAACAGATAGTTTTAAAGTATATAACATTTAACTTTTGGTTGCATAATCCTTGCTTTGTAATAACTGCATTAATCATGTGACCCATTGACATCACCAATTGTGTTCTTCATTTATCATGCTTTCCCAGTCTTTTAACACATTGTCTCCTGGGCATGATGGTAAACTACATCCGGTAGCAAGGCTTTCGATTGGGAGGTTGTGAGGTGCATGGAACCACCTCTTAATTGCTGTTGTTTCCAGGTCAACCCTGACCTGTAGTGGTAGCACCTGTTAGGGTCCCAGCTATGGGTAAATAGTTAACCCCTGAACTGAGGTCAAAATACTATGAAAATATTTACCAACAAAACTTTTTTCAATTAAAAATATTACCAGCAAAACATTTTTGAATGAAAAATATTACCAACAAAACGTTTTTGAAGGAAAAATGTTATCAACAAAAATACGTTTTTTAAGGAAAAACGTTACCAACAAAAATATGTGAAGGAAAAAATATTACCAGCAATACATCTGACTCTCAATGAAACCCATTTACAAAGCAAGTATATTCTATTCATACAAATCTATAGTAAAATTTTCATTGGCATTAAATGACCCATTGAGGTTGGTGTGCCATAAACTAAACCAAACCAAAACCAAACCAAAAAAACACATTGTCTTTCAGTTTTGTTAGTTTCGGAGAATTTGTTCTTTCTGTCTTCTCTTCAGAATTTGAAAGGCCTCTGCTATTTGGTTAGAGCCAGTAATTAATTTGGCCAGTTTAAAACTGTCCACTTTTTACCCCTGATGAACTCCTTAGTTGTGTTAGCAGTATTTTTTTTTTTTAATCATTTCATCCCGAGCAAGGCGGAAACGCCACTGATGTGCAGGGGGTTACATAAATGTAAAAAGATTAATTAGAAAAGAGTGAGGAGTACAAACTTTCTTCTCGTTTTTTCTCTATTTTTCTTTCTCTCTTGCCTCTATTTCTTTTTCTCACTTTCTCTCTATTACTTCCTCTCTATCTTTGACATTCTCTCTTTCTCATTTACTTTTACTCTCTTCTTTTCCAAATTCCTTAACTTTAACTTTTCTTGCTTCTGCCATATCCCTTCAAGATATATATATATATATATATATATATATATTTTTAATCATTTCACCCCGAGCAAGGCAGAAATGCCACTGATATGCAGGGGGTTACATAAATGTAAAAAGATTAATTAGAAAAGAGTGAGGAGTACAAACTAGTTAGAAAGGAACAATAGAAAGCTGAGAAATCAGGTGCGTTGACAGATACATAGGTGGAGAGAAAGGGAAGGTTATACAGGGGAGGGGAGAGAGCTAGAGTCCAGTGGTTAGTAGATGAGTATTGACTTTGCATTTAAATTTCTGGAGGTTGTAGCTGTCAGGAAAGCAAGAATACGGGAGCGAGTTCCACAGGCGGGAAGTACGAGAGAGGAAGCTTCAGGAGTAGAATTGTCGTCTGCATTTGGCTAACATGACTGTGAATGGGTGGGACCCAGTTGCCAGTCTGGTTGCACGAGTAAACACCTGTTGAGGAGGCATCAGTGACTTAAGCTCATGCGAGCAGAAGCCATGAAAGTATTTATAGAAGAGACAAAGGGAGGCCACATTTCGACGATGGGGAAGTGGCTGCAGTCGAGTTGCCAGATCAGTACCTATCATATTACAGACTCTCCTTTGGAGCTTGTCAAGAACACTGAGGAGAACGGCAGGGGCACCTGACCATAAATGGCAGCAGTACTCCATGCACGGACGGATGGTTGACTTGTATATATGCAGGATGGATTCAGGTGGAAAAAACATCCTGGATCGACATAGTGACCCAATCTTCTTAGCAGTAGATTTTGCTATGGATTCAATATAGTGGTTCCATTTGAGGTCTGAGTACAGGGTAAGTCCGAGGAGGCGTAGTGTGTTACTCTCAGGGAGAATCACTTGGTCCATGCTTATGGGAGGCAGAAGAGGTTGCCTGTAATGGTTGACAGAAAACAGCTTGGTCTTAGATGAATTGAAGTTGACAAGCCACTTCTTGCCCCAGTTCACCACAGAGTGTAGATCCCGCTCAAGGTCAGCAGCGAGATTATGTCTGTCTGCCACAACAGGTTTCTTACTGGAGCGGGAGTATATTGTAGTGTCATCTGCGTAGATGCCTACTTGGGACTTGATCTCATCTGGGAGGTTGTTGATGAAAATAAGGAAGAGCGTCGGGCCCAGGATAGAGCCCTGTGGGACACCAGCATTCGTGCTGTAGAACGAAGAGGCACGCCCATGCAGAACAACCTTCATTTTGTGGTTATTTAAGGAAGATTGGATTAGGTCAAGCAGGCAACCGATAATACCATAACCGCGTAGTTTGCATAGGAGGCCAGAGTGCCAAACCCTGTCGAAAGCCTTGGAGATGTCCAGAGCAACTGTGCGAGCCTCGTCAGACTCATCAAGGGCCTGTAGCATGTACTCCGTTACGGTTGTTAGCAGGTCGGCCGTGGACTTGGCAAAGCGGAATCCATATTGCCTGTCGGAGAACAGTTTGTGGGCGGTGAGATGATGAACTATTTCAGCATTGATTATAGCCTCGAATACTTTCCCGAATATCGGTAGAAGACTGATAGGGCGATAGTTGGATGGGTCCAAGGGTTCACCACAATTCTTAAATACAGGAACGACTGAAGAGAATTTCCAGCATGCAGGAAAGCAAGAAGCAGAAAGGCAGTAGTTAAATAGTTTAGAGAGGACAGGGGAAAGTTCAGGAGCACAACTCTTAAGGACTATCACCGGGATTCCATCGTCTCCACACGCCTTATGGGGGTCGAGTTTTTATGTTTTAGGTAATTTTTTTTTTGCTGCATGATAAACTTCTTTCCAGTTAGTTTGGATGCATTTCTCAGTATATTGGCAGACAAAATGCTTCTGTAGACTTCTGAATTCATTCTACTGCTAGCATCATAAGATACATCATCAATAAATAAAAATGAGCATGTTTCAGAAGCATCCATACATGCCCAAGCCTAAACACTGCCTCCATCATGCTTCACAGATAAGCTTGTATGTTTTGAAGTGTAAATTAATCCTTTATTTTACCATCCTTTGGCTTTACTATCGCTTTGGTAGAGATTAATCTTTGTCACATTGGTCCATAAAACAATGTTCTAGAACTTTTGTCACTTATTTTGATACTTTATTGCAAATCTATTGCCTGGTTCACACTCCACCCACGTCTATTGAACAGGTGAAGAGGCTCATCCCTTGTTCCCTGTTTAGGATGTGGTTTTCAGTTTTTCTCTTTTCCAATCTTTTCACTCTTTTTTTTATTTTATTTTTTTTTTCAATTGGAGTAGATAGACTAAACTATCGCCCTATTCACACTCCACCCACGTCTATTGAACAGGTGAAGAGGCTCATCCCTTGTTTCCTGTTTAGGATGTGGTTTCCGGTTTTTCTCTTTTCCAATCTTTTCACTCTTTTTTTTTTCAATTGGAGTAGATAGACAAAACTATCGCCCGGTTCACACTCCACCCACGTCTATTGAACAGGTGAAGAGGCTCATCCCTTGTTTCCTGTTTAGGATGTGGTTTCTAGTTTTTCTCTTTTCCAATCTTTTCACTCTTTTTATTTTATTTTATTTTTTTTCAATTGGAGTAGATAGACAAAACTATCGCCCTCTTCACACTCCACCCACATCTATTGAACAGGTGAAGAGGCTCATCCCTTGTTTCCTGTTTAGGATGTGGTTTCTAGTTTTCTCTTTTCCAATCTTTTCACTCTTTTTTTAATTTTATTTTTTTTCAATTGGAGTAGATAGACTAAACTATCGCCCAGTTCACACTCCACCCACGTCTATTGAACAGGTGAAGAGGCTCATCCCTTGTTTCCTGCTTAGGATGTGGTTTCCGGTTTTTCTCTTTTCCAATCTTTTCACTCTTTTTATTTTATTTTATTTTTTTTCAATTGGAGTAGATAGACAAAACTATCGCCCTGTTCACACTCCACCCACATCTATTGAACAGGTGAAAAGGCTCATCCCTTGTTCCCTGTTTAGGATGTGGTTTCCGGTTTTTCTCATTTCCAATCTATTCACTCTTTTTTTTTATTTTTATTTTTTTCAATTGGAGTAGATAGACTGAACTATCGCCCGGTTCACACTCCACCCACGTCTATTGAACAGGTGAAGAGGCTCATCCCTTGTTTCCTGTTTAGGATGTGGTTTCCGGTTTTTCTCTTTTCCAATCTTTTCACTCTTATGTAGCCCCCTGCGCATCAATGGCGTTTTCGCCTTGCTTGGGGTGATATGATTAAAAAAAAAAATCTTACTCTGGCCTTCCCATTCTTACTGCTGATGAGTGGTTTGCATCTTGTGGTATGGCTTCTGTTATCTAAGTCTTCTTTGAATGGTGGGTTGTGAAACCTGCACCTCTGCTCTCTGAAAATTATTGGTGATATCACTGTTGTTTTCGAGTTTTCCTCGCAGCTCTAAAAATATTTCTTTTAACTGCTGTTGTTTTCTTTGGCCAACTTGTTCTAAATTTGTTGCTGAGTATACCAATGCTTTTTCCCTTTTTTTTTTCTTTTCAGGACGTTCCCAATTGTTGTGTTAGCTGTGCCCAATGTTTTTCCAATGGGTTTGATTGATTTTCCCTTCTTTTCTCAGTTTCAAAATGGCTTGCTTTTCTTCAATAGACAACTCTCTTTCATCTTCATGCTGGTTTATCCTTTTTTTAGCAAGGAATACAGTCTTTATCATTCAGAGATATTTAATATTAAACAATCAATCTAAAAGGCAACAACTTGGCAACAAAAAACACCTGTCAGTGATGTGTTAGAATAGTTTTGTTCACCTGAAAAATAAGTGGCTTCAAACAAAAAAGTGCTATGCTCTAAGTTGTTTAACACATCTAAATGTAAATACCAAGAAATAATACGTAAAATGTTGAAGCCGTGTTTTTATATTCATCTTTGACTTTTGAACTTAAACCCAAATGTCTTCAGTGAACAGCAAAAAGAAAAAAATTGTCTTTGCTGTTTCAATACTTTTGAAGGTATATATATATATATATATATATATATATATATATATATATGTGGTCGTATCTGAGTACCGAGCAAACCGGGCACGGGTCCGGGCCGATCCGTCCAATCATAGTGAAAATCCGGGCAAGGAAAAGTGTCTTCGTCAGAAATCAAACTAAACAATTCACGAAGAAAGAAAGAAAGAAAAACAAAGAAAACATCCGAATGAACGCAGTAAAAATCTGTTTATTTATTAATTTTGGGAGAAAAGACTGGTTATACTCAGAAAGTCGGAACCCGATTTCCTGCTTTCGTTCACGTTCTGTGCCTAATTTCCATTGCAATAACCGAAAAAATCCGCAAAAATTAGTTTCTGGAAACGGATGACACTGATGACGTCATCACATTGTCAACTAATAAATCCGGGCAATTTTTTCTGTACCCGGTGTTTTTTTTAGCATCAGCTACATCCCTATATATATATATATATATATATATATATATATATATATATATATATATATATATATATATATATATATATATATATATATATATATATATATATATATATATATATATATATATATATATATATATATATATATATATATATATATATATATATATATATATATATATATATATATATATATATATATATATATATATATATATATATATATATATATATATATATATATATATATATATATATATATATATATATATATATATATATATATATATATATATATATATATATATATAACGGTCATGTCACGTTGGATACACCGGTTCCCGCTCGATCACCGAAGTTAAGCAACGTTGAGCCTGGTCAGTACTTAGGTGGGTGACCACTTGGGAATACTAGGTGCTGTTAGCATTCACGGATGTGCGTTGGGGTGCGGTGGATGTCGGCTTGGAGGGGGAAATCGGTGAGCCGAGTTCCAATTTCAGTCGAGCACGCTGCATTCACTTGCGCACTGGTACCCTTGGGAAAGGTATTAATCCGTTCGTTCCCTCCAATTATGGGTTAAATAATTGAGGTCTGCTGTTCGTGCGATTTGTGGCAGTCATCTGCACCAATTGTTTGTTATCAGCGGTTCCAAGAAGTGTGGATGGTACTACACAATGCCTTCACCACTATAAACAAATCTCTGTGTGGTTGTCTTGCTGGAAAAAGGTTGGACCCTCATACGTTGAACGCGACGGGAGAATCCATCATCATATATATATATATATATATATATGAATAAAGACAAAAGGAAAACTTATTGCCATTTTCGCTAATGTGGTTTGTCCTGTGTGTGGCTTTATCACGGCAAACCTAAGAATTTCATTTTGTAATACGTATTTATATACAAAAGCAAAGATTTAATTGGATTTTCAATATTTTAGAGTTTAAGAAACCTCATAAAGATTCATCAGCTTAGCTGAAAAATCAGGCAAGCTATAGGGGACTTGAAATAATACAATTCAATGTCTTATAAATGAAAGTATTTCAGAAATTTGTTTTAACTAGCATTAAATTAATTTAGTTTGAGATTAATTCATGTGTGATATATTTTGAATAACATGAGGTTTAACCATATTTTTTTTAAATTTTTAAACACTTTTGTAGTCATGTATCTTGACATGGTATTATTTTAGAAATGGGGTGCAGTTGATATCGGCTGGGAACGAAAATCAGAGAGGTGAGTTCAAGTTCCAGTTGAATTTTTGCATTCACTTATGCGCAAATACCCTTGGGAAAGGTATTAATCCATCTCTTCCCTCCAGCTATGGGCAAATAACAGGACAGACTTGGCTCTCTAGCCTTGGTTGGCAATCAGCCTATCGCAGAAAGTAATGGCAACCTACTGCGAGAACATTTTCAGCTAGTCATAATCACCCAAACATGTATCACGAATAGCACTTAACTAATTAACTGACTGATGTTGAAAAATTCCTGGAGGCATATTTATATTTTGATAAGTTCTGATAGCAGAATTCTTGAGAATTATCTTTCTAAATTACTTTTTCTTTTGATAAGTGTGGAATTCTTTAGATCAAAGTTGGAATTGAATATATTTCTATGTATAACTAGCACGTTTGATAAACTGTTGTATGTAATATCCTTTTATATTCAGAGATTCAGATCTCTGCAAATCCTAAATAAATACCTAGGTGTAAATGAGAGTGAAAACATTCACCATAAAAAAATGAAAGAAATAGTGCGTAAAGAGTACTATAGAAGGCTACGAATGATATTAAAATATGAATTGAATTCTCAGAACAGAGTTTGTGGCCATTTTATTGCCATTTTCGCTAATCCCAGTTGTCCAATATAGCTTCAACATCTTAAACTGGACTCTAAACGACATCAGGCGAATGGATTCTAAAACAAGAAAGCTTCTTTCTAAGCATAAGATGCATCATCCAAAGGCTGATGTAGACCGTCTATACATACCCCGTAAAGAAGGGGGAAGAGGTCTTATTCAGCTGGAATTGTCATACAAGACAACAACTATTGACTTACTAACATACATAGAAACAACAAAGGATTGGATGATACAATTAGTAAGGCAACATGAAGAAAGAAAGAAAAAATATTCAATAATAAAAGAAGGCAGTAAATACAAACAAGATTTACAGTTAGTAGATTCTGTAGAAAAGCAAAACAGAAGCCAAGAACCAATTATTGCGGCAAAAAATATGAAAATGAAAAGATAAAGCTCTTGAACAGATGAAACAGCGCTGGCAAGACAAACCTCTGCATAGCCAATATCCAGAACGTGCCAATAAATTCAATGTTGACAAAGTTAATACTCATCGATGGTTACGTGCATCTGGATTAAAGTCTGAAACTGAAGGCTTTATTCTTGCAGCACAAGACCAAAGTCTTTTCACTAGAAACTTTCAGGCAAATATTATGCATAATAATATGGATCCAAAATGCAGGTTTTGTGATAAACACCAAGAAACAATAGACCACCTAATCTCAGGCTGTCCTGTGCTTACCCCAAATATTTTTCCTTACCTAATCGATTTTCTTCAATTTTTATTACAGGTATTGTCTTTATATGTTTATACTATTCTATTGAAGGAATTTCGCCACTCTATGGTACTCGGAAAGTCGAATACTAAAGTGTCCGAAAAATATTGTCGGGCCCCTGTACATGCACACACACACACATGGACGCATATATATATAAAAGAAAAAATGTGTTTTATTTTTAAAATAATTTTTATTAAAACCACAAACAAGTTATGTTATATATTTTTTTTATCTTTCCAAGCTTTGGACTGGCATTAGTCATTATAAAGAAAGATATTCGCAGTTCATGTGGCAAGAAACCTCAAATGCTAAAAGTTAAAATCAGACTGTAATTAATTTCACAGCCTATAGTCTTTTATAAAAATTTGTATCAGCAGCAGCTCATTATGTCTCTTTTGCGTTACATTTTATCAGCCATCAGGTGCAAAAATTTCACCTAATATCTCAACATCTACCATAAGTAAGGAAGCACAATTATACACACATTTTTTAAAAAATTATAGATCTGAATCTGGTTAAAATTATGAGCTCATAGTAATGTTGTTTAGTCAAGAATAATAATTTTAAACAAAGATTTTTATGCAAGTAGATCATTTTACTAGTATATCAAACAACTTATTAGCCAATCTGAAGATACCGTCAACTTGCTAAGTCATGTGAAATTTCAAGAAAGAACGCAAACCAAAGTATTCTAAATTTGATGAGCCAGCAGGATAACCTTGTCTGCCAAAAAAACTTCTGCTAGCGACTGTTAGATGCTGTTGCATAAAAAAAGTTGTATAAAAGAAAAGAGTACAAACTAACTCACCTTCTTTTTCTTTCCCTTTATGCACAGGATGAAATATGGATAAGATGTGACTCGTTTAGCTTCTGGAGAGATTTCTTAGTCCCAAGTGAACCACGTGTCAAATTGTACATGGCACAGCATACAAATGTCCTTTGCTGATAATTCTGTCAAAACAACAACAAAAATATCATTTCCAACATATGTCTTCCAACATCTTCAGTTGGACTGCACGTGAACAAGGTAGTATAAATCTAGAATAATGAAGATGACACACGTGTGTATGTTTTAACAACACAAGATCAGGAATCTATTTACAAATTTACACGTTCGCAATTGTCAATTGCTTGTTCCAAGACAGTAATCATATAACACTGTGTTTCTTATGCATCCCCGTTAAAATAGTATCGATGAACCATGGATCCAAACCCTGACATAGATGGTTGAAGAATGACTCAATGGGTGAACATTTTTTTTTTCTTGGGAAGAACTGGGAAAAAGAAAGAGGAACAGGCATTAGGTGTGGCTGGCACAAAGAGAGAGGCAAGACACAAGGCACTCACGAAATGACATTGATTTATATGACAGCAAACGAACACAACCCATGTTTGTTTCTCTTTCACTCCATTTCTCCTCAGAAAAGCAATGAAGGCCGACTCAGGTTAACTTATCAGCTAGCTTTGAAAAGGACCACCCAACTGACGAGAAGATTTATAATTAATGCTGGCATATGAATGTACAAAATCAACAAATTCTTGTCTGCAAGACTTCAGGCCACCAGACATCAGTGAGAAATCATAACAGAGGATTAAAACCAGGTACACAAAATTGACATTAGACTTTTGGGGAAAAATACCTCTATTTCCACCCAGGCTCCACCCCGGTGCCAGATCAAACAATTTTTAACAAAAAGGCTGTGCGGATTTGAAGGAGATCCACTCAAAATGCAGTGGAGAAAAGATTCAGCCAAGAACCTTAAGACATGAAAGTCGTCTTCCCATGCTAAAAGCTCATCCACCATTGTTAAGCAGAGAGAAAGGGAAACAATGTTTATATTAAATCATCAGACACTAAGTTAATAAGGAGACCGCATCTGTCTTATCTCTAGTGACAACAAAACATAGTAGCAGACAGTTATTTGTGGACTTTCCGAAAAGGTTGTGTTATGTTGTGTTTTTTGTTTTGTTTTGTTTTTTTATTCGTTTTTTTTTCTCTTCCTGTTGCTGTACAAACAATTATAAATATAATCATTATTTTACTGCTGTCTTTTTATTTCTTTTTTGGTTCATGTCTATTTTTCCCTATTCCTGAATTGTGCATCCACCCCACCTCTTCAGAAATCATAATGTGGCAGGGGAGTGAGGGATTCAACACATCATCAAGACCTTCGATCACAAGCCTCAGGTGCAGTTAATTTACGACCAGTTGATGCACACAACTCACATCTACGCAGACCTGAGATTTGCGGAACAGTGGGGAGGCCACACTCAAACAGTATAATTTTGAAGATTCCTTAAATAGTCAAGAAGAAAAAATGTTTATATTAAATCATCAGACACTAAGTTAATTTCAAAAATGCTTAAAACAAATTGAGAGCGTTTCTTTTTCACACAGAATTATCTGGTTGAATTCAAAATAAAAGATGTACTTTCAAGTACTTAGCTTAACCTTTAAATAGAGTCCTTGAAATTCCGAGTTGTCATTAGAGGTTGATATTGTATCAGCGTGTAATTTGACACTGGCTTTACTCAGATGCATGGTCTCTACTTTACTCGCTCTCCCGTTTTTCTCTGACTCCAACTGTCACTGATCGACCGGGCACGTTAATAAGTCGGTCAGTTCGGTCACTTGATCAGCTCAGAAAGCAAACTCATTTGGGTGCGGGAAGAAACATGCAACGGGTCATTCAAAGTTCAATTTGTTACTTTTTGTAAATTGCTCTTCTTTCATTGGTTAGAAAATAATTCGCACTGGCTCGCGAATTTGCAAACAGTGAGGAAAACAGTTATTTTTATTTCGTACTCACCCCATATGTACGAATAATGAGATCTATAGATATATATTTCCATATATCACTTTTTGTATTGTTCTTATTTCGTTTGCTTATGCAGTAAATGGTCGTTGTTGTTGCTAAATGTACAATATTATTTTAAATTTATATCCTACCTTTTATTCGATATAATAAATTGTTATTATTATGACACTAGCTCTCATATAAATGTGCATCAATATAAAACTTCAACACTACATAAATCTAAACTTATTTATAAATGTAACTTTGTGTGTGTGTCCGTTACCTATAGACTCCGAAACTGCTGAACCGATTTTCTTGAAAATTTACACAGTTGTACTATAAACGTCTGCGAGTGTACTTAGCTAGGTTTTGTGTCGAGGTACCACCGATAAATATCGAATATCGATAATCGAAAAAATCGGGTTATAGAAGGAGTGGTCCGATTTTAATCAAATTTGATACACTCATAGACACAGGCATAAGAAACGATATTCAGAAGTTTCAAGGTTGCAGTTCTTACAATAGTGCAGAAAATTGATAATATATATATATATATATATAAAAGGCAGGATGTTTGTGTGTGTGTCTGTTTATCTGCCTGTATGTCTGTATTTTTTTCAGCCCTTTTATTTCAGTTTTTGCTTCGGGTTTGGCTCTAAGTAGGTATAGTTGTAGTTCTTAGTCTCAGCCATGATACCATTTGCTCAGAGGACTTATTTAGCCTTCAAAATTCAGTTTACGACGAAAAAAACTTATTTGGTATCAAAATTTGACTTACATCTATTCATTTTTCTTTCAGTCTACGGTTTCGCTTTAACTGGAAACAACTATTGCTTTTTAGTTTTTCGTGCCAACGTCCAAATAGTCTGAGCTCCAAGACCATGGATTAGTTTTAAAGCTTTCATTACACCCGAGCAACGCCGGGCTATGCTGCTAGTATTAATATAAAATTGTTGCACATCGATTACAAGATATTCTTGCATTTCAAGCAATGCTGATGGTGCCTGTGGTCTTTATGACGAGAGAATTTCCAGTGTCTCTTCCACTAGAGCATTTTCATCTAAAGTTTTAGTCTTCACTTTTCTTGGAAAATTTTGCTTTACTTTTGTCTGTTTCAGCTGATTCATTTTCTTGTAACATTTCTAAGTACCGCTAATGACATTTTCACCGTTCAGAATTATTTTACGAAGAACCCGATATTTTCAGTAAATCTTCCCGACAAGTCGTATATTATTCAAACCAATTGATAATATATTCTGTTTAATCTTAGCACGATGTTTTGCGACAAAGTAAACCGCGTTCCGGCACATACTGGTGTTTAACGATCTCCCATTAATAATAATGTCGAAAGATTATTTCTCTTGATTTGATAATGTTTGGTTAAATGATCAGCTGTGGCTGGTCAGAACTATAAACCGCCTATAATGATTAAAAATACCGACCGGAAACATTATCATTTACTACTCGTTTCTTTTTTCTCTATTGTTGTTGACAATTTCATCGCCCAACAAAAGTTTTTATTAATGTATTGGGAGGAGATAAAATGAAAGAGAAATCGAAGGACCTTAAGCGATGGCTTTTGAATAAGCGTCATCGTGGCAAAAACTAAAGCCACCTCACATCTGATAGCGTTTTTCCAATTAAGTAATTTGTCACGGTGTTGGGATAAATTGGGGTTAGAATTGCTAGGGAATTTGTTCCTTCTAACAGGGGGAGCGACATAGGAAAATAAAGAGATGGTAGACCTGTTTTCTGCGTTTCTTTCCACCCTCTATCTCTACCTCACACGGTCGCATGCACACTATTCGGCTCTTTCTCAAAATTCACACACACGTTCGATTCCCAGTGTTTAACTTCCGCCATGTTGTTTTATACCATCACAAAAAAAGAAAAAGGTTTTTCTTCATCTTTCGTGTTTCTGCGAAACCATTTTAATGGACATTTTTGAAATTTTATTGTTAATCTTCATTTATTTTGCTCGACTTGATGTTTTCATTATTTTTTTTCTCTTTATGCATTTTTAAAAAATATATTTACTTTTGATTGCCTAGAATATAGCAGTCGGTTCGCTGACTCGTCACAAAAGCCGATTCGTTTTGTGGTGGCTTAGACCGTCACTCGATTTTCGGTCATTTTCTGCTGGTCGCCTCTCGTAGGATGATTTGTTAATTTAGTGATTTGGATCTTCACTAGATATTCTTCAAAGCTTTGTATCTTTCAGCAAATTTATGGTCAGTTTTTGGTTCGTTGAAGAGACAGTGGAGTAATGGCTAGCGGCTCGAATTAAGGAATCGAAGAGCTG
Source organism: Ascarosepion bandense (assembly GCA_037127315.1). NCBI lineage: Eukaryota > Metazoa > Mollusca > Cephalopoda > Sepiida > Sepiidae > Ascarosepion > Ascarosepion bandense. Next base: position 818,138 of record JBBBDQ010001955.1, read on the forward strand.
AGGTGAATGGCAGACGAATTCGATACATTCACTTGTATACAAATACATTTTTTTTTTCTAATCGTTTCACCCTAAGCAAAGCATTACCTCCACTGATGCGCTGGGGGCTTATATAAGAGACTATAAGTTTAAGCAGGACGAGAGCAAAGAGAAAGACGAACCAATTACAGGGGATGTCAGAGAAAGGGCAATAAAAGAATGAGAATACAGGTGTGATAACATTTGCGAAGATAGAATAAGAACGGAGAAGAACGAGATACACGGAGTCATGTAGAAGGAACGAAGGAAGGACTGGACTCAAGTGGATAAGAGATGGATATTGACATTGCATTTAAATTCCTGAAGGTTGTAGCTGTCAGGAAAGCAAGTATACTGAAGGGAGTTCTACAGGTGGGAAGTGGGAGAAAAGAAGCTGATGGAGAAGAATTGTCGGCTGCATTTGGTAGGTTTAACTGTAAAAGGGTGGGATCTTGTTGCCAGTCTGGTTGCTCGAGTAAATTATTGTGGAGGGAGCACCAGTGACTTAAGTTCATATTGAGCAGAATCTATGTAAATATTTGTAGAAGAGACAGAGGGAAGCCACATCCCGCTGTTTAGAAAGTGGCTGGATTCGAGCTGCCAAGTCGGGATTGATCGCGTTATAGATTCTCCTTTAAAGCCTGTCGAGAACCCTGAGATAAACTGCAGGGGCTCCCGACCAGATATGACAACAGTATTCTATGCACGGTCGGATGGTTGATTTGTATATGTGCAAGATGGATTCAGGAGGAAAAAACTTCCTGGTCCGACACAGTGACCCAACATTCCTAGCAGTGGATTTAGCTATTGATTCAATGTAATGGTTCCACTTGAAGTTGGAATAGAAGGTGAGGCCGAGGAGGCACAGTGTATTGCTTTTAGGGAGACTCGCTTGGTCCATGCTTATGGGAGGCGGCAAGAGAAACTGCCTGTGATGGTTGACAGCAGCCTTGCTTTAGAAGAATTGAAATTTACAAGCCATTTCTTACTCCATTCTACCACAGAGTGGAGGTCCTTCTCAAGATCTGCAGCAAGGTTATGTTTGTCCGTCTCGCCAGATTTCTTACTGATGCGGGAGTAAATGGTGGTGTCCTCCGCGTAGATGTCTACATGGGATTTGATCACGTCAGTAAGATCATTTATGAAGATCAGAAAAAGCGTCGGGCCTAGAATAGAGCCTTGGGGGACGCCAGCTTTCGTGTGGTAGGATGAGGATGCATGCCCGTTCAAGACGCCCTTCATTATGCAATTTGATAGGAAACATTGGATCAAACCAAGCAGTCGTCAAGTGATACCATAACACCGTAGCTTGCACAGAAGGCAAAGTTATGATTGTATATCTTCTACTTGCAGACTGAGTCCGATTGCCTTAGATGGCAGTTGATCTGGGAGAAGGAAAATTCAATTCAATTCCTCCAACTATACCCAATCGCAATTGGGCAAGCGTGCTAAGTATGGATACACCCTTGGAGACATGAGCAATCAGGTAGGGCATCCACCAACAGGAGTTAGAATCCCCTCTATTTGGATTTGGATTTTCTTATGTGGGAGTTGTTCCTCTGTCCATTTGTTAAGATTTCTCTACTTAGCCACTATTATACTTTGCTTCTCCTGCCTTTAATGCACCATTTTGTTGCTAATTTCTACCTATAACAAATGCATTATAAAATAAAAAGTTTTATGTGTAAAGAGACAAAATAAGAGATAAAAATGAATGCGAACGGAAAGAAAGTCAGGAAGGAATAAATGAATACGAGAATAAAAGAATAAACGAAAAATGAGAATGGTTTGGCAGTTCCTGTACTGAGCAATTTGTCATGGTCGGCATGAATATAAAAGAACTGAAAACAATGGACATCCCAATCAGCGACAAAATATACAAAGGATAGTCTCCGCGTGCTTTGGCAACCGCAAATATAAAATAAATAAATTATCCTTTCATTTGAGGCGTATATTGAAATATTGATAACGTCTTTGTGTATAAAAAAAGAACGCGAAATTTGGAAGAGTGAGTAAAAGTGTAATAAGACTTGCAGTTATAGTTAAGGGGCTTTCAACTGGGAGAACTTGCGTTAGGTCACTCTATGAGTACTACTGGTACCATCAGTACAACTTGCAACAGGGTCGAGTCATCAGTGATTAAAATGGTTCACATACTATCATTTTTGTTTTGTTTCTTTTAGTGTATCGGCCATGTAGGCGACCAAACAAGATTAAAAACAAGATTGATCAAAGGGTGTGTAAAACTTGTAAGTTTAACAGTCATCTAGTACAGTAGAGTGAAACTCAGTTCCATTGAGGTGAGCACATGGCTTTGTTGGACGATGGGCTTCCGGCCAAGACATAATGTTCATTTTATGTCTGTAACCAAGGCGAAATTCCAAGTTAGAGGATACTGGCTATGGTTTGACTTGGACAAGAATAGGCTCCGCTAAGTTTATTTGCACAAGATATGCAACGTATGAATGAATATCACTATGTCTTTTAACTCAAATATTTGATTGGTTAGGTGCTCTGTTGTACAGCGACCCGACGACCATACCTGTTAATGGAATTAATGATAAAAATGATGATGAGCAGGAGAGATGGCTATCGGTTATTCTGCCTTTTTTTCTATATTTGTTAGAAAACAAAAGTATTTAAAAGTTATTGTCAAAAGATGCATATTAGAAGCAAAGATGCATATTAGAAGCAAAGAAATATATCTAACGAGTTACTCTATCGTTTCTGTTTTTTTTTTTTGTTTGTTTGTTTGTTTTGGTTTGGTTTGGTTTGGTTTTTTGTTTCGTTTTTTTTTTTTTGTTTTGGTTTGGTTTGGTTTTTTGTTTTGTTTTGTTTTTTTTTGTTTTGGTTTGGTTTGGTTTTTTGTTTTGTTTTGTTTTTTTTGTTTTGTTTTTTTGCTTTTTTTTGTTTTGGTTTGGTTTGTTTTTTTGTCTTGTTTTTTTTGTTTTTTTTGGTTTGGTTTGGTTTTTTGTTTTGTTTTGTTTGTTTTTTTGGGTTTTTTTTTTTTGTTTAGGTTTGGTTTGGTTTTTTGTTTTGTTTTGTTTTTTTTTTTTTTTTTGTTTTTGTTTTTTGCAAGTCTGTTCGATCCAGATTAAATTTTTACGACTCGGAATTTTGTTGGATAGATTTAATTGCGAATATATCTCAGTTTATTCTTTTAAAAAATTCTGTTAAACAGCGTCTTTACTTGAAGATCACAAATCACTCATGCTGACCAGTCTCCTCGAATGAAAATTAACTTTGACAGAACAAAAATTAATTTTATCTGACAGACTCCAACATTGGGAAAATATTGTGTTATGACATTCTGCCGTCAAGGGAGACCCGAAATATTAATACTGATTATGAGGTTGAAGACGCTGACAGTTTAAATAAAATTGTTGCGCACTTCTGATCACATTTATCCCTTCAATGGTGATGGTGCTGATCTCAACTGGTTAGATGCTAGTGATCTTTCCAGAACAATAGTAAGATAAAAGTCATGCTAGTGATGAAGATTAAGCTACGTTAGTTAATGCGCGTTGTACATTGGTTGTGCGTTGTGATGTAGTGGATCTCAGCTCGGATGAAGAAATCGGAGAGCCAAGTTCGAATTCAAATTGAATACGTTGCATTCACTTACGCGCAAATAACATTGGAAAAGATGTTAATCCGTATCGAGGATATAGTGCAGTTGATATCTACTCGGAACGACAAATCGGGGAGCCGAGTTCGAATTCCAGTTGAATTCCTTGCATTCACTTACGCACAAATAACTTTGGGAAAGGTATTAATCCGTCTCTTCCCTCCAGTTATGAGTTAAATAATAGGACAAATTAGATTCTATAGCTTTGGCTGGCAACCAGTCTACCGCAGAAAGCAATGGCAACATACTTCAGGATAATCTTCTGCCCAGTCAGTCATGTCTCTTTCGAGATATGATCGTCCAAAGCGTGTATCACGTATGGCACTTAACTGACTGAAAGAGACTAAGATTGTAGCATTGATGCTGGACTTTGTTCTGTAAAGTAGCAATTCTTGGGGGGAAAATGGAACTGAACTGACTGACTGAAGTTGAAAAGAAAACAAAGATTTGATTAAATCCTTGTTTTCCTTTTGACTTTCCACAAAACCTTAAACAAAAGGTTAGGACAAAAACGTCAGTACGAGAACGAGTGATAACAGTGAACTTAAGAAACAAACTTTAGTTTTTAAAAGAACTGTTTTGAGAGATTTTATAAATTTTAACTGATTAGTCAATGGATGCAGAATCTTTAATTTTAAGGAAACGGCTTTTCTCCTCATGACCATTATCACCATTTTCTCTTATTTCTCTGTCTCAAGCGAAGTTTCGATTTTTATTCTCCTTCACCTTTTCCCTCTATTTCGGACCCATTCTTTCTATTGATATCGCTCTCTCTCCCCCCCCCTCTCTCTCTCTCTCTCTCTCTCTCTCTGAATCTTTGTATTTGTCGATTTCTTTCTACTTTTATAATGGCTGAATATTTAATCACCATATTTTTCCTTCCTCTCTCTCTACCAGCAATGTCTCGATTTCAATTCATCCTTGAACTGAATAATCCCCTCTTTTACTGATATTCTTTCTCTCTCTCTCTCTCTCTCTCTCTATATATATATATATATATATATATATATATATTTTAATCATATCACCCCAAGCAAGGCGGTAACGTCACTGATGCGCAGGGGGCTACGTAAGAGTAAGATTGGAAAAGAGAAAACCGGAAACCACATCCTAAACAGGGAACAAGGGATGAGCCTCTACACCTGTTCAATGGACGTTGGTGGAGTGTGAACCGGACGATAGTTTAGTCTATCTATCTATCTATCTATCTATCTATCTATCTATCGGAAAAACTACTAAAAAGTTGTAAGTTAAAAATGTCTTTTTTTCGCAGTATTTATTTATTTCTATTAATATATATATATATATATATATATATTTGATATTTCAGACTGGCTTCGGCCTTTCATCAGAAACAAATGGTTTTAAAATTTAAACTAGAAGCATCCGTCGCGAGAGCGTTCGTCGCGTGATGTAGAAAGTAATAGAGTTTCAATATTTTTAAACGTAAATCTAACTGTAATAATATATATATATCAACCCAATATCTCTCGATCTCTTTTTCCATTCATTTTGTCCTATCTTTCATCAATGTTCATCATTCTCTCTCTTCACAAGCTTGGTATCTCTCAATATCTTTGCCCTCTGTTTCAATCTCACGTAGAAGTTTCAACATGGGTTAATGGCTAACGGGGTTAGTTTGATGGACCCTTGTGACAGAATAGCGAATTTCATCTTCACTGAGTGCCCCGTTCAAAATTATAAACTAAATAACACTTGTTAAGGGTTTCCATAAATTAATAAATTCAACCAAGTAAATCAGCCCCATTCTTACTCTTTTTTCTCTTCACAAGCCAACACACTCTCTCTCTCTCTCTCTCTCTCTCTCTCAATTTCTCTTCACCTTCATCTTAGCTACCTTTTTTTTTATCTCTACACGTCCTTTTTTTCTCTGTCTTTCTCTACAAACCTTCTGTATCTCAGTTTCTTTTCCCATCCATCATTACACTATCATCCTCACTCTCTCTCTCTGCATCAACCAAATATGTTTTGATTTCTCTTCACCCTCATCTTAACTCATCACTTTCATCTCGAGTCTCTCTCTCATTCACTCGCTTTCTCTCCTTTGACAAATTTTCCTAATCTTTATAGAAAGCTAAAAAACTAAGATAAAAAAATCCAATTGACTCTTTTGTTGAAGGGCGATTTGCCCACCTTTGCATTTTTCAAACCGTCTGTCCAAGGCTGCAGCCCGAGAACGGATATTCTTTTTCTACGCCCACCATTTATCACCTTCACTGCTAAGAAAACCCAAAGAAAAGCCGGGAGCGGTGGACAAAGATCCATTTTTACCCCATCATACCTCGACTCCTACCGAAACTTTCTACACAACCCGCATTTGTGATGTGACTAATTATTTTTTATTTTATTTTTTTATTTTTTTTTGAGTGGTTCTGGTCTGTGTTCATTCTGCCACTGAACATTGATTCTGTCCATCCACTTCCTCTGACACAATCCCAAAGCAATCTCACGCCCCAGCTCTGTCCATTTTCCCCATTCTCACCGGATCTGATCCTGAGTACTCTAAACAAAGCAAAGAACAAAAAATGATAAATAATTTTTTAAAAAACCCCAAAAAACAAAATAACGTAATCAGTCACCTTGCAAGTGTGGCCAATGTAAGACTTTATGTTGTGCAGTGTGGAGGGGAAGAGTTCAGTTTATGTCCATTTTTTATCCTTTGCTTCAAATTCTTTACACTTGTTTTTCAATTTCTTTCTCTTATTATTTACATCCTTATTTTTTTTTCTTTTTGCCCTTCTTCCTTCATTTTTACTTTTTATCTTTTGTTTTCATAATTCTTTTTTTGCCATTGCTTATTATTATCATTATTATTATTATCATTATCATTATTATTATCATTATTATTATCATTATTATTACTTCTACTACAACTTTGCGTCTTCTTTTGTTTTCCTCCAGATCGTATTTTTTTATTGATCTATCATTTTGGCTGCATCCTGTTATTATTCAAATAAATATCTCCATCCACTTCCTTTCCCGCTTTTTTTTAATCTCTTTTCTTGTTTTTTATTCTTCTGTGTTTTTTTTTTCTCTCTTTTTTTTTTTTTATCTTTATGCATTTTTATTCTTTTATCCAGTTTGAAATTCTTCTTGTTCGATTCATCTTAATTCCTCCTCTCCTTATGGTTTTTTACATTTTCTTCTTGACGATTTTTTTCTTAATTTCTTATTTTTCTTCATTCCTTCTTGTTTTCCTTGTCCATCCTCTTTTCTTACTTCATGTCTTCCTCATTTATTTTTGTTTCTTCTTTTTCCTCTTTTTCATTATTCCTTTTTCATTTCTTCTTTTCCTATTTCTTCTTTATTTTTTATCTCTTTTTTATTTTTTAATTTCTTCTTTTTCCTTCTCAATATTTTCTTTCTTCCTCATCTTTTTCTTTCTTACCCTTTTACCTTTTTCGTTTCATTTCCCTATTTAGTTGATCTTTTTCACCATCTTTTCCTTTTCTTAATTTTTCTCTTTTGTCTTTTTTCGCTTTCCTCCTTATTTTTCTTCTAATACTTCCTTTTTCTTTAGTATTTCTCTCATTTTCCTTTATTTTTTATTTTTTCCATTTTCTTTGCTTTACTCTTTATCTTTTCCTTGTTTTTTTTCTCCTCTTCTTTTACTTCTCTTCATTTCAACCTTCTTGTTCTCCTTTATCTCTTTCCTTGTTTTCACTCTTTTGACTTTCTTTGCTTTCATTTGACTGTTTTTTTTCTTTTAGTATTTTCCTTTCTTTGTTCTATATCTTATTTTTTCCCCATTCTTTTCTTGTTTTCATTTTTCTTTCCACCTGCTTTTTTTTCCCTTTCATAATCACTTTTATTTCTCTTTCGGCTTCTTTTAGTTTCTTTTCCTTCTCTCATTTTTATTTTTCTTATTTTTCCGTTTTACCCTTACCTTATTTCTTTTTCTTCTTATATTTTAAGTTTTTTGCTTGCTGTTTTTCAATCTATAACTGAAAAACTGTAGCAAAATTTTCGTTCTGGCCAATTTTGCGTTTGCGTGTTAAGATTCAAAGAAAATGTTTCTTCACTAAAATATTATCAGAGGCAAAACAGGAAAAACGTAGCAAATAATTAGGAATCATACAATAAAACAATATTTGAGAAGGTAATATACAAGGTGATTGAAAAGAAACTCTCCATTAAAATACTTATAATTTATTTATTAACTATAATTTTGGCAACAAATGGATATGAGAGAAAGTCGCTTAATATGAAGTTTTTATTTAAAATTCGATATGGACATCAGATTTTGCTACCATCTTCTCGAGCCGATCAGGAATCATGTTAACTAATTTCATCTCTGCTTTATTTCTATCCCCGACTCTTGCTATGACATGCAGTTCTGCTCTCTTCACAATTCTAATCGTGCTGAGGTTTTGATTAATATAACTTTCCACTACCCCTTCTTCCAGGAACCTCCTACCAACTGAATAGCTTACTGCTACCAGTGAGGGTACTGGGACTCATTCTGCGATTTCCTGGAACAAAGTTTTTTGTCTCCCTGTTGACAACTGCCTCTGAGGTCTCCTCCTGGGTGAAATACAGCGTCAATGCTTTCATCCCAGTCAGGAAATTCCATCTTAGATCTCATTCATCTCCTTGGTTTTCTCCTGCTTGCTTGGCTGACATTGGCCAAAGGAATCACTTCTTCAGGCTTTATCAGAACAATGCGTCTGACTGCAATAGGCAACTTTTTCTCTTGCTCGTAATGAATGTGAGCATGTCCTAAATGATGTTAAGCTATTGTTTCTCAATAAAATGAATCAGTGTATAGCATCTCGCAAGTTTGATTCTAAAGACTACTGGCGGCTCTGAAAAAGTGTGCTAAACAACAGCAAACTCTCGATAGCTCCTCTATTCAATCAATTTAAGTTCCATAGCAGACAAGGTTGCAATGCTTTGCTTGAAAATTCTCTTTTAACTCCACACTTGATTTGTCTGGAGTACCCACACCTGACTTTTCATTTAGAACTGAGGCTCAACTGAGTGATATAGGCATAACCCTGTCTCTGATCTCTAACATACCTTCACAAGGCTAGCGGAGGTGATGGTATTACATTCATCGTCCTAAAGAAATGTGCCCCTGAACTTTCTTCTGTCCTCTCCATAACTATAACTATTGCCTCACTGCTTCATGTTTTACTGCTTGTTGGAGGTCCTCTTCTGTAGTTCCTGCTTAAAAACTCTGGGCAACCCTCTGATCCTTCTGATTATCACCCTGTCAGCCTCTTAGCGCTTTTTGGCAAAATGTTCGAAGTTAATATTAATGCTGAAATGCTTCATCATCTCACATCCCACAACCTACTCTCTGACAAAGAGTATGGTTTCTGCTGCACCAGGTCTACCGTTGATGTTGTAACGGCCATCACTGAATATACATATCAGACTCTTGATAAGAATGGCAAAGCTCAAGCTGTTGCCTTGGATATCTCGAAAGCATTTGACAGGGTTTTGCTCATGAGTAACTCTGGTCATCCTGTAAAATTTGTTTAACGTTATTGAAATTTTATTTCAGCTTAGACACTCTTTTGAGATGGAACGTCAAGCAGACAAGAATGATCATGTTCCACTTCTACACTTTGTTTTTAATTAAGGTACCAAAGTCGCCGAATGTTCTAAAAAGATTTGTGCTCTGTACGGAGATGAAATGCTTCAAAACAACCAAAGAGTCAAGGCTCAAAGAGTCAATTTAGCTGACATAACCGGTGATACAGTGTGATTATTCAACATGGCAATGATCGTCTCCAAGTTGCTAACATGATCAAACATGCAATTAAAGTGCTTGGTTGGGAAGTTCTGCTAAGCCCATATTCTCTTTATTTAGCCTCTTCAGACTCTCACATTTTTTTAGTTGCTTTTTATCAATTCTGAGGGGTGTGTCCTTCAATAACAAGGTAGAGCTTAAAATGTAGCTTGATTAATTTTTAGAGTTAAAAATTAATAATTTTTATTGTTGAGTCAAGGTTAGTGAATCATTGACAGATCTTAAACAATGAAGGGGAATACATTGTTGAATGATCCATCAGGACTATTAAACAATTATTAAAATAAATGACAAGAAATTTATGTAACATCATATGGTTACAAGAAAAGGACTAATCATGGGTACCAAGTAGACTTGTCTCTGATACACCAATTGTACGCTATACTTTTTCTCACATTGAATTTTTTTTAATATCAGGTTAATGTTATCCACTTCATTGTAAAGAATGGAGAATACCTCATCATACAATGTTAATTCTAATGCAGAGGTGAGTTTATGCGAAATAACAAAATGTCAGATACATGATGTTAATAAAGAACTGCTCCAGATGGTTGCATTCATTCTACACTAACACGATATTTTTTGCATTTGGTTGCTCTCTCATTATCTGTGACTGGGATTATCATGCAAAATTTTACCAAAGTGAAAAATTGTGTTCTGTTCATAACCCACTGTACCATTCATAATTGATAATATTCTCTTTCAGTTTGGTTGCTAATACAAGAAGGTGTTTAAATAAGGAGGGTATTGGAAATAATTTAACAATTAAAAAGTGCTGTTTTAATATCCAGGAAAGTTTTAGTAAATTAGGATGCTGAGCAAAATTCTAGTGAGAAGGAAATTACTTCTACAAAAATCCATCTTCTTCAACAAAAGATTCATGAAAGTACTGCTGGCCATATATATATATATATATATATATATATATATATATGTCAGTTAAGTGCCATACGTGAAACACGCTTGGGCAATCATGTCTTGAAAGAGACATGACTGACTGGGCAGAAGATTATCCTGCAGTAGGTTGTCATTGCTTTCTGCGGTAGACTGGTTGCCAGCCAAGGCTATAGAACCTAATCTGTCCTATTATTTTACCCATAACTGGAGGGAAGAGACAGATTAATATCTTTCCCAAGGGTATTTGCGCGTAAGTGAATGCAATGAATTCAACTGGAATTTGAACTCGGCTCCCCGGTTTCTCGTTCCGAGCCAATATCCAATGCACCACAACGCACATCCTACATAACAATAAGATATTAAATAAAAACATGTCCAACCTACACAATAATTGTAACTTCACTCACAATTACAGTAACACTACCAAAAATGATTGTAACTGCCAAAAAACATAACCTACCCACTTAAGCTGGTTTACATTCGGACGGCAACTTCAAGTTCTACTTTGAATCAACAGATGGTCTTCAGAAATCTAGATTAAATAATCATAACTGTCTTTGAATAGTATTAAATACATGAATAGTACTGCCCTCTCCAAATATATTTGGTTAAAAACAACAACTATTACTTGGGAAATCACTGTGACAACCAATTCTTGTAATGGAATAGGAAATAAATGTAACTTGTGCCTTTTAGAAAAACTTATAATGCTAAAACACCTAAATAACCCAAAATTATTGAATAGGAGAAGTGAATTGACGACAAAATGCAGACATGAAAACAAATTTTTTAAATACTTAAACACTGATAGCTTTATAGCCCCTTCATTTCTTTTTCCAAGACTTATCCACTTTTTTATGTTTCTGTTTAAACATTACTGATTTCACTTTAAATTAATTTTTTAGCACACCCAATTTTTTATTTTTAATGACATAAACTTTTGCAATGCTTTTCGTAGGCATGCTTTATGCATTTGTGTTTGTAATGTATATTCATATTCATATATATATATATATATATATATATATATATATATATTTAATCATATCACCCCGAGCAAGGCGGTGTGCAGGGGGTTACGTAAGAGTGAATAGATTGGAAGAGAAAGCCAGAAACCACGTCCTAAACAGGGAACAAGGGATGAGCCTCTACACCTGTTCAATAGACGTGGGTGGAGTGTGAACTGGGTGATAGTTCAGTCTATCTACTCCAATTGAAAAAAATAAACAAAAAAGAAAAGTGAAAAGATTGGAAAAGAGAAAGCCGGAAACCACATCCTAAACAGGGAACAAGGGATGAGCCTCTACACCTGTTCAATAGATGTGGGTGGAGTGTGAACCGGGCGATAGTTTTGATATATATATATATATATATATATGTGTACACATGTATTATTTGTCTATGTTTATATATTTTTATTTATGTTATATTTGTATGTTGTGTATATATATATTATATATAAAAGTAAAAATATATTTTATATATATCTATGACATATTTTTTAATATATTATTTATATTATTTAATTTGATACATATATATTTCAGGTGAAGAGGACTCAAGGTTTTATTATTTTGAGTGCTCTGGCATTTATTTTATTATAAACAGTGCTCAGTATAATGAGTATGATAGAGCTTAATGTAAATCCTCTGCACAAATAATATTAACATTGCCTGATGATGAGAATCTATCTCGAAACATAGAAATTTCCACGTTGCAATGTACAATTGATACACAACTATATAATTTTATATATATATATATATATATATATATATAGATATATGTATATACAGACATCCCTGTTAAAGTTTTATTCTTGTTTTTTCTTTCTTTCATTCTTTTCTTTCAGCCCCATGATTCCTGTTTCCTTTCGTCTTTTTTAGTTTCTGTTTAAACCTAACTAAATTTTAATTAAGCATGCCCGATTTATTATTTACAAAATAATGTAGCAATAATTAAATATAATTTAAACTGGAAAAACCAAATTTTTTACTTAATTTATCTTATTACATGAAAGTTATTTATGTAAATCCATCCGAAAGTCATGAATTTATTTCTTTTCATTGTACCAAACTTGTAAATCCCAATTCGAAGCAAAAATGTATTCCTTTTCTCTCTAGTGATTTAAAATGTCTAATCTAAGACCAGAAAGCCTTAGAGTCTATCACAAAAGAAAGACAAAACTCAACATTGTGTTATCTGTTGTCATGTAAATTATAAATTCATATCAGAATTTTTTTGGCAGAGATCTAAAGACAGTTATAAGGGGAGTGGTTGAGAAAAATAGAACTGTATTTGATTGTGTTGTGACTTTGATGTTCATCTTGAGCAGGAATAGTAAATTTTTGTCTAAATTTTTTAGATGAAGAGTTGTCATTATTTAAACTATTTATATTTGGACTATTGCCCTCACCTTTGTTATTTTGTATCCTGGAACAATGATCCACGAACATTGGTTTGTGTGTTTGATGATATTGTAATTGTGAGTTCAATCTCTAGGACTAGCAGTGTGTCCTTTTACTCAGTAGTTTATGACTGATTAATAACTGAATTGTAATAAATAAAAATTAAAAAGTACTCGGTATCTCTAGACATGAGCAGTTGAATGAGAATAGTCATTCCTCTTAGATTAAATAAAGAGTTCCATTCAGAATTCATAGTAGGTTACCCAGATTGATATACACCTAAGGAAGGCAGGATGGATCGACGACAGAAATATTATGATAAAACAACAAAGATAAGGACAATCGTCTGAATATAAATAGTGTAAGTAGTAGCAGTAAATCAAAGAGATTTTGTATATTTTTCTAAAATATTATTCTGCTTATTTCAATGCATGACTGTATGCTTTTTTATCTTGGATCAAAGTGTAGTATCTGCTCTATCGACAGCCATTCTCAGCTTCAATTAATTAGGCTGTCTCTATTATTATTCTGCTTGTTTCAGTGCAGGACTTTATGCTTTTCTACCTTGGATCAAAGTGTAATATCTGTTTTGGGGCTGACTAACTACAACTTAGAGCAGATTTTGTTCACTTAAAAACTGACTTTGTGCCATATCCAATCACTGTTGGATGTGTAGTAACTAGCTAATCAGCAGTTAGGCTGTCTCTTATTATTCTACTTTTTTTTCAATATATGACTTGTGTGATTTTCAAACTTGTATGAGATTATTTATCCAAATCCAAACACTTCTGATTTCATTCTCAGCTAATTCATTGTAATTCAAACAGGTCGAGAAATTCATCAATTACCTTCCAATATTTTTTAATCTCTCCTGTAACAATGCTTAGTCTTGTATGGGTGTAGAGGCTCATCCCTTGTTCCCTGTTCAAGATGTGGTTTCCGGCTTTCTCTTTTCCAATCTTTTCTTTTTTTTTTTCTCTTTTTCATTTTTTTTGTTTTCAATTGGAGTAGATAGACTAAACTATCGCCCGGTTCACACTCCACCCACATCTATTGAACAGGTTAAGAGGCTCATCCCTTGTTTCCTGTTTAGGATGTGGTTTCCAGCTTTCTCTTTTCCCATCTTTTCACTTTGCTTTTTTTTTTTTTTTTCAATTGGAGTAGATAGACTAAACTATTGCCCAGTTCACACTCCACCCATGTCTATTGTACAGGTGTAGAAGCTCATCCCTTGTTCCCTGTTCAGGATGTGGTTTCTGGCTTTCTCTTTTCCAATCTTTTCACTTTTCTTTTTTTCTCTTTTTAATTTTTTTTTTTTCAATTGGAGTAGATAGACTAAACTATCGCCCGGTTCACACTCCACCCACGTGTATTGAACAGGTTAAGAGGCTCATCCCTTGTTTCCTGTTTAGGATGTGGTTTCCAGCTTTCTCTTTTCCAATCTTTTCACTATTACGTAACCCCCTGCATATCAGTGGCATTACCACCTTGCTTGGGGTGATATGATTAAAAAAAAAATTTTTTTTAAAATATCTCTCTTTTCTTTGGTAAAGTTAGAAACCAGTGTAAGAAATAATTAAAGATACAATTGAGGTATATATCAATGCACATTGCCATTTATCTATATAGATTCACAGACATGACAAGTACTTTTTCATACAATTTAAATTTAACAATGCTTATTCAAAATTTGTGAGCTAAATTTGAATTAATATACCTTGATCCACAAAAAATTTACAGAATGATCTAAATAAGTCAAAATCAGATATTAAAACTATGCCAAATTATTTAAACAAGTAAAAAAGGGTTAAGATTGCTGGATTATTGTTATTATTATAGACATTTGAAAATTATTCAAATGTTTCTCTCCTGGTTACCTTGAAGTTGCTACATTTAGAGTTGGAAATTGAAGCGGACTTGAGAAAAAGAATATTATAAAATATGTCTTGCTGAAAATGTTCTTCTTAGAGATATTTTAGAGAGGTAAGAGAACTTTTATGATTTCTTTTCCTTCTTTGTAAAACAAATATTTGGCTATTAATAAAAATGAAGAAAACATTTGTTGTCCGTATCACGATTCTCATAATGCCTAGCAAGGAAAATAACACAATACTCAGTCTTAGTCAATGGCAGTATTGTTATATGCTGGTAAACAACAATCATTTTGATAGTCAATGAGGAACAAGAAAACATATCTATAAAAATATAAACATATTTTTATTCTTCGTCTGTGACAGTTGCGTGTTGTAAGAGGTTAGCCAGAGAGAGATCACACATGCGCAGAAGTTGTTAGGGGAATCGTTAGCCAGTCTCTGTTTTTTCAGCTAGCAGAGATTTTTCTTCTCTCTTTCTTCTTTTCTGCCTTTGACCAAAAACCTCAAAAACTTATATAACCCCAAAATTTCTACACGTTTTTGCTTTTTCAGGTTGTTCATATATTGACATCATCTACAGCCAGATACATCTGTCAATCATCTTTGCCGGCTATTGCCTTTTAAGCTGCTTGTCACTTGTGTTTTCTGCATTTGATCTCACACCCTACCTCCACCATCCACGGCCAGATATTTTTGTCAATTATATTTTTTTCTGGTCAAGGTAACATATTACTGTACTAGATTGCTACAAACAGAACTGGCCTTAAAAACAAAATTTTTCTGCACCGCATGTGATCCATGATGTCCATGAAGTCTTAAACTTTTACAATAAGACTAAGACCCTGGAGTCGAAGGTGTGACTCAGGATTTCCACCAACTCATCACCATTTAGAAATTTTTCCAAGCCTACCGTACAAAATCTTTTGCTGACCCAAGGAGCCTTCTGTATCAGCAGCTTGGTGAGTAAGGCTTCATCATTCGTGAGGCATTTCAACATAGGCATCCAGAGCCATATGAAGCATGCCTCCTGCTTCATTAGACCAAGCTCGTCAGACCATTTAAAATAGACTCCTTACTAACATGTGATATAATGCTTTATGAGAAAACCCTCAAACGTCAGTATGGGCCATCCACATCCATCACCCAAAAGAGGAGCTTGAAACCAATTCGACATTGAAAATAGAAGAAACATTCACTTCTAGGTAATCAAGTTGGAGTGAGGGCTTCTCCTGCACAGTTCCCAAGGATGGGAAGTTCTTATAACTGTCTTTCTTTCAGAATTCACACTCACCCTTTACTTGCAAACACATTCAATCTAGGAATGCAATGTAAAGCAAAAATATTGATGAATCTCAATGCTGGGCAAACCCAAACTGCCTTCAAATAGGTGGAGGAAACATATCTCCCAACAGATGTTATGAGCTTTGCCTTCCCACAAAAAAGAGAACAAGATACATACTAAACCCATTAGCATGATATACAGGAGTGGAAGCACAGAGAGTCGGTAAAGGAGAATTGGGTAGATGCACAATTTTCTGCCCCCACCTTTAAAGAATGATTTCTCACAAGACCACTGACAAACAGCGGCCTCAGCTTTCTCCTGCACCTCTGACCAATTTATTTCCAAGAGGAGATCGGGGCTGAACAAGATGTCAAGTATCTTGATTGGCCCGTCAGCCTAGAGAAAAAGCCCAGGAAAGGAAGCCCCTTGTAGGTCAACTGTGAGCCAACAGACTTATCACAGTTGATCTCAATCCTGCACAAGAACATACAGCAAAAGTGGAAAACCTTGATGAATTGAGTGAGAAAATATGAAAGGTTTCAATCTTACGTTGTTCACTTCACCAGTGGGCCAGGGATCACTTACATAACATGTTAAGGAGGATTCAGGTGTGAATCTATGACCTGAAACCATTCTCTGCAAGAACTGTTACCAAACATCTATGGTCAACCTTATCAAATGCCTTGAAATTGGTCAATGCAGCACTGTCCACTTGCTTGGTGATGAAGTGTACCAAATGAAGGTTCTCTACTAAATGAAGGTTCTATACCAAATGAAGGTTCTCTACCAAATGAAGGTTCTCTGTTCAGTGCTAATCAAGCTAAAGAGGAGAGCCTGTAAAGTTGATTCTAAGATTTTGGTTAAAATCTTCAACTTTGTATTTAACATCATCAAGTTAGCTACCCCATTCCCACCATTCTTGGTCTTGTGTAGCAGCTTGATCCCATCTGGTGAATCATTGAGATATAGACTCCTCAAATACAGTTCGTAAGACAACTATCTCAAATACAGTTCGTAAGAAAGATTATATAATATCAAAGTTTTGCCCTGGCTAACCAGATTCAGTGCTTTTGTAATGAGATCCTCACACCCAACTGCTTCATCTAAAAGGAGATGGTTAATAATTGTCAAACTGAGCAGGCTCCCCAAAGAACTGATCCTGAAAATAGTCACATATGCCCACGTTTGTAGTCACGGTTCAATATTCTGGTTATGTATTGCACAGAATATGTCAATTGGATGCATTTTAAACTTCCTCTGCACTCAATTCAGTGGTCATATTCATTACCTCACAAGACATTCTTTTTAATCTAGCCCTAACTACTAGAACTTGAGCCATATTGATAAGGAAGGAGACCAATTGTGCCCTAGCTAAGGATACTTCTCACAATCGCTGGATTTGATCGCAATTTTACCTCACATGTCATTTGCTCTGCTAATCTCATTTGATTTAGTTGCTGACTATAGTCAGCAACAAACAAATTAATTGGTTTTAAATAATCCCACCACTTATTTTCAACGACAGCTTCTGTCAGTTTTCATATTGGTGGAAACTTCAAGAGAACAATTATCATAAATATATTTATTTTAAAGTATAGAGAAGCTACAATATGGTAGAGAGAAAGAAACTGATTTGATATTCCATGTCAGGACCAATAACATTGGAGATTCTTCTTTGGATTTTATCAAGAACCTCTAAATATATAGCAGGAGCACCAGACCAAATATCACAACAATATTAAAAAGATGAATGGTAGACTTATAAGTATGTGTGATTGTTCCTGGTGGGAAAGATTTTCTAGCATGACATAGTGAACCAATTTTCTTAGCTGCAGACTTCGCAATTAATTCAATATGCTCTTTCCACTTCATATCATCAGTTAGTTTATAAAATTATAATAACAACAATAAAAAAAGCATCCTATTCAAGTCAACATTTCTTTTCAATAAAATTGGAATTAACCAATTGATGATGATATAATTTTATGATATTTCTTTATTGTGCAATTTATTGTGCAATTTTCAGCTTACAAACTCTTATTGAATCATTTCTTATTTTAAAAATATTGGTAATAACTTGTTTTGTGCATCTCAGGTTTTATTATGCAAATATACGAAATTAAAATAATAAAATAATTACTTATAAATAAATGCAAAAGATATGTAGGCTTTAAAAAATATACAAAATTGACTTAATATTCTATCTATGGGGGAAAAAATACTGACAGGGAATCTGCTATAAATAGCACAGAGAGATTGCATTAACCCAGTAACCATTCCATCTGCTTAGATGGGGAAAGTTACCTAAACTTGATATCTAGACACTTGAAGTTTCTCCCTTTTACATTTTAGTGTGTCGTCTCTCTTGCTGCTCCCATCTGACTGACTAGCTGACACTGACTAAAGCCTTTATTTTTTTTTTTTGCATTGGATTGCTAATTCTTCTCAGTCTTGTAAATCGCATCCATGGTCAGAAAATCAATTTAACATCTACTCATGAAATCTAGTTTGGACTTTTTCTTTAAGCACATGGTCAATCTTTTTTCTATTCAGCAAAACCAGGATTTTATGCATCATTGTGAATTTTTGTAAAAGTGAAGAAGAAAGTTGCTTTTAATTATTAATTTCCTATCCACCACAATATGTTAAAATTGCAGAAATCTTTATTGCTTTCCAGAGATCTTTTTGATTTGAATATTGTTTTCTATTCTTATATTTTAATGATATATACATAATTATCTATTTGATTAATATCTATAAGTTATTCCACTGATTTGGAATTGCTTTTTGTTTAACTAAAATTCATACAAGGCTCAAGAGCCATTCATTGTAGTGTGGTAACTGGATGCAGTGTGCTATATGAATTCGAGAGGTAGTAGAAGGAACTAAAGATTATGAGAATAAAGTGGATAGATAACAATTTATCCATGAGTTTAAGAGATTAGGATGTGGTGCAGTGGATATTGACTCAGAACAACAAATCGGGGAGCCGAGTTCGAATTCCAGTTGAATTCCTTGCATTCATTTACGCACAAATAGCCTTAGGAAAGGAACTAATCCGTATCTTCCCTCCAGTTATGGTTTAAATAAAAGGACAGTTTGGGTTCTATAGCCTTGGCTGGCAACCAATCTACCACAGAAAGCAATGACAACTTACTGCGGGATAATCTTCTGCCCAGTCAGTCATGTCTCTTTTGATACATGATCGCCCAAAGCATGTATCACGTAACTGACTGAAAGAGATTAAGATTGTAGCATTTATGAACATTGATGCTGTACCTTGTTCTGTAAAGTAGCAATTCTTGGGGAAAAAGCTCTTTGAGTGGAATTTCTTCCTTACAAGAGAAATACAGAAGAAAGTTGGATAATTCAATTCCATGAATGTAGCCTGGTAAGTTCTAGCTATAAATATCTGAACTAGTGAAACCAAAATTTGTTTTCATGGAAATAATGATAGAGCTGTGATAGGCTTGCAGCTGTGGGGAAAGAGGTTGTAGAGAGAGAAATAAGTCTTCCTCTTTAAGACTGTGCTAATGATTTTTAACTCTATCAAGGCTGGAAAGTAAAGCAGTGTGGTTAACATGGGCAACAGTCAGCTTTTCAGAATGTGAAGAATCATTTTGCATGAATATGCTCTCGAAATTAAAGCTTGTTGTTTATGACCTCTAACAATAGACATTTAAGAAAAATTATTCAAAAGCTTATATTAATGCTATGCATCATTTTAGACCCCATCATCTATTTTACAATGATCTTTATTATTACTACCTATAATAATAGCCCAAAACATAAATCCGCCTTCCACTTGCCTTTTAAGTTAATATTTGACACAACTAAATTCATTCTGTTCTAACAGAAGATGGAAAGTGCGACACGGAGATCCGAAGGTGAATTGGCATGGCAAAGGACGCGTTCCAGAAGATAAGCAAAATACTAACACACAGGAAAATCTCAATAGAAACAAAGAAAAGAGTGCTAGACTGCTACATGATGTCAGTTCTTCAATACGGCTGTGAATGCTGGACAATATCATCGAAAACGAGGACAAAACTGGAAGCGGCCAAAATGTGGTTCTACAGAAGGATGCTACGGATATCGTGGACTGAGCATACAAGCAACGACAAGGTGTTAGAAAGAATGGCAACAAAAAGGAAACTGATGCTGAGCATCAGGAAGAGACAATTGAAGTTCCTGGGACATGCAATGAGGAAAGAGAGACTGGAGAACCTGATACTGACTGGACAGATAGAAGGAAGGAGAGACAGAGGAAGGCAGCGGATAACATATTTGCAGGATCTGATCAGGTGGATGACGGAACGGGGGTTGCCAGGAGCAACAGGAGCAAACATACTAAGAGCCACAAGGGATAGGAAGACGTGGAGAGCCATGATCACCTACGTCCTGAAGGGACAGGGCACATAGAAGAAGAAGAAGAAATTCATTCTTCATTTATTACTAAAAATTACTGTTGAAAAATCTGTTTTCATGTAATTCCTCCACCCAACTTGTTTCTCTGTGTGATGTTTACTTAAAGGTCATAGTTTCATGGCTTTCATGTCTTGAACTAATGTTCTTAATATTTTGTATTTTTCTCTTTATTTGCATTTGTCAAACCAGCTTCTTCAAATATTCACTTGCTGGACAATTTAGTTTTCTTGTTTATTTCTCTTTTAATTTTTTTATAATATTTTTTCTTACATTCTTCAGGACATTTTTTCTTGTCCTTATTTTGCCAAAGCTTTCAATTAGTTTTTTTGATGTCCTTTCAGTATTTTGCTAATTTGCAATGTTGAATTCTCATCACTTCAGAACTTGATGCTATTTTGTTTCTCTTTTGAGGTTATATCTTTCTTACGACATGTGGTAATCATTATAAGTTTACAATGAAAAAGTAAACTTCAATACGGATAGTAATACGTGTATGTGTGTGTATGTGTGTGTATGTGTGTGTGTGTGTGTGTGTGTGTGTGTGTGTGTGTGCGTGTGTATCTGTGTCTGTGTCCATTTCATAGAATGTAATAGAAGAAAATTTTATACATTTTTTTTATTTAGCATTTCTAATGTCTTTTACAGTTTTCCTTTTATGGCGACTATGATTGTGTAGAAACGATCCACTGGAATTACTATGCAATTACTATTACTCCCATCCACAACCAGCACAGCTTGGAATTACTACTACTTCTGTACAATACAAATTAGTAAATGCACAAAATATACTAACAATGAATCCCTTAAGAATGGCTAATGAATTAGCTGGAAAATAAACTAAAATAGAAATGGGGTTTCTATTTCAATATGGGTACTCCTTGAAATACCAGTTGAAGTAATAAAAATGTTAGATTAAAAAAAGATCCATTAATAAGCTCTAACACCCGATTGAGCGCTATGGAGGAATGGTAGACTTCAAAAAAACAGTAGTTACCCACGCATCTACGCATCATTCATTCAGTAATGAATTTGAACACTCTCAATGACTGGCATGTGTTTACATTGTATATAACACACTAAAGTCCACCTTCCTCTACCAAGTGCTCATAACTCAGAGGATTGCCGGCTGATGTAATTTCGGTCGGGTTTCAATCCTAGCTAGAAGCAATTGCATACTGATGAGCTGTGATACAGCGAAACAGATCTGTCTGCGAATGACTATATAGATGAGCAGCAGTCTTTATTTTATACTTTTTTCATTGAATTCATTTTATTTGCAATATTATAAACAACTTTTAAGCTTCTTAGTAAAATGTCACACCACTAAATAAGTTAAGAAAATCCCAATATATTCATCATATAAATATATCATGACAGTTTTACCAACATTGAACAATTAATACCGTTTTTATTAGAAAAATATTGACTTGTATAACATCTGATAACATCTATAATGAGCGGGCAGAATGTGAGTTGTAGGAAGAAAGATATATATATATATATATATATATATATATATATATATCTGAGCATACATATTTGCACTCAAATGCTTACATGCTCTTACATCATAGGGTAGATAAATTTATCTACAGTTGATTGTGTGTGTGTGCTCCCATATAATCTGAGGAATCTAAAGTGTAAGATTTTTTTTATAATCAAGAAAGACATCAGCTTCCTGCAGAAGTGCTTTTGATTAAAATGAAGAATTTTCATTGCATAAACACAGGAATAAATCTTTCAGCTCCCAAAGAGCTATTTGAAGTTCAAATCTGTGGGGATAGTGGAACACTACAAAGGGAGATAATTTTGTTTGAACTGAGAGTAATGCACATACATTAGTTAAAAAAATATGAAGGTTTCTTTTTTTCTCATTTTTTCCTTTCTTTGCCAGGATTTTCTTTCCATACTTAGTTTAGAATTTTATTTTTCTATTTTCATTTTTTATAGGTTGTTTTTCTGCTTTGCTTTTGCAACTTTTCTGGTTTATTTTTTCTGAATTATTTTTGTATATTGATTTATTCATTTATTTACTGCTTTTTTTTTTTTAGCTTAATATTTATCCCGTTAACCTTCGCTTTATTTTCTAAGGAATAATTTACTTTTTACTTTATTATTTTTATCATCTGCTTTCTTCTTTCCTTTAAAGTTGTCACTTTTTTTTAGAAAATTGCTTTTTTTTTCTTATTTCATTCTCTCTTTAGATTTTTCATTTTTTAATTCTGTCATTCTTTCAGCTCGTCCTCATTTATTCTTCTTTTTTATATTAGTTTTCCTCTTTCATAAATCATTCTTGCATTTTCATTACTTAATTATTCTTTTTTCTTTCTTTCATTCATTTACTGCTTATTTGTTCATTCATTTAACACTTTCTGGTGTTTTTATTTATATCTTTTCTTGTTCTTTATTTTTGTGATATCTTTTTTCTCCTTTCTTTCTTTTGTCCCTTTTGCTTCATTTTCTCCTTTCTTCTCCTCATTTCTATCTTTTCTCTTCCTCTCTTCTTTTCTTCTCCTCCTTTTTCTTCTTCCTTTTTTCTTTTTTCCTATTCTCTCTCTCTTTCTTCTATTCTGCTTCTTTTTCTTCTTCATCTTTTACTTCCTTGCTCTCTTTCTTCCATTCTTCCTCTCTCTTTATTATTTAGCATCTTACTGTACGCTTAAGTCAGTATGTTTATATATATATATATATATATATATATAAACATACTGAAATGAATTGAGTTCTCTCAGTGACTGGCGTCTGTATACACTGCTTACATACAAGACGTTAAAATTTCCCTTCTCTGACTCCATGCACCGATGGCTTAGGGAGTAGAGACTCCGACTGACACCAAATCGGTCGATTTTCGATCCCGGGCCAGAAGCAAGTGGATATGTCTAGCCACAGTGATGAGCTGTGATACAGCAAAACAGGCTTGTATGTGGATGACTAATATATTATGCTCTCATTACAATTGCGCTCTCTGGAGAAGAAAATTTTAAAAACAGTTTCCACTTCGGCTATAATGTGTGACTCTTCAGAAATTAACTGAGTTCTCTTGGTGACTGGCGTCTGTATACACTGCTTACATACAAGGTGTTAAAATTTCCCTTCTCTGAGCCCATGCACTGATGACTTAGAGAGTAGAGATTCCGACTGACACCAAATTGGTCGAGTTTCGATCCCGGCCAGAAGCAAGTGGATATGTCTAGCCACACTGATGAGCTGTGATACAGAGAAATGGGCTTGTATGTGGATAACTAATATATATATATATATATATATATATATATATATATATATATATATGTTAAATGTGTAAATAAATAGAAGCAGATCAACAGTATCTCTATGAAAAGAATGCCTCCAGTTTTATTCTATTATTTATTGATGATATCAGAAGTCATGCTGTGGTTTTCAAGAAGTTAAACCTTCCCATCAATAACTCATCATATTTTTACCTTGTTCCAGTTCAACAGTCTGGTAAAATGATGCCAGGCATGAAAATAGATATGAAGAAGTTTATCATTTAATCCCCGTCATGCTGAAAATATTTCACTCATTGACACTCATTAATGCTAACTGAACATTTGTGGAAACAAAACAGTGAATGTATTTCAGCAGTAGGGACAAGAGTGTGTGATAAGCCAGCTGGCCCTGTATAAACAATTGTTTATCATTGGTGTAAACACATAGCCTATGGTGGTGACTACTTGAGAAAAATTAGTTTTTTCACTGATAGCTTAAACTGTCCAATGCTTTTATTGTGTTCCCTGTATCTGTTGGAGTTTTTGTAAAAATAAACAGAGGCACTAATTTTGAAGCATCACATACACATACATTCATATAGTAGATAGACTAAACTATTGCCCGGTTCATACTCCACCCACATCTATTGAACGGGTGAAGAGGCTCATCCCTTGTTTCCTGTTTAGGATGTGGTTTCCGGATTTCTCTTTTCCAATCTTTTCACTCTTACGTAGCCCCCTGCACATCAGTGGTGTTACCACCTTGCTCAGGGTGATATGATAAAAAAAAAAATTAAAAAAAAAAAATATATATATATATATATATATATATATATATATAGTCATCCGCAGACAGATCTGTTTCGCTGTATCACAGCTCATCAGTATGGTTAGACTCTGATTGCTGTTTACCCAGGAATGAAACCTGACCGAATTGGCGTCAGTCGGCAATTCTACCCCTAGGCTATGGGTATTCAGTAGAAGAAGGCAGACAATATATATATATATATATCATCATAGTTTAACATCCATTTCTATGCTAATATTGGTTTGACGGGATTTTCTTGATAGCTCTGTAATTGAACCATCAGAAAATATTGGAGCAAGTTTTACAGCTGTATGGCCTTATTAACACTAAACAATTCAGGAGACTGGAAATACAGTGTTTTTTCAAAACAGCATCTCTAGGAAGATTACCTACCAAGGTTAAAGTGTTCAGTCTACCCTATTCCCCACAGAGTAGGTGCAGAGATTTTTATTTCAGTTATTGCTATCGAAGGCTAAAGACACTTACCCACCCTAACTTATTTTTTTCTCTTAAATGATCCCAGTTTGGCAGTTAATTATTTGCCCATAACTGGGACCCATACAAGTGTTACCACTCTGAGTCAGAGAGAACCTGGGAACAACAGCAATTAAGATCTCAAAAATCTTACAATCAGATGCCTGGATGTATACCCAGGATACATATTCATGCATATATATATATATATATATATTGTATTAAGGCAGCAGATAATTTTCTAAACATATATTATTCAATAAAACAGACAATGAATATATATATATATATATATATATATATATATATATATATTTAGTGTATCAAGGCATCAGATAATTTTCTAAACATATATTGTTAAATATAGCAGACAATGAATGTCTGCTATGTTTAATCGTGTGCCATTCTAAATATCATATTCTAGCTTTAATTTCAGATGTAAATAAAGACAAAAATTGTCCAACATTGGGATATTTTTTTGTTATGCTGGTTCCAATAAAAACGTAGCCATGTATATAAGACAGATTTTAGTTGATAACACAATAACACTCATGCATACACACATTAAGAAAACCTTCAGATATCGGAGGCCATCTACATTAAATCAAAGCAAATCAGACTCAATAAAATCACATTTCAGTCCAGTCCAGTCACAACACATTACACATTTAGACACATGGTCCTGTTAACGTTTTGGTTTCTCATGTAGTTTGATGCTATAGAACCACATTACAAATTTACAATCTGTATCTGCTATTTGGAGATTGTTATCATCGTATAGTAATGTTTTAAGTCAACACAAGTTAATATCATCTTTGATGGTGGATCTTTTTATGTTAATGCTCCTGTAATCTCTCTGAAGATGGCTCATGTGAACCAAAAGTTTACAATCAGCATAATAAAAAAATATCCAAATGTAAGATAATTTTTGTTTTTATTTTCACCTGAAATTAAAGCCAAAATACGATGTTTAGAACGGCTCCTGATTAAACATAATAGACATTCATTATCTGCTATATTTAACAATATATGTTTAGAAAATATATATATATATATATATATATATATATATATTTTTTTTTTTATTATAAGCGTTTCACCCCGAGCAAGGCATGTCATTGCCACTACTGCGCAGGGGGCTACATAGTGGAGAAAGGATGATTAAATATAGGAAATGTCAGAGGGTGGGTGATAGGTGGGTAGGGATACCGAGAATGGTTAAATATAGGAAATGTCAGAGGGTGGGTGATAGGCGGGTAAGGATACCGAGAATGAGGGTTGGGTAGATGAGAGTGTTCTGAGAATAATTGGGAGTTAGTGTGATAGGAGGTGTCTATTGACCCTACATTTAAACACCTGGAGATTGTAGCTGTCAGGAAAGCAGACTTGTGGAAGGGAGTTCCACAGGTGGGAAGCGCGAGAAAAGAAGCTGTTGGAGTAGAATTTACGGTTACATTTTATCTGTTTAACTGTAAAAGGGTTGGACCTAGTTGCTAATCTAGTATCTCGTGTAAATTCATGCTTAGGCGGCACCAGTGATCTAAGTTCATCGGAGCAGAAGCCATGAAAGTACTTGTAGAAGAGGCACAGGGAAGTCACATCACACCAGTGAGAGAGTGGTTGCAGCCGGTCTGCCAAGTTACAGATACTCCTTTGTATTTTCTCAAGAAGCCCAAGGAGAGCAGCAGGGGCACCCGACCAGATATGGCAGCAATATTCAATACATGGGCGGATGGTAGATTTGTATATGTGCAGAATAGATTCAGCTGGGAAAAACTTCCGGGCCCTGCACAGAGAGCTGACTTTCATAACAGCAGATTTGGCAATGGATTCGATATAGTCATTCCATTTGAGGTCCGCTGAAAGTGTAAGGCCAAGGAGTCGTAGTATTTTACTCTCTGGGAGGCTAGCCTGTCCCATGCTAATGGGAGGTAGATGCGATTGTCTATGGTGGTTAGTTGATAACAGCTTTGTTTTAGAAGCATTGAAATTTACTAGCCATTTCCTACCCCAGGCCACTACGGATTGGAGGTCCTTTTCAAGCACGGCAGTGAGGTTCGCTTTGTCGCCCACACCTGGTTTTTGATCGATGCGAGAGTAGATTGTTGTGTCATCGGCATACATGCCAATTTGGGATCTAATGGCATCGGGGAGATCATTAATGTAGATCAGAAAGAGCATGGGACCTAGGATAGAACCTTGAGGGACACCCGCGTTTGTATGGTAGTTTTGGGAGGCATGCCCATTTAATACCACCTTCAATGTGCGGTTAGAGAGGAAAGACTGGATGAGGTCAAACAGATGTCCAGTTAGCCCGTAGCTCCGCAGTTTGCACAAGAGGCCAGCATGCCAAACCCTGTCGAACGCTTTGGAGATATCCAAGGCAACGGTTCGGGCTTCACCATTCTTGTCAAGTGCCCGGTATATGTACTCGGTAATGATCGTTAGCATATCAGCAGTAGACCTGGTGAAGCGAAACCCGTACTGTTTGTCAGAGAGAAGCCTGTGGGCCGTGAGATGCTGAATATGTTGATAATGGCTTCGAAAACTTTGCCAAAGATTGGAAGGAGACTAATAGAACGGTAATTGGCGGGGTCTGAGGGTTCGCCAGAATTCTTAAATATAGGAACTACACAGGAGGACTTCCAACAGGCAGGAAAACAGGAAGCAGATAGGCAGAGGTTATAGAGTTTAGAGAGGACAGAGGAGAGTTCTGGGGCACATATCTTCAGTACTATGACTGGGATTCCGTCACCACCACTCGCTTTGTGTGGGTCAAGTTGTGCAATTATCTTAGCGACCAGTGAGGGTGTAATATGGACGTTATTTAGTTGAGCCTTAGTTCTGGGTGGGAAGTCAGGTGTAGGTATTCCTAACAAGTCCAGTATATATATATATATATATATATATATATATATGTAAAACACCATTACAATATCCTATAGAATTCAACAGTAGAGTAACCACAAACCAGCTTAAAGATTATAACAAACTTACTGCTAGACTACATATCACCTTTCAGCAAAGAGAAGCAAATTAAACTTAAGACTTTCTAAACAAAACTAAAAAACAATAACATAATATTTTCTATGAACTTACTTGCCCACTAGGAGAATGTTTCTTTGATAAAAATAGTTATAATAACACATACATTGATTACACAATGACTATATTACCATGTGGATTAACTTGACATTCAACAATAGCTCAATTAAATTGCATATTATCAACCAATACTACAACATAACATCAGAAATCAAACAAATATTTTATCAATAATACGAAAATACTACAAATATGATATAAGAAAATAATTACAAATACTAGTAACCCTAACCATGGAAAACAAGTGACCCCAGCATCAATAAAATTTTATTCAGTTAAAAAAAAATGGATAAAAATATATATTTTACAACAATGACATGATAAAATGTCATGGTACCACAAACTCATGCTTGAAGATGCAATTTAAATTGAAAGAAACGATAATTATTAATACATGAAAACCCAATGCATGAAAATAACTGACAAGATACATACTGAAGCATGATGTCACCCACAAAAACTACCAAAGAAAACACAATATTTACACATAGACATGAGCTTATCAGAACAAAAGTCAAACTCTTTAGTAATGAATTATGAAAGAAGAATATACTCAGAAATTTGATTAAAAAAATTTAAAGAAAGATCTTTTGTTGATCATCAATCAAACCTGCATGAATTAAAAATTGCTTCCCAGATATACACAAACATTAAAATTTCCTATATTAATCATTGATCAGACACTAATATTTTCTATACTCATCTTTGGTCCCCTGTTGATGCAAGAAAAACAAAATTTATTACCAAAGATTTGAACATTCTAAATAGTATTAAAAACATAATTTAAAAAAACATCCTTTGGTCTATCCTGTTTATAAAAAGATAATGATTTTGACAATATAATTTTTTTACAAGATTTGGGACATTGTTTTTTCTCATGTATGCTATATATATATATATATATATATATATATATATATATATATATATATAAAGATGGAAGGTATGTGTGTGTGGTGTGCATGTATATATATATATAATGAGTAGATATGCATATATATGGGATGTGCGTTGTGATGCAGTTGATATTGACTTGGAACAAGAAATCAGAACGCCAAGTTTGAATTCCAGTTGAATTCATTCAATTTCTTTATGCAAAAATACTCTTGAGAAAGGCATTAATCTGTCTCTTCCCTTCAGCTATGCACTAAATAGCAGAGAAGAGTGGGATCTGTAGCCTTGGTTGGCAACCAGTCTATGGCAGAAAGTAATGGCAACCAACCACAGGAAAATCTTCTTCTCAGTCACTCATGGCACTTAGCTGACTGATATATATATATATATATATGGGAAGGAGATTTATGTATGTTTATATATATATATATATATAGAGAGAGAGAGAGAGAGAGAGAGATGGAGAGAGAGAAATAAAGATATGTATGTATATTTGTGTGTAGTGTGTGCGTTTATCTATCTATATATATATATATATATATGTTTGTGCGAATATATATATATATATATATATATATATATATATACATATAGTTATGTTTTTATATATTTGTACATGTGTGTATGTGATTTATGTTTTTATATATTTGTACGTGTGTATATGCATATATTTATACAGCTCTTTATATATTTCTCTCTATCTATCTATCTATATATATATATATATATATATATATATATATATGTGTGTGTGTGTGTGTGTGTATGTTAATGAGTGTATGTATATGCATGTTTTAGTAAATCCAGTTTTCTTCTGATCTGTTTCATCCCAACCAACCTTTCCCGAAAAAGATGAATCCCTATTCATCAAACCGATGCCTTTCTCGAATGTTGTTCCGATGGATGTAAGCTGCTGTCACTGCAAAATCAGCATCAGCAAAAAACCGATACAAAAATAAAGAAACGGAAGAAGTCTGATCCTCTGGCCCAGGTAGGAACAGAATTGTGGGAGAAGAAAAACTAAATTGAAGAAGATGAGAAACAAAAAAATGCACTGTTTTTTTTTTCATTTGTTTTGCTTAGTTTTTTTTATTTATTTTTCCGGTTTCCCTCTGCCCAATTCAGGTTCTATGTGCCATTTTACATCTGGATTTATTTATAGACATTTTTTTATTCCTTTCACAGCAAGGTTCCTGCAGTTCTTTCTTCACTCAAAGATTTCTTTTTTTATTCTTCTGAAAGACATCATCACAAACACAGGATGAGGGCAGTTACTCCTTTGGATTCAATTTTCAAAAAACATGAAAGAATTGGATTCTTGTGTATGCTTATAAATATGTGTGTGCGTGTTTGTGTGTATGCATGCATATATATATATATATATATATATATATATATATATATATATATAGGCTGATTTGTATACATTTATGCATGGGAGTGTGATACACGAATGTGTATATGCATACATGTATATATAAATATATATGTGTGTGTGTGTGTGTGTACCAATTCATATAAATATATACATCTCAGTGTTTGTGCCTATATATATATGTGTGTGTATATATATATGTGTGTGTGTGTGTGTTTATGTATGTCTTTTTATGTGTGTGTGTGTGTGTGTGTGTGTGTGTGTGTGTGTGTGTGTGCGCGCATATATATATATATATGTTTATGAATATGCATGTATACATATGATTATGGTATAACAGGTAAGACATAACTAATTATAATATGGAGAAAAAGGTGTATTTCAGATATCATCAGCATGTTTTAAAAATATTTGCATATATTTTAAAATTTAGATTACAGCAAAACTGTATTCAATAAAACTATCATACTATCATCAACCACAAGGACAACATCAGTGTAGTTCTCATCTCTTTTAGCCATTTTGGTCTTGAATGTCAGTCTTTACTAAGTTCTTTGTTTTATTGGTCTCTCTTTTATTTCCATCCCAGATGTAATAGTGCAGTAGACTTCAACTAGTCAAGATTGGAGATCAGCAGCTTAGAGTAACAGGAAAATTCCTCAACCAGCCACACTTGGGTCAAATTTGCTGTGGGAGTGGGAGTAGAGTCCTTCTTGATAAATAGACAGACCACATCAATGATCTCACTTTAGATATTGACCACTGTGTCTCCACTCTTTGGTTTATCATTAACCCTGAAGCTTTGCTAAGTTTAAGGTCAGGTGAGAACTTGGTTTGCATTGGATCAGTTATAGTGAATGTAGTTTTAGAAATGAAATAAAACACATGATAGAATGTACTAGGGGTAGTTTTGTCCATCACAGTAAGATACTACTGACCAATATATTAACCTGGGAATTTGAGTCATGTTTTTTAATAGTCTTGTCAGATCTAGACTCTCATATGAATGTCGTACATGACATTCAACTTTCTCAGATAAATGATTAAATATAGCTTCTATTGAATGATTCCTCTGGGTTTTAATTCCAACACATCTTCATCAGATCTCATTTACTGATGCTACACAATCATAAACAATGTACTTTACCAAATATCAAATTCTATCACTATTTTTAATAGTTGTAACAACTAAATTTGGTAACTCACGAAACTGGAAGGAAAAACAATGATGGAATCATTATTCCATATTCACACTACCTAAAGCAAAAGAAAGCTTCCATCAGTACTAAGCATAGAAATAACAGCTAATGAACTTGATAACTTTACTTTCCTTAAAAAAATAATGTTTTAAGAGAAATATTTTATAAATTTCAATTGACAGTAATGCTGTTTTTTCAATGAATTTCAAATACTTCCTGTATGGAAAAAGCCAATATCATCATTACCATTGCCATAGGTGCCTCCATGGGATCTCCAAAAATTACCATATGTCAGTCTTCCTATCTGCTTTTTAGTTCACTTCCAGTTTCTGCTCATTGTCAAACAACCAGTGTATTATATAATCCATACCAGGAAATACAAGAGGTTGGAATTCAATTAATGTCCACTGGACCCTTTAATCTAAAAAAAACTGATCTGTGGTGACCACAGTATCTACTGGGTTCAACCTAAATTATATACAAATAAGTTTTTCAATCAGTATCACCTCAGAACACCAAAAGACCTGGGATCCCAAAAGTTGACCTGAAAGTGATTTCAAGGATATGAAAGGCAGAATCAGGCCTCAAATGATGATGTTGGTGGATGTACCAATATCAACAATGAACTGGACTAGCTGAACTAAGAGCTACACACAAGATAACCAGACAACAGGAAGTTATATAAAAGCTTGATCTACAAAGAGAGAGAACATTCCCCAAATTCATGGAAGAAGATTGAATGTCCGAAAAAGACCTGTAAACACATACCAACATACCAAAAATTCTGCCAACATTAACTTGACAGACTGAAAGTAAAAAAACAACTATTTTACAGATGGACAATTTAGTTTTGAGTTCATCTTGCAATCTTGTTACTAAAATTGTGTACTTGAGCTTATTTAGCAAAAAAATTTATTGCAACACATGGTTCTATAAAGTTTTGTTAAATATAATCTGCCATTCAGTATTTGTCTATATTTCTGAGATGAGTTAGTATTTACTCTATATTATTTGGACTATTGTCCTCATCTTTGTTGCCATTTGTAGATCCTTTTTGGCCATTATACACTCTGGCTTTCTTCAGGTGCTAGGTTTGGTTTGAAATTCTTAGCACCTGAAGAATGCTGGGGCGTGCATTGTCTGAAACTTCATACAACAAAGATGAAGACGATAGTTCAAATAATGTAAATAGCATAAGCCGCCATCTTGTTCATGAAGCTAATGTCCTCATACACCACATTGAGCTACTTGGTATTGAGCTTTGTTGAATTACTGGAATTAGAATTGATAAGATCCTGGACCTACTAAAAGAATTTAGCCATTCTGACATCTGATCACTGAAAATATTTCTTTTGCTTAGGCATGCATGGTACATCACTGCTAGAGATGATCAGCTCATTCTTGACCTTGAACACAAAAGAAAGGACCACTTGCTATCTCCAAATAAATGTGACTTGTGTACGTTTAATTTCTTGTTTCACATTTAAAGCTGCCATCTTATTCTTTTCAATATGTCTGCAAAAGAAATTAAAATTTAACATATGCAGCATAATGGTATGTTCAGTCATATTTCATTTGTAGCCCACAGAAACTGTTTTCACCTAACAAGTACCTAAAACATCCAATATATATATATATATATCTTTTTCTATGTTCCATGTTCCATGTTCCATCATAACATATGCAATCATGGTCTTCCACATCTCCCTATCTCTTGTAGCTTTTAACACCCTTTCTCTTGTTCAGTCACTTAAGTGCCATACGTGATACATGCTTTAGGCGATCATGTCTCTTTAAAGACATGACTGACTGGGCAGAAGATTATCCCATGGTAGGTTGCCATTGTTTTCTGTGGTAGACTGGTTGCCAGCCAAGGCTATAGAATCTGTCCTATTGTTTAACCCATAACTGGAGGGAAGAGATGGATTAATACTTTCTCAAGGGTATTTGTGCTCTCTCGTTGACTTACCTGTCACCTTTCTGTTCAATTAAACAACATTTCTTAAAAAATCATAGCCATGTAGGTAATATTAGACAGATTTTAGTCGATAACACAATAATACTCACTCATACACACAGTAAAAAGAACCTTCAGATATTAGAGCCCATCTACATTAAATCAAAACAACCCACACTTTATAAAATCACATTTCAGTCTGGTCATAACACATTACATTGCATTTAGACATATGGTTCTGTTAACATTTTGGGCTCTCACATGGTGTAACATTGTAGAACCACATTACAAATTTACGAACTGTGTCTGCTATTCAGTGACTGTTATCATTGCATAGCAATGTTTTATGTCAACACAAGATAATATCATCTTTGATGGTGGATGTCTTTGTGTTAACATCTCTGTAACCTCTATGAAGATGGCTCATGTGAGCCAAAAGCTTAGAACCAGCATAATAAAAAAAATCCAAATGTTGAACAATTTTTCTCTTTATTTTCACCTGAAATTAAAACCAAAATATGATGTTTAGAACGAGTCATGATTAAACATAATAGACATTCATTATCTGTTATATTTAACAGTATATGTTTAGAAAATTATCTGCTTCCTGAATACACTATATATATATATATATATATGTGTGTGTGTGTGTGTGTGTGTGGTATATAATGTGTGTGATGGATAAATTATCGCCATTTTACATTTTTAATTTTGTTCATATGCACTGTTTGTTTATGATTTTGTCAACTGCGCAAAATAGTAGGGTCAGTTGGGCAGTGTCTGTAAGAAAACGAGCACCTTCACTTTGCCAAAAATATTGAAACAGCATGCTTGGCATTTATGCTCCAATTTCAAAGTGTTTACATGTCAATCTGAGTGAAGAGGATTCCGAAGAAGTTGAATGTGTTCAGTTGTGATTATGTAAGTGTTTAGAGTAATGGTGACATTATATCTCCATTTATCTTCCGACAGGGCCTCAGATTTAACACGGAAACGTACATCAAGAGCCTTGAGCAGGTAGTGCTGCCTAGATCAAGAGGGTGACTGCTGAAAGACCCTATGTCTCTGTTATAATGGAATATCCCTGCACCCTCTATAAACATTATGGTGGACCAAGTCTATCATGAATAAATGAACAAGAGCATTTTTACTAGTAAGTCTTATGGATTGAGTAATCAGTCTTGAGCAAGTACTCTCTTGTTCACCTTTCGGTTTTCGAGTGGAGAGGGACCCAAGCGAAGCTTCGCTGAAGAGTATATAAATATACTCAAATCAGGTTTTTTTTTTATTCGGTGGGGGCACTACATTGGTTTGGTTCAAGACATGGGCAATGATAGTTTCCTCTGACTCCATTTTCTTAATCATCTATGAATTGTAGTCAGTTCTTCTACTAGACTGGTTGCTACTCAAGGCTACAGAGCCCAGTCTCTATTGTTACTTAATACTTAGTAGTGAGAGAAAAGAAAAAATGAATTTATGCCTTTGTGAAGTGCATTTGTGCGAAAGTGAGAACAGATGAGGCAGAAATTTCAAGTTCACCAATTCCATTTTTCGTGCCAATGACCATTATGCTGGTCATTTGTTATAATGGAATATCCCAGCACCCTCTATGAACATTATGGTGCACCAAGTCTATCATGAATAAATGAACAAGAGCATTTTTACTAGTGAGTCTTGCTTATGGATTGAGTAATCAGTCTTGAGCAAGTACTCTCTTGTTCACTTTTCTGTTTTCGAGTGGAGAGGGACCCAAGCGAAGCTTCGCTGAAGAGTATATAAATATACTCAAATCAGGTTTTTTTTTATTTGGTGGGGGCACTACATTGGTTTGGTTCATAATTTTTCAGTATCCAATATACATCTAGGTCTAAGCAATGACCACTCATCTTCAAATTTCATGAAGTGATACTACACAATCATCAAATGCTGTACCATATATATAATAAGAACTGTAGCATGTATAAAATGTCAAATAATAGAAACCTCATTCAGTCAGTTAAGTGCCATATGTGATACACGCTTGGGCGATCATGTCTCGAAAGAGACATGACTGACCAGGCAGAAGATTATCCCGCAGTAGGTTGCCATTGCTTTCTGTGGTAGACTGGTTGCCAACCAAGGCTATAGAACCCAATCTGTCCTGTTATTTAACCCATAACTGGAAGGAAGAGACATGACTGACTGGGCAGAAGATTATCCCGCAGTAGGTTGCCATTGCTTTCTGTGGTAGACTGGTTGCCAACCAAGGCTATAGAACCCAATCTGTCCTGTTATTTGACCCATAGCTGGAAGGAAGAGACGGATTAATATCTTTCCCAAGGGTATTTGCACGTAAGTGAATGCAATGAATTCAGCTGGATTTCAAACTTGGCTCTCCGATTTCTCGTTCCGAGTCGATATCCACTGGACCACAACGCACATCCAGAAACCTCATAATAATACCAAATAACAGAAACTACATAATTTTAGATTGGTAAGCAACAAGAAGAGCTAAAATGGATATCACATGTAACTCAAAAAGAAAATAATGACCAAATGAAATTTGCCTTCTCGCACTTTTCTGAACAAAATGTTAGGAATAAAGCACCGTCAGTATTGGAAACACAGTAAAAGTTTGAGGGCATGAGAAATCTATTTTTCTGAAGAATTGTTTTAATTGAAAGATTTTATAAATTTCAGACAAACATAGTACTGGTTGCTCAGTTAGGAATGCTGAATGTTCACTCATAAGAAAATGCCTTATATTAACATTACTATTACCAAACAAGCATATTTAAACTCAAGTGATTAGGTCTGTCTGTTCACTTTGGATAGATTATCTACTGTTTTGATTTGAATGCACAAAAGATTTTTCAAAATTATAGAAAAAACAGCATAAATTTGAACATAGTGATGTTATTGACTGAGATTGACAATACTTGCTTAAATTTATTCTTGCTGCCTCTGTATACTTCAATGTTTGAATAAAGACAAAAGGAAAACTGATTTTAGCTGACATGTTTGGTCCTTTGATAAACTTTACCAAAGAAAATGTAAGGATTTTATTTTGCAACAAAATGGAGGGTGTAATTTAATGTCTAAAAATGAAAGTGAGTAAATGCTGTTATTGTTGCTGATTTTTTTTTAATTTTCTTTGACTTTCTGTTAGCCTAATGTATATTTATGAGTATTCTTAAATTTTGAAATTTTGAAAAATTTACAATTGAACATCTGTTTGTAAATGCTTGTTGCAAAATATAATCCTTACATTTGCCTTGAAAAGTCCATCAGAGAACAAAATATGTTAAAGACAAAAGAAAAATGTGTAAATTTTTCCTTTTGTCTTTCATTCATACTGTACTTTTACAGATATGATTTCTAGTTATATCTGAATTTTTACACATAGTGTATATATATATATATATATATATATATAGATTGCAGTAGATAGATCTATCTATTGCCTGGTTCACACTCCACCCACATCTATTGAACAGGTTAAGAGGCTCATCCCTTGTTTTCTGTTTCATTTCAAATTGTCGGTTGTTTATAACCAAGTTTTGTTAAAATTCATTAATTTCCGTAACATGTTTACATTTGTTGACATTACGATACATTTCAGAGCAGATATGGTTGTTTGCGATGAATCAAAACTTGTGTTATATAGGTTTGATAAAAACCTTGTTTAGACTGGAGGCTATTCGTGGTTGAGAGGTCTAAGATGTTGCCAGATCAAATGGGAGCTCCCCCTATATAAATAGGGGGTCACAGGTTTGAATCCTGCTGAATGGCACACATTTTCGTAATAATATATATATATATATTTGTTTAAACATTATTTTAATGTATACCCATATTTGAGTAGTTACTTTGTTTTTCATAATTAAATATTATATTTATTCATATCTACTGGCCTGGATAATTGAGAAATCTTGTCAGAAAAATATGCATCCACTGGCAGGATTTGAATCTGTGTTCTCTAGAGGAAACTGTCAATTGATCTAACATGTCCCAGATCACTTAAGCATGAAAATCTTAGTCAAACAAAGTCCAAAATAATACCCCTAAACACACATTTTCCTGATTTATCTAAGAATTTATAACCGACATAAATATAAACAAAGACAATTTATTTATGAAATTTGATGAATCCATTATGAAATGGATTAATTTTGACATATTCTTAATTTATTTGTTTAAACATTGTTTTTAATAGATACTCATATTTGATACTCTGATTTCTTGATTATTCAGGCCAATAGATATAAATAAATACACTGTCTAATTATAAAAACAGTATCTACTCAAATCCTAGTATCCATTAACAATAATGTTTAAACAAATAAATTAAAAATATGTCAGAGTTAATCCATTTCATCACAGATTTCATAAAACTTTGTATATATACATATATATTGTGTATTTAGTTTCTTTAAAACAAATATTAAAAATAACAAATATTTTGTGTCAATTAATTTTAATGATTGACTTTTCCAAATTACAAATAATCCTTCTCAGATGAGAGGCATTCAGTCAGAAATTTTCTGAAGCTCCTTTCAGAAGAAAAGTTACAAGAAATAAGGAAATAAAAAGTTACAGCCGTAAGTCATCATCAGGGTAGGTAGTGATAATGGGTGAGTATTATCGAACTATTAAGTGTTATGATCTAAACAAAGAGTAACATATGTTTTTATTAAAAACAGGTTCCACTTCTGCTATATGTGTGACTCTTCAGAAATGAATTGAGTTCTTTCAGTGACTGGCGTGTGTATACACTGCTTATATACAACACATTAAAATTTCCCTTCTCTGATTCCAGGTGTCGATGGCTTAGGGAGTAGCGACTCTGACTGACACCAAATCAGTTGAGTTTCGATCCCGGCCAGAAGCAAGTGGATGTGTCTAGCCACACTGATGACCTGTGATTCAGAGAAACAGGCTTGAATGTCGATGACTATTATATATATATATTTGAGGATTCAGCATTTAAGTATAATATTTTTATTCATTGATGGTTGTTTTTGTTTTATTAGTATTGCTTCAAGGATCAAAAATCTGTTTTTACTATTTTATTTTGCTAGTATTTTGGTCTTGTTTATGAGTAGTTGTCTAATGTTACTATGATTTTAATACTACTTATTAGTGTGTTATCTAATAGCACTCTGGTTCAACAAATGATAGGTGAGTCTCCATGAGGATGAGGTTGTGTTATATCTTATGTAAGATGTTTTGTCTTTTTAGCTTACAGAGAAACATTCTCCAAGAGAGCAAGTATATTCATACACAACATTAATCTTATATAAGGTGCTGAAAGTTTCTACAAACTTCATTATTTTTACCTGAACTTTCAACTTCAGTAATACTCTCATTAGATTCTATTGTCACCCACTGATCTTTCCAATCTCATTTACGCCCTCTTTTATTTATTGTTTTTGTTGTATTGAGGAATGAAGAGATACACCGAGAAATGTAGCTAAACTACTTTATTAGTACAACTAAGATGTATTTACAATATATACAGTCTCTCACAGTAGTAGGTGTAACTTCCCCAAAGTCCGTGATAATGACACCACACCCCATGCTAAGCGCACATTATGTTTTATACATCTGGACAACCAGATGTCACATATTATGAGATGCAACACAACAGTTTTATCATTTATTTTTGCATCTGTATATTTAAAGGAAAATAATTTATTGAGATGAAAATGTTTAAAACTTATACTAACGTTTGAGTCTTGCTTGGTAACTTTATACCCAGGTTCATACAAGGTAGCATCTGTCTTAAGAAAACTACTGCTTCTTACAATACGTCCTATTTGAAAACAACAGTAACAAAACCAAGCAGAATCTGATTAAAACCTGCTTGGTTGTGCATCAATACACATTGGATGCCAGAATTTTTTTTATTCTTATGTTGATGGTTACTCTGTGGTGTCGTATTGAGCATAAGAAAGGGCAAGAAGTGAAGTTCATGGTTATGCAAAAACATAGCAGTTAACCTTAGATTTGAAGAGGTCAAGATTGTAGTGATTGAGGAAAACATACTGCCAGGTGTCTGTTCTACAAAGCAGCTGTTCTTGGGTAGAAGCTATCCAAATGTCCTTACTAATGGAATATGTAGGGAATGGGGATGATTCACACTTATGTATGTGGCATGGCAGGAATCAGATGTAAAGTTTGGAGTTTGTACATGAGAATTAGGAATGTAACTTGTCATTACTATTTCCATGCTATGGAAATAGTGACAGAACAGCAAAAGGTTTGCAACATTTCTAAAAAAATTTTAATCATTTCACCCCAAGCAAGGCAATGAAACCACTAAGATACAAGGAGTTACTGAATGTTAGAGAATATGAGGGAAAAAAAAACCGCTATTAATCAATGAAAACAATAAAAGACCAAGAATTAAGAAGACATGATTGACATAACATTTAAATTTTTCAAGAGCAAAGCAGACTGGGAAGCAAGAAATCAGAAGCAAGTTCCACAATTAAAACAAATGCAAAAGAAGAAACAATTAACATAGAACTTACGGTTACATCTAGTCATATAAAATAATATAAAATAATGAAGCCTTGTAGCCAATCTAGTACTGCACTTAATTTATGAAGTCTTGGTACCATATGGGAAAGTTTGTCAAAACAATTATCTGATTGTATTTAAATTTTTTAAAGATCATTGTTGACAAGAAGCCTTGAGAGCGTTCTACAAGCCATTATGGTTCCATTATGAGATTTCAAAAGTAAAATATGGTTGCCAATCTGAAGCTGTGCTTAAATTCATGATGTTGAAGTACCAACAAGGATTGGTTATTAGAACAATCAACAAGAAAGTATTTATCAAAAATTCACAGGGAAGATACATTATGGCAGTGGGAAAATGACTGAAACTTAGATGCTTATAATTTAAGTTTAAAATTAAGCATATATGCTTTTTTTCAGCACTTTTCTCAATGCATAATTGTAGCTGGTGTTTGTTTGTATTTGATTCCCTCTAACGACATATACATGACTAGCAGTATAACCTGGCGTTGCTTGGGTTTAATGAAAGTTTATAACTAATCCATGGTCCTGGAGCTCAGACTAAAAAGACTAAAAAGTAATAGTTGTTTCCAGTTAAAGTGAAACCATAGACTAAAAGAAAAATGAATGGATGTCAGTCAAATTTTGATTTCCTGGTATCGATATCAAATAAGTTTTATTCGTCGTAAACTGAATTTTGAAGGCTAAATAAGTTCTCTGAGTAAATGGTATCATGGCTCTAAGTAGACCTACTTAGAGCCAAACCTGAAGCAAAAACTAAAATAAAAGGGCTGAAAAAATACAGACATACAGGTGGATAAACAGACACACACACAAACATCTTGCCTTATATATATATATATACATATTATTGATTTTCTGCACTATTGTAAGAACTGCAACCTTGAAACTTCTGAATATCATTTCTTATGTCTTTGTCTATGAGTGTATCAAATTTGATTAAAATCAGACCACTCCTTCTATAACCCAATTTTTTCGATTATCGATTTTCAATGTTTATCGGGGGTACCTCATCACAAAACCTATCTAAGAACACTTGCAGATGCTTATAGTACAACTGTGTAAATTTTCAAGAAAATTGGTTCAGCCGTTTCGGAGTCTATAGGTAATGGATACACACACAGACACACACACACACACAGATAAAGTTTCATTTATAAATAAGTTTAG
This sequence comes from Ascarosepion bandense, assembly GCA_037127315.1. NCBI lineage: Eukaryota > Metazoa > Mollusca > Cephalopoda > Sepiida > Sepiidae > Ascarosepion > Ascarosepion bandense. The sequence continues at coordinate 859,188 of JBBBDQ010001955.1, forward strand.
ATTCATTTGATATTTAGTTAGAGAAGGTCATTTTGAAGGATGAAGCACATAACATAGGATTTTTCTATTTTACAACTGACACCTCGGTTTTAATAATGTTATACTAGTTTCCTCATGGATTTATATCTACAAAAACTATGAACCATTCCAATGCTTTAGCATGTTTGAAATCTTTTTTTGGCAAGATGAATAACAGTCTACTTTGCAGAATATAAAATCCTTCACTTGCATTGCTCGACATTTTAGCTTAAGGCTTCTTGGTTATGACATATCTTCTTCTATATGCTGTGTCCCTTCAAGATGTGATCATAGCTCTTCATAATTTACTGTCTTTTGTAACTCTTAGTAAAGTTTGCCTTTTCGCTACCACTTCTAGTCTGTGTTTTTCCAACTATTTACACATGCTCATTGGGTAGGATATCTGCTGCAGTCCTTTATCCCTCTTGTCTTCAATATGAGTTGTGAGTATCAAATTTTCTAAGTCCTCTTTCCTCAGCACTTTTTTCTCATTAAGTATAAAAGTCCTTTTTATTTCCATTTTCTCTTAAACTTTGTTGTTGCTCACATGTTCAGTTCATGATATCTTCAGCTCTACATAACTTTTGGCTTTAATAGATTTTTTTTGAAAGGTCTTCTTTTTTCCTCAGGTTTCAGGTAAAAAACTTGGTAAACAATTGCATCAAACAATAAAGCAGAAAATTGGAAAAAATAAATAAGAATATTATTATTATTATTTTCATTATAATTATTATTATTACTAATTCAAAAGAAAAGGACATTCTTTTTTTGAGACATCATTTTTTTTACATTTCATTTTTGCCATTTTGTTGTTAAATTATTTCATACAGTTTTACGATAAAACAAAAATTGTAATTATTGTTCTTTTGTTGTTATGATTATTGTTGCTAAAATAGTTTTTATATTTTCAGTCATATTATGATTGACTATCAGTAGTCGACTAATCATTGGACTTTCATTTTTTTTCTTTCCCCATTGTTCCTTATTAGGTGGACAGACGCTAAGGTTAGTTTATTTTTGCCACAAAAATTGAGGTGGGGGGGAAAAATTGAGAGGCTCCACATTGTTATTAGCTGGTCGAATTGAGTAAGATGAATATTATGAGTTATTTTAAGTATTTTTCTAATGGGAAAATGTTATTTTTTGTCAAGGAGGTCCAATAAATGATATATTGTTTCTTGTGTGTGTGTATATATATATATATATATATATATATATATATACTTACATACACAAGCACACACTCACACCTACACACACACATATATATATAATTATATTTAAATTTGGCTATACTTATTCAAGAAAAGTACATGTAGATACACACACACACATATATGTATATATATATATATATATATATTATACCTCTGCAAATAGAAACTGTTACATATATACTAATAAAGTATTGACATGAAACTATATAACTAAGTGAGTGTTTGTGTGTATATATATATATATATATATATATATATATATATATATATTCCTATGTGTGTGTATGCATAATTATTTCAAATGTACTATTTTTATTGGGAAAGAATCAAGGATAGTATATGGAGGTTATAAACACAAAAAATGTCTTACATTCACATACATTTGTATGCTTATATATATATATGTGTGTGTGTGTGTGTGTGTGTGTGTGCTTATTATCCACACATATAAATGGATATTATATATATTCATATCCATGTATATGTGTGTGCATATATATATATATATATATATATATATATATATAGTCTTTCATCAGCATGGCCAATGCTAACCTCCAGTACAGTAACTCATTTCTTGGTCTCTGATTTTCCCCTAACATGAATTGGAGTAATTACATTGGTAAGAATTTTGGTTCACTGACCGGAGCTAGATGTAAAGGTCAGAGGTTGTAGGTGGAACTGAGGAATGTAGCTCATCAGAATACATGCTATGAAAAGAGAGCTAGAATAGCAAGAGGTTTGCAACATTTCTAAAAGCATTTCCACTCATTTCACCCCAAGCAAGGCAATATTGGAAAATTGGTTCATGCCAGACAATTTTTGTTGTCAGAATTCATCTTAAACATTTATAAATCTACCCGTAACTGGAGGGAAGAGACGGTTTAATACCTTTCTGAAGCGTTTTTTTTTTTTTGTGTAAATGAATGCAAGGAATTCAATATGAATTCAGACTCAGTTCCCTGATTTCTCATTCCAAGCTGAGATCCACTGCACCACCACTCCAATAAATATATGATTCTTCATTTTATCATCTACAAAAGTCAGATTGGGCCTAAAATGAAGAACTTCTAGTCTCAATAGTCCGAAAGTGATTCTGTATCACCTGAAACGCTTATGAATTATTTTCCATCCTGCAACCTCTCTATCACAGACAAATATCACAAGTCTTTGCTTTATCGTTACTCCCATGGAAACTGCTCAGACAAACTACATTTCTTAGTTCTACTACTTCTAAACTTCACAGCTAAGACCCATCATGCTACACGCATTGTAGTGAATCACATTCATTTCTTCCATGTTCCACTGGAATCAAGTTCAAGTCTATTGTATAAACTATGGTTTTACTCTGTAACCCTCTACCTTGGGTGGCTCCTGGACCCTCTGCAGATTGAACTCTTATTGTGAAAGAAAAAAAATCATTTATTTCAAACACTTGAGTTTCAAAAAATATCAGTAAATGGTTGAATAAATTGTATAAACTTATGGTTCAGTGGCGTGCAGAGGTCTGGTAGAGGATTGTGACTGGCATCACCTACTCCACCCCAAACAAAATATAAACATTATACTTTGTTTATTTTCTTTTGGATGGGGTATACTTAATGACCAGCCTAAATTGATCACTGTGAGTAAATGGGATCCATCCCCACTGCCAGACAGTGCTTATTGGAGACATTTCTTAAAACATGCTGGGATCATTTGTATCTTATGTTTTTAACATGAAAGGAATAAAGGAATATTCTATAATCATTTAATTCATTTCAGTTATAAATTTCAAGGCATCTCTTTCTAATCAGTCTCTTTATAATCTTCGTGCACACTTTTTATTGATTTTGCTTCCATTTTTTTGAATGGTCAGAGACTTCTTGACCATATTCTTCAGAACTTCTGGTGATGTGAGATCAAAGTCGACAGCAAAGTTTGGTCTGTTTTTTTGCCAACCATTTCACTAATAGGGGAAGTGTTTCAAAGGAGGTCTCAAGTTCCTGGAAAGTATTGCTCAGTGTTTGCTATAATTGGTATGTTTCTTTTCTTTCTTTTTTTTTCTTTCTTTCCTGTCTTTATCTCTGTCTGTCTATACCTTTCCTTTTACTTTCTTTCATGTTTTCTTTCTGTACCATTCTTTCCCCTTTTCATCTGTCTGTCTCGCCATCTGTTTTTGTTCTTTATCTTTATCTCAATGTCTCTTCCTGCTTTGACTCTCTTTCTCTCCTCCCTCTCTTTTTAACTCTTTTCATCTGTCGCATATACTTTCTCCTGCCTTTTTGTGTTTATATTATCTCATCTCTGTGCGTCTCTGTGCGTCTCTGTGTGTCTCTTCCCCCCTGTTTATCCCATGATATCTTTGCTTGTTTGTTTCACTTTTTGTATCTCTTGCTTTTTTACTATATGTGTGTCGATCTTTCTTTCTCTCTCTCTATATCTATCTATCTAACTATCTATCTATCTATCTATCTATCTATCTATATATATATATATATATATATATGATTATTATGTTATAACATGTGCAAACTACGACAAAATTGTCTAACATAATAATTAATAATATATATTCATTGCTCTATTTCTGTTTTAAATTAATGCTTCAAACATTGCCATTATTCTCTTTGTTCTTATTCATTTATATATATATATATATATATGTAAATATATATATATATATATGCATTGTGTATTTAGGCAGCAATCCCCCTTTTATAAAAGTTTTGTTAAAATAACAGACAAAGTGCTGTGGTGCAGGATTTTATATAATTTTTCATTTAATATTTTAATTTTTTTCTTTTCAAAACATAAATTCTCTAAAAATTGTCTGAATGTTTTATTTCCCCAAGAACTTTTGGCTATACTTTCAGTCATTATCAAGGATGAATTTTATTTTACTTCTAACTGAATATATGAATTAGTTTGTGCCAGTATGTATTATTTTATTATTTTATATAATTTATTTTCCCTGTAGACCATACATAAGGATAATTTGGGTTTTGTCTACTTCCCACCAGACAAGTCTTTGCTATTCAACATAGCCTCATTTTAGTTCCACTCTGCCCAAAAATAGACAGTTTGACAAGGTTGAGTTTGAGTAGGACACTTGCTAGTGATTAAATAGAAATTAGTGCCTTCAGTATGATTTGATCATACCTTCAGTATATTTAACCATATATATATATATATATATATATATATATATATATAGATGTACAAATACCTTCAGTATATTTGACCATATATATATATATATACACACACACACACTACAGGGCATAATTATTAGGCCACCCCAGTGTTTTAAAACATTATGTATTTCATACTATTTTTTAGTATTTATTGCCAAGTGAATAATTGTAAATGAAAATAGAGTGGTTCTTTTGCTAATATTGCACAATAACATGTACAGCAAATGAATTTACAAATATTTAATAATTACCTATATTGCAGTTTCATCAATAAAAGAATGAAGAAAATTTAGGGTGATTCGGATGAGTTCATCTTTGCTTTCTTGCCTTGTAAAATTTTGCAAAGTAATAATAACAAAAAACTATTCTATTTTCATACATCATTTCTTTTAAAAACACAGGGGTTGTCTAATAATTATGACCGGTAGTGTGTGTGTATATATATATATATATATATATATATATATATATATATATATAAAATCTTCTGTTAAGAACTTTAACATAACAGGAACTGTACAATTCACAAGTTATTACAAAATGTTTTGATTTCACTTTTGAATTAAGGATTAGATGGTGTAAGCTTGGATGTGGGGATGGTGTTATAAATAATGCCTTGGAATTGTTAATCAAAGAGCCAGGTTCCAATTTCTGTTTGGTTCATTATATTCATTATACCCTTGGGAAAGGCAGTAATTCATCTCTTCCCTGCCCCCAGTAAGACTTATATTACTAGACCATTATCACCTGTTTTGCCAAATTCTTACAATCTAAAAATATTTTTTGGCTTTAGGTTATGTGCAAAGGGTTGATAAGGCATAGAAAATTAATCAATGAATCATCCGATCTGTTTCCTCCTAAAGTCTTTTCATTCTCTTTCACTTCCTGTAGTACCTTGCAAAATATTGCAGCAAGACAGGTCAATACCTAAATGGTAGACCACTTTTCTTTTTTTTTTAATCATATCACCCCGAGCAAGGCGGTAACGCCACTGAAGCGCAGGGGGCTATGTAGGAGTGAAAAGATTGGAAAAGAGAAAGCCGGAGACCACATCCTAAACAAGAAACAAGGGACTTGGGAATACCAGGTGCTGTAAGCTTGGGTGTGCAGGTGGTGTAGTGGTAATGAAACTGAACAGCCAAGTTCTAATTCTAGTCAAGTTTATTATTTTCATTTACACACAAATATGCTTGGGAGAGTTAAGAATTCACCTCTTCTCCTTCATTTGTAGGTTAATTATTATCACTGTTATATATCGCCGTAGAATGGGTCGACGGGAGTGTAGTCTTGACTGAGGTGTCTCTCTGCTTTCACTGGCCGTTCTCTGCTAGCGAATCCGTGTGTCGAGGTCTTTTTATAGTCTTCTAGAACCGGGACTTTCCTTCCGGTTTTGCCTCGCCCACGCAACACCCACGTAATTCCAAGAGACACCTGTTCTGTTTGCCTCCGTAGTCATTTCCGCCGCTGTCAGAAATAAGGTCAAACGAGCCTGACTCATAACCCTGCGACATCCGCTCTAGGCCCCGACAGGATGTATTTCTCAAACACCTGTCTTGTCGTTCGCCGACCCCTTCACCGACGGGAAACACCATCGATTGCATCAACCTTCCTCGGGTGGGGCCAGATTGTTATATTACATCACTAAACAACAATTTCTTAGAATCTAAAAATATTTTCTGACATTTGGCTTTAAATAACATGCAAAGTTTTGATCAGCCATAGAAAATGAATCAATCAAACATTCAATCACATTTGAATTACTTTTTCTTGTACTTTCCTATTTTCTAAAAAATAAATTTTTAAAATTTTAATTTATTATAGGGTAGTTTTGGGGAAAAGGTTTAAAATTTTGTTTCACATCTATTTCCTGGTCAGTGAGCTGAAGATAGAATAAAGTAGGTTAGTGTCTTATGGGGTCTAGTTCATGACTATTGAAATTTGTGAGTTAAAAGTGAGCAGTCAGGTTAGCCAAATGCAGACGACAATTCTACTCCTGCAGCTTCTTCTCTCGCACTTCCTGCCTGTGAAACTCGCTCCCATATTCTTGCTTTCCTGATGGCTACAACCTCCAGAAATTTAAATGCGATGTCAATACTCATCTATTAACCACTGAACTCTAGCTCTCTCCCCTCCCCCGTATATCCTTCCCTTTCTCTCCACCTATGTATCTGTCATTGCACCTGCATTCTCAGCTTTCTATTGCTCCTTTCTAACTAGTTTGTACTCCTCACTCTCTTCTAATTAATTTTTTTACAGTTATGTAGACCCCCCCCACTCATCAGTGGCATTTCTGCCTTGCTCAGGGTGAAATGATTAAAAAAAAAAGTGAGCAGAAAATAATGAAGAGTGGCAAATTAGGTTAGTGTGACATTTCAATGCTTCTAAAATGAAGCTGTTATCAACTAACCACCATAGACAATCGCATCTACCTCCCATTAGCATGGAACAGGCTTGCCTCCCAGAGAGTAAAATACTACGACTCCTTGGCCTTACACTTTCGGCGGACCTCAAATGGAATGACTATATTGAATCTATTGCCAAATCTGCTGCTATGAAAGTCGGCTCTCTGTGCAGGGCTCAGAAGTTTTTCCTGCTTGAATCTATCCTGCACATATACAAATCTACCATCTGTCCATGTATTGAATATTGCTGCCATATCTGGTCGGGTGCTCATGCTACTCTCCTTGGGCTTCTTGACAAAATACAAAGGAGAATCTGTAACATGGTTGATACTAACTTGGCAGACCGGCTGCAACCACTCTCTCACCGGCATGATGTGGCTTCCCTGTGCCTCTTCTACAAGTACTTTCATGGCTTCTGCGCCGATGAACTTAGATCACTGGTGCCGCCTAAGCACGAATTTACACGAGATACTAGATTAGTAACTAGGTCTCACCCTTTTACAGTTAAACAGATAATATGTAACCATAATTTCTACTCCAACAGCTTCTTTTCTCACGCTTCCCGCCTGTGGAATTCCCTTCCACAAGTCTGCTTTCCCGACAGCTACAATCTCCAGGTGTTTAAATGTAGGGTCAATAGACACCTCCTATCACACTAACTTCAAATTATTCTCAGAACACTCTCATCTACCCAACCCTCATTCTCGGTATCCTTACCTGCCTATCACCCACCCTCTGACATTTCCTATATTTAGCCATTCTCAGTATCCTTACCCGCCTATCACCCACCCTCTGACATTTCCTATATTTAACCATCCTTCCTCCACTCTATGTAGCCCCCTGCGCAGTAGTGGCAGTGAAATGCCTTGCTTGGGCTGAAACACTTATAAAAAGAAGAAAAAAATCATCGAAATTATGAGAGGAAATAATTAAAGCTTGCTTATTTTGGGACATGAAAAATGTCGGAAGTAAATGTAGATGTGAAATGCCAAGAAAGAAAGAAAATGACAGAACAAGTTAAAAATAGAATTTGTGGAACTATTAAAGAAAGAAAGAAATAAACAAAGAAAATGAGAGAAGGAAGAAAGAACCAAAAAATGAAATGAGGGAAGTATTAGAGTAAAAAACAAACAAACCACATGAGACAAATATTAAAAGAAAGGAAGAAACAAGTGAAATGAGGAAACATATTAAGAAACGATCTCAGAAAATGTATTTACAGGATAGTTTGAAGGCAAGAGGGACAGTAAAACAACACAAGATCTACTTACTGAGTTTAAGTAAATGCATGGCAGAACAAGGTTTAGGTGAGGTAATAAATATAAAAATATTAAGAGCTGCAAAGGACAGGATGGTGTGGGGAGCCACGATCATCTACATCATGAAGGAATACATCTCATAGAAGAATTTTAAACCTATGACAACTAAACTGTTTCGAAAATAAGAATGTTGACCTACTGAAGTGGCTTAGTCAATGTATTAACTTGAACCTGATTGAAGATAAGTGTCCATATTTGTGAATTGAGTAATTTGAATGAACTGAAGAAGATTTGGCATAAAGAATGGTTCAATATAGCAGCAGAAGAGTGTCAAAAGGTAATGGCTGCTAACAGGAAGTACAGTATAACCCGGATATAAGAAACCCGGATATAAGAAACCCGGATATAAGATAACTTTTTTTCCGGTCCCGACAACTCTCTTATATCAGGATTACACTGTAATTGAAGTTGCCATTATGAACAAAATTTCTACAAAATATCAGTCTGACGGGTATTGTGGATTGTACAGTACTGAATTATATTTTTCATCTTTTTAAAACGAGCAGTATAGCCCGGCTTTGCTTGGGTGTAATGAAAGCTTTAAAACTAATCCATGGTCCTGGAGCTCAGACTCAGCCTAAAGAATATTTGTGTGAAGATTAGTGAGAATCAGATAAAAATTGTGGATTTGTATAAAGGACATACAGACAGATAAACAGACACACACACAAACATCTTGCCTTGTATATATATATATATAATTATATATAAACGATTTTCTGCACTATTGTAAGAACTGCAACCTTGAAACTTCTGAATATTGTTTCTTATGTCTTTGTCTGTGAGTGTATCAGATTTGATTAAAATCGGACCACTCCTTCTATAACCCGATTTTTTCTATTATCGATTTTTGATATTTATCGGGGATACCTCAACACAAAACTTATCTAAGAACACTCGCAGACACTTATAGTACAACTGTGTACATTTTCAAGAAAATCGGTTCAGCCGTTTTGGAGTCTATAGGTAACGGACACACACACACACACACACACACACACACACACACACACACACACACACACAAAGTTCCATTTATAAATAAGTTTAGATAGGTTTAGATATGAAGTCTATCTGAAAAGTAACAGCACATACCCATTATTCGATGTGAGAGGCATTGTCTATGGTGAGTTCTAACCACAGGGCCAGATGATGTAAGCCAGTCTATGAAGTGATGCTGCCGCGTTTGCTTTGAACAGCGCACAAGAAGAGATGAGAATCGTGGCATGACAAATTGCCACTGCTTCACCATGACAATGCACCTATTCACAATGCTCTGTGCATCTGGCAGTTCCTGTTTGAGAAAAACATCGCCGTAATGGAATGACTTTTCTATTCACCTAATCTTGCTCGGTGTGACTTTTTCTCATGCTCAGTGGGATCATCAAAGGAACCCGTTTTGAAGAAATGGAGGCCATCAAGAGGGTCGTAATGACGGAGTTGGGTGCATCCAAGACAAATCCTTCCTGCAATTTATAGAAGAATAGAAAAGAAGAACAAGTAAGTGAATTAGTCTGAAGGGGAATTATGTTGAAGGGGAAACTATGTAGTTTGTTGTTAGGAATTGAAATATATTATTTTTGACACCAGACCTCGGATATCTTTTATCTGATAGAAGTATACAGAAATGATTCATTGCTGATTGGCTTTATCTGTAACTTTAGCCTATGAAAGTACGAAGTGAGAAAGATACGAATAGATGGTAATGGTAATATTAACCGTTTCCTTATAAGGAAACATTTGGCATTCATTGACCGAGCAGCTATTAATGCTTTCGGCTGAAATTTATAAAATCTTTCTCTTAAAACAGTTTTTCAGAAAAATAGGTTCCAGTAAATGCTATCGCTCTTTCCAGTATTGATGAGATATACCTTCCTAACCTTTTGCTGGCAGTAGTGTTGGATGTCATCATCTTCATTATGTTATTTTCTCTTCAAGTGCTATCCATTTTAGTTTTTGCAACTGTTGAAAGTCTTCAAGTGATTTGGTTTCTGCCATTTGGTAGAGATCTTTGGTAGGGATCTTTGATAGAGATCTTTGTCATTCGAAAAAGGTGGTTCCTGCTAAGACCTACAGTTTTCATAGAGAGAGACACTGTAACCCGGATATAAGATAGTTTCGGGACCAGATAAGAATTAGGTTTGATATATTTCAGGTACATTATCATGTGCTCTCTTATATAAGGGTTTCTCTTATATCGGGGTATCTTATATCCGGGTTATACTGTAGAAACAATAGAATTGTAAAACAGGAAGAATGAAGGCAAAGTAAAAAAAAATGAACGAAGAAAAAATGAAAAAAAAAAGAATGAAGGCAAAGTAAAAAAAAATGAACGAAGAAAAAATGAAAAAAAAAAGAATGAAGGCAAAGTAAAAAAAAAATGAACGAAGAAAAAATGAAAAAAAAGAATGAAGGCAAAGTAAAAAAAAATGAACGAAGAAAAAATGAAAAAAAAGAATGAAAGCAAAGTAAAAAAAAATGAACGAAGAAAAAATGAAAAAAAAAGAATGAAAGCAAAGTAAAAAAAAATGAACGAAGAAAAAATGAAAAAAAAGAGAATGAAGAAAAAATGAAAAAAAAAAGAATGAAGGCAAAGTAAAAAAAAATGAACGAAGAAAAAATGAAAAAAAAAGAATGAAGGCAAAGTAAAAAAAAATGAACGAAGAAAAAATGAAAAAAAAAAGAATGAAGGCAAAGAAAAAAAGTGAATGAAGAAAAAATGAAAAAAAAAAGAATGAAGAAAAAATGAAAAAAACAAGAATGAAGAAAAAATGAAAAAAAATGAACGAAGAAAAAATGAAAAAAAATGAATGAAGGCAAAGTAAAAAAACAAAGTAAAATAATATAAACGTGATTAAAATTTGATGCAGTAAAAGGAAAAGTTTTCTTCTTTTCGCCATGTCACTTCTTTCGGATATAGGTGACCATGGCTTTCTATAAATTATCTCTTGTATCTATTAGCATCGTTTGTCTTTTTGCCATCCCTCCTACCTATCGTCTGGCCATCTATTCACAGACGCTCATCGGGTAGATGGCCTGCTGCTTCCCCTTCATCTTCTGATTTCGATATATCCTGTGAGTGTTAAATTCTCCAAGCCCTCTTTCCTTGTTATTCTTCCAAGTAATTCCAGCTCTTTCTGATTTTGAGTATATTAATTTTTGTTTCCATTTGCCTTGAGACTTCATTGCTTACGCGCACTACCCATGGTATTCTCAGCATCAGTCTGTAGACTCACTTTTCAGGCCTTTCCATATTTTTGAATAATTTAGAGTTCTTGTTCTCTTCTTCTCTTCTTCTATGTGCCCTGTCCCTTCAGGACGTAGGCGATCATGGATCTCCACGTCTCCCTATCCCTTGTGGCTCTTAGTATGTTTGCTCCTGTTGCTCCTGGCAACCCCCGTTCCGTCATCCACCTGATCAGACTCTGCAGATATGTTATCCGCTGCCTTCCTCTGTCTCTCCTTCCTTCTATCTGACCAGTCAGTATCAGGTTCTCCAGGCTCTCCTTCTTTATTGCATGTCCCAGGAACTTCAGTTGTCTCTTCATGATGCTCAGCATCAATTTCCTTTTTGTTGCCATTCTTTCTAACACCTCGTCGTTGCTTGTATGCTCAGTCCACGATATCCGTAGCATCCTTCTGTAGAACCACATTTCGGCCGCTTCCAGTTTTTTCCTCATTTTCGATGATATTGTCCAGCATTCACAGCCGTACTGAAGAACTGACATCACGTAGCAGTCTAGCACTCTTTTCTTCGTTTCTATTGAGATCTTCCTGTGTGTTAGTATTTTGCTCATCTTCTGGAACGCGTCCTTTGCCATGCCAATTCGCCTTCGGATCTCCGTGTCGCACTTTCCATCTCCTGTTAGAACACTTCCTAGGTACTTAAATTCTTGGACTTGTTTGATTCTGTTATCCCCCACCTGTATTTGGCATTTTGGGTTGTATCTTTTGCTGATGACCATGCACTCAGTTTTCTTAAAGTTTATTTGTAGTCCCTTCTTGTCACTCTCCACTGCTACTTTCTGTATGAGATCTTGCAGTCTTGTTCTCATCATAAAATATTTTACAAAGGAGAACTAGAAAGAATCAAAGGAGAGGGAGAGGGAGAGAGGGGGGTAGAATTGGTGGAAATGTAATTCACTGAGTCAGAGAGATTGAGAGATAAAGAAAAAAGCGATTTACAAATTGATGCGGTAAAAATATGAAAGGGGGAAGTGATGAAGAAATGAAAAAGAAGTAAACAAAAATGGTGAGAAAATGAAAGAAAATTGATAAAGAGAAAAAGAGAATTAACGACGATAATTGTAAAACGTAGAAAGACGTGGGAGAAATAGAGAGAAAGAAAAGGTTAAAATGGTGAAAAATCGAAATTGAAAAAAAGGGAAATGGTTCTAAAATTTGGCGAGTAGAATAAAAAAAAATGGAAAGTGAAAGGAGAGGATGTAGAGGGGGGAAAGAATTGTTATACGACTGAAAAACTTGACACAGCAATAAGTACAAGAAAATATATCGAAAGAGAAAAGAAAGAAAAATAGTTGAAGGAAGGGAGTAAGGAAGGAAAACAGAAAAAAATAAATCAGAAAAAATTGTGGCATAAAAAACCCAAGAAAGATGAAAAAAAAAAAAACAGTCCAAAAAAGAAGTTTCTCAAGAAAAAGTCAAAGAAAGAAAGATCTAAAGAAAGCCAAAGAAAAAAGAAATACATTGTAACCCTGATATAAGAGAGTTGTCGGGAGCGGATAAAATTTCTCTTATATCCGAGTTTCTCTTATATTCGGGTTTTGTCAATTTTATATACATTAAAAAGGCTCTAATTTGAGACCAGAGTTAATCGCTCTTATATCCGAGTTTCTCTTATACATTGATCTCTTATATCCGGGTTATACTGTACTCAAGAAAAAGTAAAAATAAAAAAGAGCTGAAGAAAAACTTTTAAAAAATGATCCAAATAAAAGATAAATACAGATAAAAAAAAAATAAGTGCTAAAAAAAGCGAAAGATCGGCAAAGAAGATTGAAAGAAAGGATTCAGTCAGTCAGTTAAGTGCCATACGTGAAACACGCTTGGGCGATCATGTCTCGAAAGAGACATTACTGACTGGGCAGAAGATTATCCCGCCGTAGGTTGCCGTTGCTTTCTGCGGTAGTCTGTTTGCCAGACAAGGTTATAGAAACCCAATCTGTCCTGTTATTTAATCCATAATTGGCGGGAAGAGACGGATTAATACCTTTCCCAAGGGTATTTGTGCGAAAGTGAATGCCATGAATTTAACTGGAATTCGAACTCGGCTTCCCGATTTCTCGTTCCGAGCCGATATTCACTGGACCACAACGCACATCCAGAAAGAAAGGATTACGGAGAAAAAGAACTGAAAAAAAAAAGAAAAAAAAAATGAGCATAAAAAACGACTCAAGAAAGGATTGGCTATAAAGAAAAGTGCGTCGGGATTGCGGTTTTTGACGCAAATAAATAATATTTACGAGACATTGGCGGTGAATAAAGGAATTATGGGCGCTGGTCAGCAACAGTAAAAAACGATAAGAAAATACGGCCGATCTTATTCATTTTTCTGAGTCGGTGTGCGGTTGTGATGGATATTTTTGTGGCAGTTGAAGTGAAGACAGGAAGAAACGAAGAGAAGAGAAGAATAGAGTTCAGGAAACTAAAAAATATTTTTTTTTTGCTACAAACGGTCTTTCTGTTTCAGAAGTAGAAGTGAATGACAGGAAAATGCATATCAAAACAGCATCTGATAGCACAAGAGTGAGGAATGTGTCAAAGAATGAAAGACAGAATGAACTGAAGATACGAAGAAATAGCATAGAAAAAAGCAAGTGTTTTAGAAAGAAAATTCGAAAGAAAAGGCTGAAAAAGAGTCAAAAAGGAAAGAGACAAAAACAAATTGAAAACGGAAAGGAAGAATTGAAGTATAGTTGAAGAAAGAAAGAAAGAGCTGAAAAAGTACTAAAGAATAAAAAAATAAAAAAAAAATAAAAAAATAAAGAGCCAATGAAAAAACTGGAGAAAGAAAGGGCCAATGAAAAAATGGATAAAGAAGGAACTTAGGAAAAAAATGGAAAAAGAAAGAAAGAGCTAAAGAAAGAACGGATTTAAAAAAAAAAAAAGAAAGAAAGGTTTAAAAAAAGATATAAAGTGTCCAAGAACTAAAAGAAAGAAAGAAACAAGCAAAGAACTGGAAAAAAAAAAGACTCAAGGAAAAGCAACAAGAAAGTGATAAAGAGGAAACAAAAGAGTACTGAAAAAAATAAACAAAGGAAGAGCCAAATAAAGAAATGAAGACCTAAAGAAAAAATAAATAGTCGAAGAAAGTGCTAAAAAAAGTTAAAGAAAAATTCAAAGAAAAAAAAAGAGTCACATATAGAAAGAAATAACTAAAACAATGATAGAATTCAGTGGAGGGTGGAATCTGGAAAGAAGAAAATAGCTTTTTTTACCTTCAACTTTTAGTCATTGCCTCAATTCACTTCCCAGTTGCCAGTTCAAACAAGTAGACATAAAACATAAAAAATGAAAATTATAAACGAAAAACATTATGTTATTAACAAAAAAGTGGTCGTTGCTTTTGGCTAACCATTCACCCCGGGTGTAAATGTCAACCATGTAATAATGTGCAAAAAAACTTCGGTTACCGGTTCGTCAGGGTCAACGAAGATAATTATTTTGCTTGTGACGAAAATGTATTTAAATTATCTCCCTAATTGCGAATGCAATGTCTACTATACATTTAATGTTATGTTGACAACAGTATTTCCCAGGCTCATGGATATTTTTCACAATATGCTTTTTGATTTTCGTGGTGGTGCATTGGATATCGGCTCAGAACGACAAATCGGAGAGCCGAGTTCGAATTCTAGCTGAATTCATTGCATTCACTTACGCGCAAATACCCTTGGGAAAGCTATTAATCCGTCTCTTCCTTCTAGTTATGGGTTAAATAACAGGACAGATTGGGTTCTATAACCTTGGTCGGCAACCAGTCTACCGCAGAAAGCAATGGCAACCTACTGCAGGATAATCTTCTGCCCAGTCAATCATGTCTCTTTCGAGACATGATCGCCCAAGCGTGTATCGCGTATGGCACTTAACTGACTGACTGATTGAAACTTTGAATTTCTAATTTTTGTTTCCTTTTCTTTTTGTCTTGTTAATTTTGTATTTTATTTTAGGGGGATTTGTAGTTTTCTTTCCGTGTCTGCTATCAGCACTGTGTCATCTGCATATCTTATATTGTTAAGATTGTGGCCGTCAATGATGAATACTGGCAGAATTTCTACTTTTCTCGGAATCGCCTTGCTGTATAGGTTAAATAATCCAGTGAGAAGACGCATCTTTGTCTTACACCCCCTTTCTTTTCATGTATACCTGCTGAATCTATTTCCTGTCCGAATGCAGAAGATTTGCTTTCATTATAGATTCTTGAACGATACAATGCAGGTAAAAGCACATATCAAACCATCGTATAATGACCGTTATTTTCGATTATTTTTTTTTCCAACGATAGATTAGGTCATGAACAATCTTGTTATAATTTTTAGCCGGTTTGCTATCAAAAAATTCAATAACTGCAGGTTTCAGTTCGTCATCAGTTGCAAACGTTTTGTCTTCCAAGAAGTTCTGCAGTGCCCAGAATAGATGGTAGTCTGTTGGTGCCAGCTTGGGTGACTATTGTGGTTTTGGGAGATCTTACCAAATTAGCTCCAGAGTTTTTCGTGAAACTGTTTTGTAACGTACAGTCGAGTGTTACTATTAAGGAATTCAATTCTGGACGATTTTTGTGCAATTGCGTCAGCCACACGTTGCAGTTATTAACAGTAAATTTAAGCCATGATAGACGGATTGCATTCCAGCTTTTCCCAGTGAATCTCGCTCACCAGACACAAACCATGAGCTTATTTTAATGCAAGCTGGGCCTTATCTGAAGTGGTACAGTTTTACATTTTTTATTCAGCTTCTTTTTGCATCTCACGTTTGAGGAAAGACATCATTTGTTATCTGCAGTACCCAAAACGACGCTTTTGGACAGTGGTGTCGTGCAGGCGTCTATGCGGCGTCGACGGTCAATATCGGTCAGCTTACGTGAACCCATATGTCGAAATGACTGATTTTGTTCATTTTCTCGAAGTGATGTAAAACAGTTTTATGGCTGACACCAACGTTTTTAGTCAGTACACATGCTGTCATCTTCTACATAGACGCACATATTCTCGTGGTCACTGTGTGAAGGTCAATCACCTCTTCGCTGAACTTAGGCGCCGAATTAATCACGCTGGAACTCCTTGAACCAATCTTAGGCCAAGCGACATCCATTTGTGTCTTTTCCAAATGCTTGGTTAATACGACCAATGTGCGTTCGGCCAGCGTTTAGGTCGGACTTGTAATCATACAACAACAATGTGCTTTGCTGTTCACGAGAGATGGTCATTTCCTACGCCATTTTCGGAACTTGTAAAAAGCCCTGAAATGTTGGAAATAATGAATAATCAATCAAAATAAATTGAATTAACTTCCATATAAGTAAAAATATAAATCAACAAATATATCAATAAACGTATATATATAAAGTTGTGCGGGAACTTTGTTTACAATCCAATATTTTTCAAACAGTTTTCCGGGTAATCGTATAACAATATGAAAAAAATTCCAAAGAAACGCGTTTCCTTCTGAAAAGCAACTTCTTCAGATTAATAATAGTTTTCACGAGAGAACCAGCCTTACAAAATAACAAGCGACGGTTTTTAATTTTACATTGAAAGATGTAAAAGGTACACAGACGCTTATCTTCATTTTTTAAATTTTTTATTGAACTGTTATCGCTAATTTGTTAATCGTTTCACCCAAAGCAACGTGGTACCGCCACTGGTGCGCAGAGAGCTACACAAGAGGAGAGTGAAAGTTTAAGCAGTGGGAGAGCGAAGAAAAAGACGAACCGGTTATAGGGGGTGTCCGAGAAAGGGCAAAAGAACAATGAGAATACCAGTGTGAAGACATTTGCGAGTATAGAGTGAGAAAGAAAACGAACAAGATACACGTGGTGATGGGGGAAAAGACGAAGGAATGACAGGAGTCAAGTGGACAAGAGATGAGAATTGACATTGCATTTAAATTCTTAGAGATTGTAGCCGTCAGGGAAGCAAGTATATGAAAGGGAGTTCCACAGGCGGGAAGTGCGAGAAAAGAAGCTATTAAAGTAGAAGTGACGGCTGCATTTGGTTGATTTAACTGTAAAAGGGTGGGATCTTGTTACAAGTGTGGTTGCTCGAATTAGTTTATTATGGTGAATTTTTAAATCACGTTATAGGCTTTTAATCTTTTCAATGTGATTGATACCGACTTAGCTGATCGCCTGCAGTCACTCTCTCACCGGCGTGACGTGGCTTCCCTATGCCTCTTCTATAAATACTTTCATGGCTTCTGATCTGATGAACTTAAATCACTGGTGCCCCCTGGTTGTGAGTTCGCACGAGATACTAGATTGGTAACTAGGTCCCACCCTTTTACAGTGAAACCAATGAAATGTAACCGCAATTTTTACTCCAACAGCTTCTTTTCTCGCACTTCCCACCTGTGGAATTCCCTTCCGCATGCTTGCTTCCCCGACGGCTATAACCTCCAGGAGTTTAAATCTAAGGTCAATAGACACCTCCTAACACACTAACCCTCCCATTCTCTCCAGCTCTCCTCCTATGTACATCCTAACTCGTCTATCGCCCTGTGTAAACCCCTGCGTTATAGTGGCAGTGGAATGCCTTGCTTGGGGTGACATGATAAAAAAAACGTGCAAGTCGGTAAAGCCACTAAGACGCAAGGGTTAACGAGTTTGAAAGAATACAAAAAAAAGAGAAGCGTGAGCAATAGATGAATAATCAACAAAACACAAATAACAATTGCGCTTGACTTTTGATTGCTTGTAAATTTCATGAAGCCCCCCCCTCTTTATTTTGCCAAATGCTTTCTCTTTTATAACATCTTTGACAATATCTTCTCGTCCTCGTTTATTACGGCAAATTTTATCTTCTCTTTTACGTCGAATATCTTCTTTTTTATTATTATTATGTCGATTTTATAACTTTTTATTCATAAAGCATTCTTTTCTCATTTATTACGTCAGTTTGCTTCTCGTTTTTATTACATCTTTTATAAGGTCAACTGTTTTTTCCCTTGCTTCATCAGTAATTCAGTAAAAAAAAAAAACAATTTCGCACAATTTTTCTAACATTTCTCATTTTCTTGCTCTCCCCCCTCTCTCAATTCTCGCCATTTCTGTTCCATTCTTCATTCTTCTCTCATATTCATCACACCCTCTAACCCATATTCTTTATTCTTTTTCTTCTCTCTCGTTTACAAACATCTTTCTTTCTTTTTCTCTCTCTCTTTCTTAATTATTTTCCTTTTATAACCATCTTTTTCCACTTTCCTTTTTTCTATTTCGTTCTTTCCTTCTCTGTCGCCTCTTTATCTTTTCTTCACTGTCTGCACTCACCCATTCATGGAGAAACTAAGATACCTAATTTTGAATGTCTATTAATTCAAACATCTAATTAGCCACAGTCATCACGATATCCACTAATACACGTATTGCTTTTCACCGTCCCGATAACCTAATTTTTGTCTTTAATCAAACACTTGTATATATGGAGTCTATTTATTTATATCTAATTCCGGCTCTCTTTTTCATTTGTCGGGTGGACATTTCCGGGTGATGAGATTCCTTCCCCGGCAATGGTGTTTCTCTTATTGTCTTATAATTAGCGTTTCCCTCTTAAATTGATCTTATGTCTGTTTCTTTCTATTTTGGTCAAGCTCTTACCCACAAACAATGCACGTCTCCCTCTGCATCCACAGACATATTTAATTGACTCTGGATATTGAATCCTATCTTCTTCTTCTTCTTCTTCTTCTTCTATATGCCCTGTCCCTTCAGGACGTAGGCGATCATGGCTGTCCACGTCTCCCTATCCCTTGTGGCTCTTAGTATGTTTGCTCCTGTTGCTCCTGGCAACCCCCGTTCCGTCATCCACCTGATCAGGCCCTGCAAATATATCCGCTGCCTTCCTCTGTCTCTCCTTCCTTCTATCTGGCCAGTCAGTATCAGGTTCTCCAGTCTCTCCTTCCTCATTGCGTGTCCCAGGAACTTCAGTTGTCTCTTCCTGATGCTCAGTATCAATTTCCTCTTTGTTGCCATTCTTTCCAACACCTCATCGTTGCTTGCATGCTCAGTCCACGATATCCGTAGCATCCTTCTGTAGAACCACATTTCGGCCGCTTCCAGTTTTGTCCTCATTTTCGATTATATTGTCCAGCATTCACTGCCGTATTGAAGAACTGACATCACGTAGCAGTCTAGCACTCTTTTCTTCGTTTCTATTGAGATTTTCCTGTGTGTTAGTATTTTGCTCATCTTCTGGAACGCGTCCTTTGCCATGCCAATTCGCCTTCGGATCTCCGTGTCGCACTTTCCATCTCCTGTTAGAACACTTCCTAGGTACTTAAATTCATGTACTTGTTTGATTCCGTTATCCCACCTGTATTTGGTATTTTGGGTTGTATCTTTTGCTGATGACCATGCACTCAGTTTTCTTAAAGTTTATTTGTAGTCCCTTTTTGTCACTCTCCACTGCTACTTTCTGTATGAGGTCATATAGTTTCCTTTCCGTGTCCGCAATCAGCACTGTATCGTCCGCATACCTTATGTTGTTCAGGTTGTGGCCTCCAATAACAAATCCTGGCGTGTCATCTAGGGTCCTCAAAACTTTTCGCAAAAGGCAACTGTAAAAATGCCCTTCTTGTTTCGCAATTTCGCGAATACCAATCGTTCGGATATACCATGATAGCTCAATATCTCTCCCTAATCTAACAAGTAATTACTTTAGAAAAAGTATAGAAGAGGCGGTCATTTTTTGTGCTAACAGCTGACAACATCCCGAGGAACGGGCTGAAATTCACGTTCTCGGCTCTATTTAGGGTGAAGCTGCTGTCTTGAATAGCGTCAAGAAGACAATTTTGTTTTCTCTCTTGACTCGTGGGCTCACGTCGTGGACTCTGTTCGAGATATAACTACTGTTTTGAACAACAACAAGAACAGAATTGCTTTTTTCTCTTTATTTACCATCGAAGAGAACTAGAGGTTTCTCCTCAGAGCTTGCGATTAAGCTGATTACGGTATGTCGTTTTCTGAGATAATCCAAGAGAACCGTCTCTTCTCAGTGTATACCGACTCGGATAATCTAACGGCGCCTGAGCAGAAATGTACAAATGCTAAAGCACTCTCTGTGAGTAGGGAAATAAAACAACAGAAAAATAATATCTATTGTCTCTCTCTCTCTCTCTCTCCCTCTCTCCCTCTCTCTCCATCGTTTTCTCTTATACTCTCCCTCTCAATTTCTGACACACGTCGCATTTGACGATTGACTGCTACTGATACTCTAGACCTCTCCTTACCTAAATTTACATCATGATCAAAACAATCAAACAAATACGATTAAACTAGCTAAACAAAAAACACCGAAACCCCGTAACATTTCTTTTTCCAACATGGTATTCATCACAACTTTTACAGTATGAAATCGTTCCTCTATGAAAGGTCCCAGACATCCTAACTCTTTGTGAAACTAACCTCAACCCTACAATTCTCTCCTCTGATTTCTTGATTTTTGTACTTTTTTTTTTTAATCATATCACCCCAAGCAAGGCGGTAACGCCACTGATGCGCAGGGGGCTACTTAAGAGTAAAAAGATTGGAAAAGAGAAAGCCGGAAACCACATCCTAAACAGAGAACAAGGGATAAGCCTCTTAACCTGTTCAATAGATGTGGGTGGAATGTGAACCGGGCGATAGTTTAGTCTTTCTACTCCAATTTAGAAAAAAAAAAAAAGAAAAGAAAAGAGTAAGAAGATTGGAAAAAAGTACCTCTCTTTAGAAAAAAAAACTCTAATATCCACATACATAGCCTGGGAAATTATGTTCGTGAACATCTACCTCTGGCTAGGGAGTATCAGACGGTTTCTCTCTACTAAACTTAGTAAGCTGTCTCTTCTTTTTCTACCGCCCCTTTCTCTCCTGAATGTTGAGTGATAGATAGTATTTCAGACAATATAGACAAGGCCATTTTTGTTTACTCGTTTGTTAATACATTTGTGTTTGGTGACTTCAGTGCTCATCAGGCTAAGCGGTTGAAACTTTCTGTTACCGATCATTCTAGCACCTAAACGCTGAAATTCTTAGTCACTCAGTCTTTCACGCAATGGATGGATTTCCCCAAGCGTTTCTCCAGTAACCCTGAAGGACACGCTTCTCTTCAAGATCTTTTCGTTACCTCTATCCATGGCCATGTCATGCAGCGCTGTTCTCTTGGCAACTCTGATCATGATGTGGTGTCTGTAAATATCACTTTCTACTCCCCTCCCCCTACATTCGGGAACCTTCTACCAGCAGAATATCTTACTGTTATTAACGAGTAGACTGGGACTCGCTCCATGGTTTTCTTCACGATGTCCCTTGAAACGAAGTTTTATGCCCCTTTTCAAGACTGCGCCTCTGAGGTCTCCTCCTGGGTGAAAGCCTGCATCGATGCTTTCATCTCTGTAAAGAAATCCCGACTTAAAACTCATTCATTTCCTTGGTCCTTTCCTGCTTGCTCGGCTGCCATTGCCCACAAGAATCACTTCTTCCGGCTTTACCGGAGTGATACATCTGATTACAATAGTCGCCTCTTTGCCTCTGCTCGTACTGAATACACGCGTGTCCTAAATTATGCTGATCTTTTGTTTGCTAATAAAATGAAAGTTCGGTTTCAGAACTTTATTGACTACTATGCAAGATAGTGCTGAGCAACAGGAAACCCTGAACTCCGCCTCTATTACATCGATGCGAAGTTCTCAAGTCCACAGCAGATAAGGTTGAATGTTTTGTTCGCAAATTCTCTTGCAACGTCTGAAGTACCCACACCCGTTTTCCCATCTAGAACAGAGGCTCAACTGAGTGTATATATATATATATATATATATATATATATATATATATATATATATATATATATATATTTAATCCCGTCTCTGGCCTCTGACATAATTTCTAAATTTGTCTCCTATAAGGCAAGCGGTGATAATGTAATTTCTGCCATCGTCCTAAATAAATCCTCTCCAAACTTTATACCTATTGCCTCACTGCTTCCTATTTTCCTTCTTGTTAGAAGTCCTCATCTGTAGTTCTTGTTTTTAAGAATTCTGGGGAACACTTTGACCCCTCTAACGATCGTCCAATTAGCTTCTTACCTCATTTTGGCAAAGTGTTCGCGGCTTTTATCAATGCGGAAGTAGTTAAGCATCTCACTTTTAACGGCCCACTCTCTGACAAATATTAGGGCTTCTGCTTAGCCAGGTCTACCACTGGTGTGCTAACGGCCATCACATAATATTTATTCCAGGCTCTTGATAAGAACGACGAAATTCAAGCTGTTTGCTCTAGATATCGCGAAAGTGTTTGACAGGGTTTGGCATGCTGATTTTCTGTGCAAACTCCAGAGCTACGGTATTTCTGGACGATTGTACGATTTAATTCAATTGTTCTTATCAAATCGTGAAATGAAGGTCGTTCAAAATAACTTTCATTTCATGATTCCAGACCCTTTCATAAGAACTCGGGCATCCCTGAAAGCTCTGTCCCAGGTCCAACGCCTTTTCTGATTTTTATCAATGATCTTCCTGGTGTAATCAGTTCCTAAGTAGGCATTTATGCAGATGACAACACCTTTTATTCCCGTCTCAATGGTAAATCTGCGAAGGCTGACAAATTAAACATGGCTGTTGCCATTCAAAAAGACCTGCAATCTGTGTTGGACTGGGGTAGGAAATGGCTTGTAATTTTTTAATGTCCCAAAAACGAAACCGCTCTCCATTAATCACCATAGAGAAGCATTCCTATCCGACATCAGTATGGCTAATGCTAGTCTTCTGGTGGGTGGGGGGGAACACAGTGCGTTTTCTTAACTTCACTCTCTCAACCAGTTTAAAGTGGAACGACTACATCGAATATATAGCTGCATCTACTGCTAGCAAAGTGTGTCGGCCAGAAATTTTTTCTCGTCAGAGTCCATTTTGCACATTTATAAATCTCCCATTCGTCCGTGCATTGAATACTTTTGCCATATCTGGTCAAGTGTTCCTGCTATTCTCCGTGAGGTTCTCGACAAAATCCAAAGAATGATCTGCAATATGATCTCTCCTGACTTAGCATCTTGATTTCAGTCACTTTCTCAAGACCGTGACGTGGCTTCCTTTTGTCTTTTCTACAAACATTTTCATCGCTAATTCTCTGACGAGCTCTTTCCCTGATGCCATGACCACATGAATTTACGTATGCTACTAGATTGGCATCTAGATCACACCCTTTTACCGTTGAAATAGTTAAATATAACAATTTCTTCTACTCTAATAGTTTCTTTTCTCACACTTCTCGCCTGTAGAACTCCCTTCCATTTATTTGAATTCCCGATAGCTATAATCTTCCAAAGTGTTAATGCAATTGCTATTTTCTATTTATTTCAATACCATCTACTTTTGATACTTTATTCGACTCTCTCTCTCTCTCTCTGTGCCCTGACCCCCCCTCTCTCTCTCTCTCTGTACCCTGACCCCCCTCTCTCTCTCTCTCTCTCTCTCTCTGTACCCTGTTTTTCTCACTGTAACCCTCCTGTGCGCTAATGGTGGTCCCACCTTGCTTGGGGTGAAATGATAACAAAAAATGTTCTTTTTCTTTCTTTCTTTCTCTCTCATTATCTTAAGGTGTTGGGTAATAAAAATAAAATAACTAATCATTTCTACACCTTTTTCATTTTTAACATTATTAGATGTTTACAGATGTCTTCTTTTCTGTGGCATATCCCTAAAAGACAAAGCTCGCCTTGATTTCCTGTCTTTTGGAGCTCTAAGCTCTTAATATCTCTTCCAGTCCCTGTTCTTCCATCTGTTTACACAGTTCATTAGGTAGGTTTCTTTATGTTTTCCTCTGTCTATCTTGACTTCTATTATGTCCTCTGAGTTACAAATTCTCTAAGCCCTCTTTCCTCATTATATGCCCAAGAAATTTTAACTAATTCTAAGTATTTTCTTCCTATTTTCCTTAAAATTTCATTATTTATAGTACTTACATTCTGACTATTGTCATCTTCGTATTTATTTGGCGAGATAATAATTTTGAATTCAACCCCTAGGCCTATCACTGTGTACTTGGACTCAACGAAAACCAGGCGAGCGATAACTAAGGAGTACTGAAAATAAGAACGAGACAAGACATTCCTAGAGATGGGCTATGGAGTAGTCTTCTACACCGGTAGATTAAATATAGGGTTCAGTTGGAAATTACGTGCAGTTTATCCGGATCGATATAGACTTGGTGAAACCCGGCAAGCATAACGGCCGAAACGTTGAAATAACAACAAAGATGTGAACAATATTCCGAATGTAAATTGTGCAAATAATGACAATTTTCATTCCAGAAGTTCAGCCTATAAGGTTATTGTTGCACATTTATTCCGTCAATGGTATTCTTAGCATCCTTCGCTAGAATTTTCCTTTGTCCAGAGTTTTTTTTTTAATCATTTCACCCCGAGCAAGGCGGAAACGCCACTGATGTGCAGGGGGCTACATAAATGTAAAAAGATTAATTAGAAGAGAGTGAGGAGTACAAACTAGTTAGAAAGGAACAATAGAAAGCTGAGAAAGCAGGTGCGATGACAGATACATAGGTGGATAGAAAGAGAGGGTTATACAGGGGTGGGGAGAGAGCTAGAGTCCAGTGGTTAGTAGATGAGTATTGACTTTGCATTTAAATTTCTGGAGGTTGTAGCCGTCAGGAAAGCTTTCTCTTAATTTATGAAGAGATTAATCCAGCATTCACTGTTATATAATAAGATTGATATTACATAGCAGTTCAGATCTTTTTTTCTGTTTTTAATGAAGCTTTCATTTTTCTAAATACTTTGGTTGAAAGTGAAAGAAAATCAGAGTAGAAAAAAGCGCCGATGGTGTGGATTTAAGATGGATCTCAACTTGCCAAGAAGTAACCCACACGCTTGATTGAATGACTTTCCTCTGTGGCACATGGGTGACCCTAACAAGAGTTTAAAACTCCCTACGGCATCGTTCTAAGAGTTATTGAACCAAGCACCCCCCCACCGCTACAAAGAGTGACTATCAAAGTTATATAACTAAGAATATCCCAAAAAGTGAGTTTGGGGCAGTTAGGCTGAGACAAATTCGTGATGTAAATGTCATCTGATGCGAACAACGTCACAGGAGTAAAGCACTCAGGAAAAATTGAACTCGCAGGGGGCTACGTAAGAGTGAAAAGATTGGAAAAGAGAAAGTCGGAAACCACATCCTAAACAGAGAACAAGGGATGAGCCTCTTCACCTGTTCAATAGACGTAGGTCAAGTGTGAACCGGGTGATAGTTCAGTCTATCTACTCCAATTGAAAAAAAAAAAAAAGAGTAAAAAGACTGGACAAGAGAAAGCCGGAAACCACATCCTAAACAGGGAACAAGGGATGAGCCTCTTCACCTGTTCAATAGACGTGGGTTGAATGTGAACCGGGCGTGAGTAGTGTGATTCACAATCACTACTGAATTAAATGCATTGACAAGGAAAAAGATTACACTGAAAAGCAAATATTTATTGCGCAGAATTAATGTTTTCTTACATCAGTAGTCTGTAGACCTATTGCTATACCTACATATTCATCAAAGTTACATCAATATCAACATAATCTTCTTTATTATTGCATTTAATTATTCAAGGGCATTGATGAAGAAAAAGATGTTGAAAAATATTTATTTTGCAATATATAAATGCATTTTGCATGAGTAGTTTGTAGGCCTGTTGATCTACCTACATACTAATAAAAAAAATAAGTGCATTGACAAGGGAGGAGATTATGTTGAAATATATTTATTGTGCAGTATATTTTTTCATCAGTTTCTGTTAGCCTGTTGATGTAATTAAA
This sequence comes from Ascarosepion bandense, assembly GCA_037127315.1. NCBI lineage: Eukaryota > Metazoa > Mollusca > Cephalopoda > Sepiida > Sepiidae > Ascarosepion > Ascarosepion bandense. Next base: position 885,343 of record JBBBDQ010001955.1, read on the forward strand.
TTCTTACCAAAGAATTAAGTGCAGTGACAAGGTAAGAGATTATGTTTAAAAATAAATTTGTAATGAATAAATTATATTTATTTTCATCAGTAAACTGTAGAGCTTGTGATGTATCTACATATTCTCTAATTATTAAGTGCTTTGACAAAGAATGAGAGTATATTATTTAAAAAAATCCTCGTTAGGCTACAAACTTATTGATCTTTCTAAGATCTTTTGAGTGCTGCTTCGTTGATATGAGATCTCATCGTGTTGTCATTGTTCAAGTCCTACTTAAATATCCCTTACAGTCATATCACATTTAAACACAAAGTTCTCGTGTAACCATCGAAGGTAAGCAACCTCGAGCCTGGTCAGTACATGGATGAGTGAACGCTTATGAATACCAAACGCTTTAAGCAATATGCATGTGGTGTAATGGATAACTGCTCAGAATTGGAAATCAGAGAGCCGAGCTCGAATTCCAGTCGAGTTCATTACAATCACTTACGCGCAGATATCATTGGAGACGGTATCTATACACCTCTCCAGATATGAGTTAATTAGCAGGACTTTTATTAGCAAATAAGTATCTTCAAAATAGATCTTAAGATATTTTCTTACTGTAGAAAATAAATCAGTCAGTCTTACTTAAAGGTCAAATATTTCAACATTGAATTTTCAAGGCAGATGCTTACAATATGAAAGAATGGCGCGATAGAGTTTTCTACCTACATTTTCTTCTTTCCCTAACTACCATTTGGCATCGTGCAGTAATTAGCTTAGAATCATGAATATCATCCAACTTCAAAAATTTCAGCTCTCTAGAAATAGCCCCTTTCAAAATATTACCCTTCTCTTCTTTAATTAATTCATTACTTTCTCTCATTCTATCCCCGGCCCCATGTATTTCTTTCTTTACTTCATCTGTATTTTCCATGCAAATATTAATTGTGTACCTTATTAATCTCGAATCAAGCCTCCATATTTACTCTCTGTATTTATTAGACCCTCTCTAATAAAACCAATATATTTCTCCTTCTCTCTTTCGTGTTTCGATTATTAATCACTAATCCAGTCTCCAGATTTATCTTCGGTATATTTCTCTTAAGGTCTCTCCGAAAGGGCCTTTAATTTCTCTCTCTCTCTCTCTCTCTCTCTCTCTCTCCCTCTCTCTCTTAATTATTAACATATATCACTTATTACACTCATATTTCTATTCCCCTTAAACCCTTTATAATAATTATTTCTCTCTCTTCTTCTCTCATTAATTATATGTGCATTTTAAATAACTAAACCTAACGTGTAGCATACGCTCTTTCTCATGGTACCATCATGGTCTTGTTTTTCCTCTTAATCTCTTCCTCTCTATCATTATATCTTTCCTTTATTCTTTTCCTCTTTTCTTCTCCCTTTCTCTTTATATCACTTTTCCTCTTTTTCATTCTTTCCCACTATTACTCTCATATCTTCTCGATATATTTCACTATTTTTCTCTCTATCTTTTTCTGTTTCTCTCTCTTTTCTCTGCCTCACTTTTATGTTTTTCGGTCTCTCTCTCTCTCTCTCTCTCTCTCTCTCTCTCTCTCCCTTTATTCTATCTCATTCACAATTACTATTCTTTTCTTACTATCTCTCATTTGTTTTCTCTTTTACTCACTTTCACTTTCTAATTCTCTTGCTCTGGCTTTCTCTCTTTCTCAATTTTTCTTTCTCTCAGTCACTTTTTTTCTCTGTCTTTTTTTCTTTGTCGTTATGGATTATCGATTCTCTGCTCCACTCATTCAACAATCTTTCCATAATGAACAAACTTCACTTACTTCTCACAGGGAAATAAATGACCCAACAAATCGAGAAGCAGACGGCCGAAAACGCATTAAGTGACAATAGCCAACCGTTAACGTCATTTCGTGTAAATACCCTTGAGTAAGTTTTGCAAAAAGGCCAGTATCATAATGGCGAACACTGAGAAAGGGATATAAATCGATGTTCAAAATATGTATGATAAAACGTCCTTTATTTACAAAAAATAGGGAAAGAATTATAAAGTAATCGTCCTCTATTCACGGGATATATGTTCTATGACTTCCTGTGAATAGAAGAAATGGTAGATAGTACGGAATCACTCTACTGTCAATCCCAACAAGTCAAGCTAATTTACAGATGAGAAAAAAATTGAAGATCTAAAAAGTCACGATCGGATATTTCTTAAAGGGACGTGGCATTTACACAATAGCAAAATCTACTGCTAAGAAGATTGGGTCACTATGTCGATCCAGGATGTTTTTTCCACCTGAATCCATCCTGCATATATACAAGTCAACCATCCGTCCGTGCGGAGTACTGCTGCCATTTATGGTCAGGTGCCCCTGCCGTTCTCCTCAGTGTTCTTGACAAGCTCCAAAGGAGAGTCTGTAATGTGATAGGTACTGATCTGGCGACTCGACTGCAGCCACTTTCCCATCGTCGAAATGTGGCCTCCCTCTATCTCTTCTATAAATACTTTCATGGCTTCTGCTCGGATGAGCTTAAGTCATTGATGCCTCCTCAACAGGTGTTTACCCGTGCAACCAGACTGGCAACTGGGTCCCACCCATTCACAGTCAGGTTAGTCAAATGCAGACGACAATTCTACTCCTGCAGCTTCCTCTCTCGCACTTCCCGCCTGTGGAACTCACTCCCGTATTCTTGCTTTCCTGACGGCTACGACCTCCAGAAATTTAAAAGCAAAGTTAATACTCATCTATTAACCACTGGACTCTAGCTCTCTCCCCACCCCTGTATAACCTTCCCTTTCTCTCCACCTATGTATCTGTCATTGCACCTGCTTTCTCAGCTTTCTATTGTTCCTTTCTAACTAGCTTGTTCTCCTCACTCTTTTCTAATTAATCTTTCTACATTTATGTAACCCCCTGCACATCAGTGGCGTTTCCGCCTTGCTCGGGGTGAAATGATTAAAAAAAAAACAAAAAAACAATACAAATAAAACTTATTGTTTATTGGTTGATCGCGGGTTACTGAAACAGCGAATAAAGCAGACCACTTCATTCGATTAGAAAAATCATTGCAAGTACATTGGATTAAAGTTAAGAAATAAAGAATATTGAAACATAAAAATAAAAGAAAAATGTCTGAAAGCCAGCGATATACTTACTTAAGGTAAATATTCAGTCCTTTACAGTTTGTAGTGGGTTGTTCTACAACCCGCTGTAAAACTACCTTTCACATTTAATGCACAGTAAATATTTTTTTTGATTTTTCACTAGCCTCAAATAGAAAGATCATTATTGCTTTTGCTTCAAATGAAATTCTACTTTCAAGATGATATGGCCAATTTTACTGACCCAAAACTGAATATTACATTAAGTGTGTGTTTTTGTAAAATCATCATTATTTTACAAAAGATTGGTCAAATCGGCTTCTTTTCAATCTTATAGCATTGATCATCTAAGTCAATTTTTTAATCTTATAGCATTGATCATCTAAGTCAATTTTTTAATCTTATAGCATTGATCATCTAAGTCAACTTTTTAATCTTATAGCATTAATCATCTAAGTCAATTTTTTATCTTATAGATAAATAATTATAAGAGATTATAATAATTATAAATCATGATTATAATAATTATAAATTAATTATAATTAATCATCTAAGTCAATTTTTTATTATTTCTTACGAAGATCCATCCCATTCAGGCGATGTTCTCACAATAAAACTGATATAAACCAATGGATGATGATGATAACATTTTCGGAATATCCTTATTTAAATCTGCATAATATATCGTATGAAATTCTGCGTATGATATCTATTCTGAGAAAAAAAAAATTATAAATTGTTTTGGAGCTGTGACTATTGATTTGTCAGATAAGTTTTTCGTTATAAATAGGCCAAAAATATATCGGGCATTAAAAATCAAATTTGATGAACACAATATTACTTATATCTAAGAAAATATATCTGTGGGGTGCTATACAGGTTTTCTCGCCTACTTCTGTCTTGTATATTTATAAATCTACCATTCTTCCATACATTCACATCTGGTCTGATGCTTGTATGGATTTAGAGATTCTTGAGAATAGCTAAAGCATAATCTGCAATATTATCGGTTTTGAACTGGCATCTCGACTTAAGTCACTTTCCCACCGCCGTAATGTAATTTTTCTTTCCTATAAATATTTGTGATGGTATTTGTTCTGATGAGCTTTCCTCCTTGATACATTGATCTTAGGAATTTAAGCGTAGTACTAAATTCGCAGGTGGGCCTCATCTTTTTACAGTTAAAATGTCTACACTTAACCGTAATTTCTATACTAAAAGTTTCTTCTCTCACACTTCGCACCTGTGAAACTCTCTTCCGGCATTTTGCTTTCCCATCAAATTTGATCTTCTAAAATTGAAATCCACTGTCACTCACTATCTGTTGTTTTCTGAATTCCTGTTGTTTTATTGATTTTCTTTTGCTCATGTTCTTTCTCACTCAGTAACTCATTTCCTTGCTGTTATGGTGCTCTCCTACGAGGAATGGACTCTTCCTCTTACTATATAATTACCTGCAGGAGGCAGTTAAAAAAAACTTAGTTACGGCAGTTAACGACAGCTAGTACGCAGTTAGTCAACTACTAGTCAGGCAATAAGCAGCGTAACTGTACCGTTCGGACTTACTTATTTCTTTTTACTGATTATTAGCACTTACCTTGTACACATGTTCTTGTTATACTTATACACTGTTTTGAACCCACCTTCTTGTTCCGTGTTTTACTTCCGACCAAACCGGCCACTACAAATATACTTTAAGATTTGCCACAACAAATTGGCGACGAAAATCCACAACACTTACTGAAGGACTCAACTATAACCGAATTCACTTCTACACACTTCTTTTTTGAGAAATCAGTTTTTATGTACTTCTTCACCAAATATACGTTTACCGTTGCGATCTTGACTCAATGGTGATAGTTTGGTTGCTTTCACGTCTTTAATATTTCTTATTTTCTCTGCATCTTTTCTCTCTGTATTCACAACACTAGTTTCTTTTAATATTTTCATGTTGGTCAATTTCTTGGCGCGATTAAGCTTAAACCACAATAGTACCAACTATATGCATGCTTGAGCAAAATACAATGTGACAAATCTAAAAATATGTTATGGCGAAAGTACGGATAATTTTTGACATACCTTCGTATATCTGGTTAATTTGCTTTGGCACCTAGGAAAGATCAAGCTCAAATTCTTAGGGTATGAATCATCTGAGCAAAATTCGCTCATGTTTTTAACTAAATTTCTTGAACTGACCCCTGTATGGCTACACCACGTGAGGATCAACCTTTTTTTTAATACCTTATTCGTGCTATCCGTTAAACTACAAATCGTGACCCTAACAGCTGCATCAGAACATAAGTCAGCCATCTGTTTCAAGTGAGAGCGTCCACCTATGTAATTTTTCTTCTTCCTAACTCATCTTCTGACTCCCGATCGCGATCTGACGCTTCTATTTAATCTTATTAGAGTCGCGCAGGCGCGAATCACACGGCCTTTCCGGTGGCCCCTCTGCGTTCTGATATAAACGCCGTCTTCTATGATTCAGGTGTGATTCTCCCCTGTTCCCCTTTGTGAATGATCAGTTATGTCAACAAGAAAGCGCGAACGTACCAAACCCTTCTCATTGGCACTGCTGCTTTTATTATCTCTATTTCAAGCTGTTTCCGTTCATGTTCTTCTCAATATTCTTTCACTTTTCATGTCTTTTCTACCAAGCGTGTATTTTAATCATGGGCTGATTTTATTTACTAAGTTCAGTTTGACACATTGCAAAGTAGAAGTTCAATCAGGAACAGAGGACGACTGTTTAATACTATTGTTCTATTAATTTGGAAAGAAACTATAAGCCAGCTATTTTTCCCATTTCTCTCTTTTCCAACCTTAAAAAAAATAAACAAGTGCTTCTTTTGTATTAATCGATATATGAAATCAAGATAACGTTTTCTCTCTTTATCAGTAATATAACTCCATCTTTTTTGCTAATTGTTGACCCCTCGATCATAAATCTTTTCTACTTTCGATTTAAAGAAACACTCAGTATCAGTTTCAACTACTTCACAATTAATAAACTGTTTTCCATATAAAAAGTTGATGCACCTCAGAATGAGAAATTGGGGATTCGAGTTCGAATCAGGTTACATTCGCTTACGTTCAAAAGTCCTTGGGAAAGGTATGAATCTATCTCCTTCTCCAGATCTGAGTTAAATAGTAAGACTCATTTATGAAAAAATCATTGCTACTTTTTAAAAAAATGTTTAATGCAATAATCACTCGAAAAAAATGAATAATTCTTTCAATGCCAAATATTTTTTGGCTTTAATAATTCGCAGATGGTTGATAAACCGTTAAAAAACAAAACAGTCAAGAAATCAATCAGTCTAAAAATGTTGCAATGAAATATGGCGGTTAGAAAAAGCAAGGTCAAGAGACTAAGGAGGATGAAGCAAAACTTCAAAATTTAGTGCCATAATTTTTCCTTGATTGATTTTGATAATGTATTATTTTGCATTATCGCCTAAGGGCAACTTTTATTTCATTTATTTTTTATGCAATCTTTCCTGGTCGCTGGTGACAATATTTCTCTGCATAAGTTTTATTTTTGGTGTAACACTTTTTGCGAGACGACAACCTTCATATCTCACCAAACACGAAGCATGTAGTCTTAGTTTGCGAATGCGTATTCTTTTTCTAGTGGATGCTAACCATTGGATATGAATTATAGCGAAAACCCAGTTTTAATCATACCGAAGAAAGATTCAGAAGAATGACGAGCAGAAGGAAACTCTTTGATTAAAGCGAGAAGCAGTCCAACGATTCATTGACCAAGTATAGATACTTTTCCGAGTCCATGAAGATGACTTTTATGATCAAAGTGGGACTTGTATTGAAGTGCTTTTTTTAATTCATGTGCAGTTTTCTAAGTACCTTTTCTAGATTACAGTTTGCGGAAGCTCAACATTATCCAGATCAAGGGGAATCTTCAAAAGTAAACTTTCTCAGTCGAAAGTAGCCAAATAATCTTGACATGTGCGGACACTTAAAGCCTGATTAACGAATATTTCTTGCCGCTTCCCCTTCTGGAAAACTCTTTTTCAATTCGTACAACATACAATGTTTGATATAGGTATAATCTGAAACAATTTTAAACGCCTAGAATAGATAAATAATTTACCTGTAGATATTAAGCCATCTACAAAGAAAGAAATAAAACTAATTAGAACGTAAAATTTAACTTCTTTTTTTATATTATGTTTATTATCAAATATTAAAAATAATATTAATATTATCAATTATTAGTAATATTATTATTTATATTATTAAAGTGGTACTTTCAAGGTGATTATGTAAAAATTGCGACAGAACTTAAATAAAAATAAAATAATACGCTTTCGAGTATTATTTTTTTCGCAATTGTTTTAAATTAACAAATAACAATTAGGCAAGATTGTCATGTATAGCTTGGTTTGGTACAATTCCGTAGAAGGATCAAACTTGTTTATTAAGCTTTGCGCGCAAGTTGAAAAAGAGAAAGTCTAAAAGAATAACATACGCTCAATTTCTAAGTTGAGTCCTAGAAATCTGACCTGCATGTCTTTTTTATTGTCATCAGTTTCTTTTTAATTCTTAGTGGCCTTAAAACTTACTCGTTTCCCACATGATCTGTCTATATTATTCTGAATATTCATTTGTAGAACTACATTTTTGTTGCTTTACATCTAATATACCACTTTGAAGAAAATGTTCAGTATTCACTGTTATATAGGAGTTCAGATATATTATATAGCAGTCTAGCCCTCGATTTTTTAAAAAAATATCGAACAACTCGTTAAGTTATTTTTATATTATTTTTTAAAGAATTATGACATTAATATAAGTAATTTTAGGTAACAAAATATGAGCGCTTTTTTTTAATGTTGAATGTAACTTATCTTTAGATTCTTGACGACATCAAAGTAGGATCTTTGATCCTAATCTGGCATCTCGAATCCAGTCACTTTCCCATCGACGTGACGTGGCTTCCACTTGTCTTTTCGATAAATATTTTCATGGCAATTGTTCTGATGAACTGTTCTCTTTAGTGCCTCTTCTGTACAGATTTAAACGTGCTACTATATGAGAATGTGCATTTTGGCGCAATGAACATTGGCTCGGATGGAGAAATCGGAGAGCTGAGTTCAAATTCCAGTTGAATTCGTTTCATTCACTTACGCACAAATACCCTTAGGAAAAATATTAATCCATCATTTTCCCTTTAGATACGGGTTAAATAGCAGGACAGATTAGGTTCTAGAGCCTTGGTTCGCAAGCAGTCTACCATCGAAAGAAATGGCATCCTATTGCGGGAAAATCTTTTGCGTAGTCGGTCATGGATCGAAAGAGACATGATCACCCAAGCGTGTATCACGTATGGCAACTGACCTGATGGGCTACAGGGTTTCAAAATTTTACTGTTGAACTAGCTAGATGCAACCGTTAGTTTTATTTTAATAATTTATTTTCTCGCGCTTATCACCTGTGGAACTCCCTTCCGAGTTCTTGCTTCCGTGCCACCGACAATCTTCACAAATATAAATACAATGTCAGTCGCCAACTTCTCTCTTCTTAAATCATGTTCCTTTATTGTCTTTTTCCTTAGTTTTCTTCACAAAAATCTTCTCATGCTGTTTCACTCTCTATAACCCCTACGTCCTTGTGGCATTGTCACCTTGCTTGGGGTGAAACGATTAAAAAGAATCTTTGAAGACAAAAGTCTCAATGAAGAGTTTAAAAGGTAGACACAGGTTCAGCTTTCCCTAAAGTTAGAACAGTAGATAAAGATCTGTCTTTCAAAAGAGTCAAAAAAGTAAACAGAAATCTGCTTTCTCTCCCTTTTTTTCTATAGGCTCTTTTCTTTTAGGAGAAGGATTATCATCGCTCTCAATATCTTTTTTCTTTCTAAGTAAGGCATACGTTTTTATCATCCGTCTCTGCGGTTCTTTTCTGCCATCTTTTTACTTAAGCTTATCAAGTGGATTATTCACTGTTTTTCCCTATTTCTCTTGTTTGCAGTATAACTTCTTTCACAAGCTGTCCCTCCTTTTTATTGTTGTCAGCAGATTTTTTTGTAATTATTTTTCTCGTTAAATATTCTTCATTTCTCACATGTTTTTTCTACTATATCTCAACATTCAATTGTAGAACTACATCTATACACTACTACAAAAATGTTAAATTATCAAAAGCAAAAGGTTAAATCCATTACCTCATATTTTTGAAGATGTACTGTACATACGTCCATTCAAAACCATAATAATCTGATCAGAATTTAACCAATATTAATTTACTATATATACACTACCGGCAATAATTATTCAAATTTTGATATCTAAGAAAATCTCAGTTCAGTTAATAGGTAGAATATTTTTAGAGCAATGGGTGTATATGCTTTGTGCATATTATATATATATATATATATATATATATATACATGTATGTATTCTAAACATATACTGTTAAATATAAGAGACAATGAATGTCTATTATGTTTAATGATGAGCCGTTCTAAACGTCGTATTTTGGCTTTAATTTCAGTTGAAAATAAAGACAAAATTTCTTCAACATTTGGATAATTTTTTATTAATTTGGTTCTAAGCTTTCGGCTCACATGAGCCATCTTCAGAAAAGTTATTAAGACGGTAATACAGTAACATCCACCATCACCGACGATTTTATTTTGTGTTGACATAAAACTCCAATAAAACTCCATAAAACGGTAATAGTTACCAAAAATAACAAACGCAGTTCGCAAATGTGTAATGCGGTTCTATGACGTCACACCGCGTGTTATGGCGGATTTCAAGGTGATTTTATTAAGTGTGGGTTGTTTGGATTTAATGTACATGGCTTCAATATCTGAAGTTTCTTTTTACTGTTTGTATGAGTAAGGATTATTGTATTGTTGACTAAAATCTGTCTGATATTGCCTACATGTTTATGTTTTTCAGAGAAATGTTGTTTAATAAAAAATTATCCAAATATTGGCGAATTTTTGTTTTTATTTTTAACTGATATTAAAGCCAAAATACGATGTTTAGAACGGCTCATGATTAAACATAATAGACATTCATTGTCTCTTATATTTAACAGTATATGTTTAGAAAATTATTTGCTGCCTCGATACACTATATATATATATATATATATATATATATATATATATATATATAAACATGTTTCGAAAATTAACGAATTTTAACGAAACTTGGTTATAAGCAACCGACAATTTGTAATGAATTATTTTGAACATTATTTTTACCGATACTCGTATTTAAGTAGATATTCTGTTTTTAATTAAACAGTATTTTATATTTATATCTACCGGCCTGATTTTTTATATAAATATAAAATACTGTTTAATTAAAAACAGAATATCTACTTAAATACGAGTATCGGTAAAAATAATGTTCAAAATAATTCATTACAAATATATATATATATATATATATATATATATATATATATATAACTACTCTAAGTGTATTTGTAAATTCTGTCTTTCTATCATATCTAATATTTGTGTATTTGTAAATTTTTTATCTGTAATATTTTTAATCATTAATAATGTGTCAGCAATCTACATAACTGTCTTCGTTATACTAACGATCGGCTTATCCAAAATGTTTACAAAACCGGCAAGAGCAAAAATACGAACTCTGTGGCAGAAATAATAGTTGCCATTTATTTTTAAACTAATAACAATTACTAGTTAATGGAATGTACTATCAGTTTCGGTAGCATAATTGTACAAGCAAATAAAGTGGTAAAATTTGGAAACCTTTTCTAGAGAAACCAACGAAAATGCAAACGAAACAGTGGCAAACCTAATCCCTAATTATTTTTCTGTCTTTCTTTTTCCGCTTAAAAGCTCTGGGGTGTGTGATTCAAATAACAGCCTAAAATACTGACCACTTTCTCTTCAATCTCTATTGTTCTATTGTAAAAGCAGCCCGAAAAGCGTTGGTCACTCAGACAATTGGTCATTCGTGTGACTCGCTAATGACTTCAATCCGTGGGTTGCATAAAACAAAGTCATCTCCTCCTGGCTACAAAACCCCCCGCACAGTTGGCACGGTCGTCACGTATGGCCTTTCCGAGAGGGGGAACCACATTACAGATTTCGTAAACCAGATGTAAAGATATTTGGGCTTTTATCAAGGAGCCGTAGGGACTACAACTCAGCCCCAGCTTTCCCTGCTGAATAAAGACTTCCTTTGATGTGCTGTAAATTCTAAACGGTACCTTAGTGGCTCATTATGTAGAAACGTTCATTTCTTAAATATCTCCTTGTTTTGATCTGAATGCTTCTGATATTAAAGAGTATTATTTGAAAAATACAATAAGGTTTTTATCTATGAAGTACTAATTTATTTTTGTTTGTTTCAATATTAGAATTTTGTTAATTTTTATTGCATCAAACATTGTTTTAGTGGATACCCACATTTGAGTACATGTTCCGTTTTTTTAAACAATGTTTATTTCATCACCGGCGTGCGCATGCGAGAAAATTTTCTATAATTTTCATACATTTTTGTTTGTTAATTGAAAGATTCCATTTTTCAGTTGTGTTGGTAAAGAATTAGATTTTGAAAAAAAAAACTATTTTTGTGATAACAAGAAACACGAAGTTGGAAATTAGTCACAGATTTTATTTCTAATTTTTGTCTTTAATTCTTTGTGAATATTGTTGTTTTCAATGTTTCGAGTAACTTCTTTACCGTTTATCAAATAATGCACAATGGCGAGGTTGGTTAATTTAACAATATGTCGAATATAAATCTTAATGGACAGAAATTACTGCAGTTTAAAAGTTGTTATGTCCGGTTTTGCACAAAACGTCGACATAAGTCTTATTTTAATACGAAAGTCAAACAGATATAAGCGTATACTAATTTTCATTGATCTATAGCTAATCGCATGAAATAATCTTTGTGAATTTATTTACCCTCTGTAGAGTTGTTTATTCAAAAAATGCTATCATTACTATCACTTTCAGAATAACCACATTAGGAAGTTATCCGTAAAAATGGTCACATAAACAAAGCTTGGTTTCACAAAAATTATCTGTAAATTAAAATGGCACGCCTCGTATTTTTTTTCTGTTGTCTAGGTCTTTTTGTATTTTTACTCTCGTTCAAACAGAGTGTATGGCTACACTTTTAACTCTGGTTCAAGCCGTACCTACGTTTTTGAATTTGACTAAAATCGTTCCTATGTCTACGTTTTTATCTCTGGTTTAAATTGTTCATATATCTACGTTACGTTTTTTGGGTCTAGTTCAAACAGGGCGTATGTGTACGCTTTTGACTCTGGTTCAAATTGTATCTACGTTTTTAAGTCGGGTTCTAACAGAGCACATGTCTACGCTTTTGACTCTGGTTCAAACCGTACCTACAATTTTGAATTTGATTCAAATCGTTCGTATGTCTACGTTTTTGACTCTGGTTCAAGTTGTACATACATCTACGCTACGTTTTTTGAGTCTAGTTTAAACAGGGCGTATGTCTACGCTTTTGACTCTGGTTCCAGTTGTACCTATATAGACGTTTTTGAGTCAAGTTCTAACAGAGCACGTGTCTACGCTTTTGACTCTGGTTCAAACCGTAACTACGTTTTTGAATTTGGCTAAAACCGTTCCTTTATCTACATTTTTTGAGTTTGGATTTTATCATTTTACTCGTGTGTATAACCCGTACCTATGCTCACTGTTTTGACACGAGGTCATGAATCTGAAGTAGAGAGAACATGAAGGTTTATTAAATTGACTTTCTGTCGAACATAATCGAACTATCTACAACTTATGATTATCAGAAGGTTGAAGGCTGTAAATAATAGAAGTATTTCGTTTGTATGTTAAAGTAGAATTTTATTAATAGAAGAGGATAACATCAATTTGTAGGAGTTAAATGTTCTAAGAAAAAAATGTAGTATGTAGTTAAGTGAATCCAGAGTTCTAATTGTAAGTAGCAAAATGTGTTTATGCAAAAGAGATGAACAGGTTTGTAATAAAGTCAGTTTCTTTCTTTCTTTTTATGAACGGCGAGAAACTGAAGAGGAACGTAAAGCAATAATGGAAAATTGTATTTGAAGTTGATTTTTAGGAGTCAGTTGAAGTGCTTTATTATTGTTGTTGTCGTCGTCTTCTTTGTTGACGGCGAGTATGATGAGGACGAAGAACAGATAAAGAAGAATAGCACGCAAAAAAGAAAAGTGAGAACGAATGTATGTTGGGACCTTGTGTCCAGGTCAGTGGCTTGAAATTTCTTTTTGTCACATCTTGTCGGTGACGTCTCTGATTTCTTTCTCTCATCTGACTGATTCGGCTTTCTTTCTCTATTTTTATAGCAAAATACTTTTTGACACTGGCTCGTGAATTTCTCTCACTTTCGTAAATAGTTTCCTTTCATTGGTCAGAAAATTAATTTAACATCGGATCGCGAAATTTGGCTTCGTCGTTTTTCCTTCAATACGCGGTCAATCCTTTTTCTTATTGGCCAAAATTAGATTTCACACTCGACTGCGAAATTTGCAAAAAGTGAAGAGAATAGAGTTACTTATTCCGTATTCATCTAAAATCTTTAAACATTTTATACCATCAACACTCAATCAACTAAATCCTTTAGCTTTCAATTAAGGCTAAAATGAAAGTATCAAGAAAGCTTTTTTTATTTATAAAAATCATTTTAAAGCTTAGTTATTGCAAATTAGCGGACGTTAATCTACAATAAAATCATCCTGGAGTTCTTCTTCTATGTGCCATGTTCCTTCATAAGCGGTCATGATCCTCTACGTCTCACTATCCTTGATGTCTTTTAGCACGCTTTCTCCTGTTACCTCACCTAAACCTCGCTCTGCCATTCACTTACTCAGGCCCGTCAAGTATGCTATTTACTGCTTTCCCCTGTCTCTCTTTCCCTCTATCTGGCCTCTGAGTAACAGATTCTCCAAAACCTCCTTCCTCATTATATGTCCCAGGAACTTTAGCTGTCTCTTCTTGATTAATTTCCTTTTCGTGTCCATCCTTTCCAAAACCTTATTATTCGATCCGTGATATCCGCAGCCTCCATCTGTAGAATCACATTTCTCTTGCTTTAAGTCTTTCCTTCATCTTTGATGAGGTTGTCCAGCATTCACCGCCATACTGAAGAACAGACATCACATAGCAGTCCAGTACTTCCTTCTTTGTTTCTAGCAAAATTTTCAGTTCTCTTAATACACTACTCTGCTTCTGGAATGCATCATTTACCATGCCAATTCGCCTTCGGATCTCAGTGTCGCACTTTCCGTCCTCTGTTAGAACGCTTTCCAGGTATTTAAATTTTTGTACCTGGTTGCTTCTAATATCCCCCACCTGTAATTGGCCTTTTGGGCTCCTCTTTTTGCTGATGACTATGCATTCGGTTTTTCTTGTAGTTTATTTGTAGTTCTTTCTTTCGACTTTCTTCAACGACCTTTTTTCAATAGGTCTTGTAATTTCTTTTCTGTGTCTGCTATAAGCACCTTTTTAAATTGCTGTGAAACCGACGTTTTCAGCCAATTTCTAGTAAGTGTTGGAACACGTTCATTTGAAGGGAATGTCTTATTTTTAGTTTCTCATTTTGTTTTCTTTGCTCAGATTTGTTAAAGTCTGGCAATTATAACGGGGAAATGGGGGAAAGAGAGAGAGAGAGAGAGAGAGAGAAGATATGGAATTAAGAACGGGAAAATAAAGAGAGCAAAGAAGAATATAGAGTGAAGCGCTGCAAGGAACGTGGAATATTAAAAGAAAGACGTAGGGGATCACGTAGAAATCAAATTAAGGCCGAAGCAGTAAAGAAGAGGTAGAGAAAAGGAGGAACAAGAAATTAGAAGAACAAAATAAAGGGAGGACTAAAGGAAGAAGGAAATAAAAGTTAGATGAAAGAGAGTTAACACCTCGGCTCGGAAAGAGAAATCGGTGAGCCGAGTTCGAATTCCAGTTGAATACCCTGCATTCACTTAAGCACTGGTACCCTTGGGAACGGTATTAATCCGTCCATTCCCTCCAGTTATGGGTTAAATAACAAGGGTAGGACTTGGGGACCCTGCTCTTAAAAACAAATCCCAATGAATCGGGAAAAGAAAAATGTAAAAATAAAATAACCTTGCCCCAAAAAAATCACTGGTTATGACCTTAAATGATCCCATAAGGATTTATAGGTCGTTAAGCCTAAAAAACAAACAAATAGAAAGAAAGGCACAAAAGAAAGAAAGAAAGAAAGAAAGAAAAGAGAGAGGAATATAAAACAACGAAAAAATAAATAAATAAAATAAGAGGAAAATTATATGAAATATGTGATGTCAGTTCTTCAATATGGCAGTGGATACTGGACAATCTCATCAAAGATGAAGGAAAAACTTAAAGCAACTGAAATGTGGTTCTACAGAAGGATGCTGTGGATATCATGAATCGAGCATGTGAGCAATGATGAGATTTTGGAAAGGATGGAAACGAAAAGGAAATTAATACTGAGCATCAGGAAGAGACAGCTAAAGTTCCTGGGACATACAATGAGGAAGGAGGGCTTGGAGAATCTGATACTAACAGGCCAGATAGAGGGAAGGAGAGAGAAAAACAGCATGTAAAATATTTAACGGGCCTGAGCAGGTGAAACGGGGGTTGCGTGGTGTAACATGAAAAAGCGTGTTAAGTGCCATCAGGGATAGGGAGACGTAGAAGGGCATGATCGCCTACGTCCTGAATGGACAAAGCACATAGAAGAAGAAGAAGAAGAAGAAGAAGAAGAAGAAGAAGAAGAAGAAGAAGAAGAAGAAGATAGGAGAAAGAAAAATATAAAATAAAAGAAAGGAGGAAAATAAGAAAGAAAGAAACACAAGATAGATAGAAGAATCATTATGATATAAAAAATAGAAAGATTTAAAGTTAAAATTAAAAATAATATTTAAAAATGGAAAGAAAAGAGTAAGGGAAACATACGAGAATAATATACGAGAAAGAAAGGAGTGGAGTGAAAGACAAGAAAAAAAAACACAGAAAGGAAAATAAGGGAAACATTTAAAAGTACAGAAATAAAATAACAAAGAAATAACAAACTAAACGAGAGTGTGATAATGAGAGTGAAAATGAACGATAAGAAGAAAGTGTGAGTGGTCGTAGATGAGAAAAGGGGGTTTCTATCCATAAATAAATCTCTGAGCTTGTATTTTGACGTGGTTATCGCTTTCACTTCTCCACTTGGCGATGGACGTGGACTGCATACAAAAAAATCTGACCAGCCAACCAGTTCAGCAAATCAATTTAACTCCCCATGTTCTCAAATCGACCGCAACGTTCCCACTCTAAAAACTGTTCCAAACCCTCATCCTGAACCTACAGCCAGTCTGTCTGTCTCTCTCTCTCTCTCACACACACCACACACACACACACACACACACCACACACACACACACACACCACACACACACACACACACACACACACACACACACACACTTCTGTTACCAACACTTAGCCGTCCAAGCAAACCGGCTGTCTGACTGACTGACCACTGACATATATGGCTATATTTTTTCATTTTATTTCTTCCTTTTTATTGACTTACGGTTCCCCGGCATTCCCTAAGCCGGTCTAACCTGGTCAAAAGCAAGGTTTTAAAAGATGTCTTAAATCTTACGAAGAACTTAATTTTTTCGTTTTTTTTTTCTAACTTTATGTCTCTTTATTCTACCTTTTTATTTTTTTGTTTTCATCCTTCTTCTTTCCTTGACTTTTTTGTTTGTCTTCCTTTATTTCCTTCTCTTTTTAATTCTTTTGTTTCTCTTTCTCTTTTTTTTTTTTTTTGTATTTTTCTTTCTTTTGTTTAAAAGTTTAATTCTTTATTTCGTTTTGTTTTTTTTCACTTTTTCTTTTATTTCTCTTCTGTGTTTTCTCTCTATTTTCTATTTCTTTTCTGAATCTCTCTCTCTCATTTCTTAGTTTTTATCTTTTTTCTTTCATTTATTCTTCGCTTTCATTTCTCTTTTGTTTGATCGTTTGCAATTTTTACTCTTTCTTTGTCGTTTCCATTTCTTTTTTCTTTCGAGTTCTTTTCTTTTATTCTTTCGTTTTCTTTCTGTTGTTTTTGTATGTGGCATGATCCATTTCCCTCATTAATGGATCTGTTCTAAATATATATATCCCTCACCTCCTCTTCCGTTAGGTGAGCAGATCGTATAGTTCCCTGGTGGATGCGGGGCATTGTTTCACTTTTGTTGTTGTGTCTGGATGTGTGTATATTTATTTGTATATTTGGTTGAATGACTTGCTAATTTATCAACGTCCTGCATAAATTTCGTCCAGGCAACTGATATTTTCGTCACAGTTAAGGATTATGGGTTTCTTTTATTACTTACACTAATTTGTAAGCAAAATACTCTGGTATATTTCAAACAGAAATTTAGATAGATACATCAACTCATTTTCGATACCTACATTTAAATTGAATTTTAAAAATAGGAAAGTTTTTTTAAGCTTTAATTTTAGCTTTAATTAAAAGCCAAGAGATTAAATTTACTAAGTCCAATAAGCAAAATACTCTAGTGTATTTCAAACCGAAATTGTATTGGTTGGAATCTAAAAATTTTCTGATTTTAAAAAATTTCAATTTTTCAGCTACTTTTCATCGATCAACCCATTTTGTAAACAGAAGCCAATTCTCGGTTTTAAAAAATCTTGTGAAAATAAAATATACCTCGCTAACACATTATTTAATTCAAATTAGCAAATTTAAGCTTACCTCAATCTGATTTGAAACACGTATTATTTGCTTACTGCCTGAAATGTACTAAAAGCGTTTCTTAATTACGGTAGCCTTGTTATCAGGGATTATCATTGTGTTATCAGAGGCGAGCATTGACATGACAGGATGGAAGACGAATTTGACATAATTTTATGTAGCGTATTCGAACGCTTCGTTTTTTGGTTTTTAACTCTATAGTAAAATTAAAAATTTAACACAATATTTTAGTATATATGTAATATTTTATAGAATTTCAGTTAGTTTAGCTTTATAGCCTTACGTTTGAAGATGTTTTATGAAAAATAAAACTTTAAAATAATTTTTCAATTTAATAACAGAGAACGAAATTTTATAACATGACAGAGGTAACTCAATAACTTATTAAATGTTATGGTATTTATTAATTTTTATTTTTAATATCTATTTTTCATATTATACCTCCACAAATTGTGAATTTCGCTATTTTTAACATAATTAGGAAACTAGGAATTAAAATATAAAACTTGCTTTAAATTTTGAAGGGATGATTTGCAAAGTCCGTTGAATGTTGAAACGTAGGGCATAAAAAACACGGAAGAATTTTACCCTGCCAAAAATGTTTATATATTTTTTTCCTGTAAAGAACGCAATCTTTCAAAACACATGACCTTTTAATGATATATATCACTTACAGCAAGCCGCAAAAAAAATACGGGCCATCAGTATGCACACAAGTAAAATGTTTTAATTATTTTAAAAATCGAATGGCTCGATTATTTGTATTAAGCCTTTTTAATTTTCGATTATTAAATATATTCTTCACGTATTAACTTAACAACTTAGCGTGAACAACGGAGGAGGAAATTTTAAAAGATCCTTGAAATTTATAAATTATTATAATAAAAAATAATTTAAATGAAAACAGGTCTTGTGAAAATTCATTATTCATTATTTTTTTTTCTTTTCAGACTATAAAATCCTTAATATATACATTTTTATCAAACCAATTAAAAGTTTATCTAAATAAAAACGAGATAATTTTATTGCATTTTTGTTTTCACAATTCGGAGCGGATTTTCAAAAATGGGCTAATTTAGAAAGAAAAAAAAAGTTGATTAGCATTCCCCAATGACTCCCGAATTAAATTAAGGTTAGATATATAGGTGAACTCTCGCGAATTTCTAGAAAATTAATTGGTGTGTGTGTGTGTATGGGGGGGGGGGGGGGTAACATATGTAAAAAGAAATATTTTTACCAAGATTTTCTAAAAATAATTATTTAAAAAAGATTTCAGTCATTTGTGAATAAGTCCTGAAGTTTCTATCAAAATCCGACTATTATTTGATTTTTTGTCAGAATTTCCAAATTAATGTTTTTCGCCGGCAAAAGAGTGACTTGTGTAATATACGTTTGTTGTAGTAAACCCTTGCATCACTCAAGGACGAAAGAAAAACAAGATTTTTGCTAAAATTTCGAACGTGTTAGAAAGAATTAAAATAATTCAAAAAATAATTCAAATACTTTGATTTATCCTCTTAATAACAAGAACATTTTGCTGATAAAACTTTCCCCATCACCTCGTGTATCTTATTCTCCGTTCTTACTCTACCCTCGAAACTGTCCTCACACCGGTATTCCCATCCTTCTTTTACCCTTTCTCCGACACCCCCTGTTTTCTTTTTTTTAGTTTGGGGCTTCTTTTCTTCATACTATGCTTTTTGTCAGAGAATTCGTAGAGGTACATATACTATTTAGGCACCTCCATTTTTTTCTGCGCGGAGCTGCGATCTGTCAACCGCTACAGTCAGTCCCACCTACCCCTCCACACCACCGGACCATCACGAACCAAGCGAGTCTCCCTGAAAGCAATACACTGCGCCTCCTCGGTCTCACCCTCTCTTCCAACCTCAAGTGGAACTATTACATTGAATCAATAACTCACTGTGTCGAGCCAGGAAGTTTTTCTCACCTGAGACTTTCATGCACATATACAAATCAACCATCCGACCGTGCATTGCATACTGTTGTCATGTCTGGTCGGGCGCTCCTGCTGTTTATCTGAGGGTTCTTGACAGGCTCCAAAAGAGAATCTGTAATGTTATCGGCCCCCACCTGGTAGCTCGACTCCAGCCACTTTATCTCCGGCGGGATGTGGCTCTCCTCTGTCTATTCTACAAATATTTTTATATTTTATATATGGCTTCTGCTCCGACGAGCTTAGCACACTGATGCCACGCCCAAAAGAATTTACTCGAGCAACCAGACTGGCAACATGGTTCCACCTTTTTACAGTTAAATCAACCAAATGCAGCTTCTACTCCAGCAGCTTCCTTTCTCGCACTTCCCACCTGTGGAAGTCTCTTCCGTATGCTTGCTTCCCCGACGGTTACAATCTTCAAGAATTAAAGTGCAATGTCAGTTTCCATCTCTTGTCCACTTGATTCCAGTATTTCCCTCGTCCTTTCCCCATCACCTCGTGTATCTTATTCTCCGTTCTTACTCTACCCTCGAAACTATCCTCACACCGGTATTTCCATCTTTCTTTTGCCCTTTCTCCAACACCCCCTGTACAGGGTTCGTCTTTTTATTTATTTATTTATTTTTTCGTTCTCCTTCTGCTTAAAATTTCACTCTTATGTAGTCCTCTGCGCACCAGTACCGCCTTGCTTGGGGTGAAGCGACTGAAAGAAATGTATCTTGATATTTCTTTTTCACATCTGTTACACCCCCCCCCCACACACACACACAGTCAACGTAAATTCATAAAATTTCAAGAAATTAAATGTTTATGGAATTTTTATTAGTTAAGCATAGTACATCTTCAGGAATGTAAATCATCTACTTTCTTTTTAAAAAAGTTGGCCGATTTTCATATAATTTACTCCGAATAGTAAAATAAAAAAAAATGCAATGAAACAATGACATTATTTAATTAGATAAGCTTTTAATATATATATATAGTTTGAAGTAAAAAAAAAAAACAAATTCAAAGAATAATGAATTTTTATAAAGAATTGTTTTCATTTTTTCTTTTTTAATTATAATCATTTGTAAAGTTTCAAAAATATTTTTAAAATTCTGGAAAGTCTTGGACCTATGACTGGGGAGAAGAAAGGTGCCACTTCGCTGCAAGTGCACCACTGTGAGGCCGCAGGACACACTCAGCCCATCCACAAGGTGCAGGGCATCATCCATCAGGAGTCCCTCTGTGCCAACTCTATCAACCTCGTTGATGCCATGTCTGTCGTAGTGAAGGTCATCAATACCATCCACTCTCGCAGACTCAACGACCACCATTTCCAAGTACTGATGCATTACAAGGACGTACTCTACTTCTGTGAATCGTGGGCCATGCTGTCTCGAATGTGGGATCTACTGCAGGAGATCGCCACTTCCCTTCGAAAAACCTTCCACAGGCTGCTGATCACTTCTCTGACCCACGATGACTCACTCGCCTGGCCTTGCTCACGATCATCACTACGCACCTGAACGAGCTCAACGTGAACTGCAGGGCAAAGACAGTCTAGTGACAGATATGCATGTGCACATCACCGCCTTTGGAGTAAAGCTGCGCTTGTGGAAGACTCAATTGGCTAGTGGCCAATTTGTGTATTTTCCTTGCCTTGATGTTTGTGCCCTTGAAGACGTAGACCTGGAATTTTGCGTTAGTGTCATCACCTCCCTTTGGGATTTGCCTATCGTTTTGCAGTCGCTTCGGACTTCAGCTTTTCACTGCACCATCGGACTTTCCCGTGAACAACACACTTTTCTCTCTACAGATGGAGTTAATGGAGCTGCAGTGCAATAAAGACACGAAGACAATGTTCCACACTTTTACGCTGTCCATCTTCCGCGACATCGTCCACCCTTCTAACAATTTTCCATCATACATTGCGCATGTTCAAAACATTGTTGTCACATTTGGCAGCACCTACTGTTGCAAACAGCTATTCTCTAAGTACATGTAGTCTCATCTTCACACTCAACTTTCGGATCGCCACTTCAATGACATTTATCTGCTGTCTACCTCTTCCATCAAGCCGAACATCGAAGCGTTTCTTCATAGCAAGAAGCACAAGATGTCTCACTGATTTATATTTTCCCACAAATTCTTACGTACAATACATTTAATTAATTACATACATGTACTTTTTCAATAAAATCCTTATACACACACACACACACATATATATATATATATAGTAAAGTTTTGTAATTTGCTTGAAGCATTGTGTAAAATAGTTGTATGGGTTATGTCTTGAAGGCTGTCACGATGCTTTGAATAAAATAAAGGAAGGTAAGGACGTATTTGTATTACCTATTTATTACATTAATATTTCGAGATTAAAATCTCATCTTCAGAATGGCAGAGAAGCTTTTAACTGTCCGAACTTCGTCTCGGTCCCTCTATGAATGGTTGGTGAGGGTTGTCCACTGCTGCTGTACGTGTGTGTGTGTGTGTGTGTGTGTGTGTGTGTGTGTGTGTGTGTGTGCGTGTATTCTAGCTGCTGTACGTGTGTGTGTACGTGTGTGTGTATGTGTGTGTGTATGTGTGTGTATTCTAGTTGGGGCCTTTATGGTCTGATCATATCAGTCCGCTTGTATGTGTGGTTTATCTTAATGTGAACTGAAAGTTCACTTGACTCTTTGACCAGGTCAAAGAGTATCAGTTTCATTACTGTTGTTTTATCTATCTGAATTATCTGGTGGTGTTTGCGTGTTGTGACCGTGTCATGTGTGCGTGTCTATGTGCGCGTGGTTATTGTAATTAAATCTACGTTATTTTTTATATGTGTGTGTGCGTGTGTGTGTGTGCTTTCCGGTGTGCGGTTTGTTACAAGCGCCTCCGATACTCTGCCGGGAGGGAGAAATGTGTGCGCGTGGTTATTCATTCAACTTTGTTTGTTATTATCTTGCCCGTGTGTATGAGCTTTATTGTTGTGGTGAGTGTGTGTCATGTGCGTGTTCGCGTTGTCTATTCTGTTATGTAATCTAGGTTGAGCTCTTGCCGACTGTTGATTTGCGGGTGAAATTTAGCTATTATTAGGTACTCTTTTATGCGCAGGTTACCTAAGTTGCGCTCTCTAGCCTCGATGTTGACGGTTATGTTTTTGTTAGTATTTTTGCATTTTTTAAAATGTTTTTGGAAAGACGACGTTTGCGTGTGTATGTGTTCTTCTTTCCTAATATGTAATGGTCTTGTGGTGCTGCCAACATAGAATGCCTCGCATTTGGCGCATTGTATGTGGTATACGACATATACCTGGTGGCATATACCGGTGCTTGCAATAGGGCAATTGGCTAGTGTGCATGTGGTGTTCTTATTTGTTCTGTGGTTGGGGTTGAGGTGTCTGCGCAGAGTGGGGCCGTAGTGTGCTAGCTGTATATACACTTTCTATAATACAGTATTCACTTTAGGGTGTTTCGTTTGTAACTCCGGCCCGCAGCCTGATCCCAGAAGTTTCACCTGGCCCTCACTCTGAAAAGGTTGCTCAAATTATAACAGATTTAATTTTATAGAAACGGTTTGAAGTTGACCAAGTTGTTTTTGTTGGTAGCTTTTCTATATGCATCAAAGTTGAGTTCTCTATTGTTTCTGTGTAACATGATATCCAGGAAGGAAAGAGTGTAGTTGGCTTCAGGTTCAAAGCTAAACTCTGTTGTAAGTTCAACGCTGTTAAGTTGGTTGACAAGATCTGTTAAAATAATGGTGTGTGGATATATTAATAGAGAATATTCTTTGTATCTGAAATAAGAAGAGTTTGGTGGAAGAATGTTTTTGAAAGGGTCATTTTTTTGGAAATTCTACAAATAGACTGTTGAGAACGCCGCTTAGAAATCCCATGAGCTAGATTTTTACCTATAGAAGTGGTTACCGAAAGTGAAGAAATTTTGTTTGGCATAATTTTTATGATTTTATGTGTGGAGGTAGGTAATTTTATTTCTGTTTTTATTGAGTGTGTTTTTAGTAGATTTAAGCATTTCTCAGTAGGGACGATTGTGTATGAAGATTTTAATAGACATTCATTGGCTTTTATACTCAACAGTATATGTTTAGAAAAAATATATATATATATATTAGAAGTAGTACAAACTAACATTCAACTGTACTGATTTACTTTATTAAAACTGCTCGATACTTAGTAGAGTATTATATATGGTAATATTTTTATTATTAGTTTATAGTAAAACATAGTTTATTGCAACACGAGTGCCGTTGTGTTTCGATACTATCTTATTAGCGCCTCGTCAGGTTGTGAAATATTTTTTTACTGTTAGGGATTATTATATATAGAAACTTAGAAAACAACACAATTTTTTACCAAATCCAGACAATTAAGGTGGGGGATTTTTTGGAGGTTTATCTCAACTAACCAATAGAAAATCAGGTTATGATAGGAGAAATTTGATTATTAAAAAAAATATTTCACTGTGCTAATATGATACCACCGGAACCCAACGGCTCTTGTGTTGCAGTAGACTATGTTTTTATTATAAGCTTTACGCTCTCACACACTGATTGAGCACTCTGGAAGAATGGTAGGCTTTGAAGAAAAAAAAAAACAGTAGCTACTCTAGCATCAACGCATCGTTCATTCAGTAATGAATTAGAAGACTCTCAGCTACTTTCGTGTGTACATTGTACATAACACGCTAAAAGTCTGCCTTCTTCTACCGAACGCCCATAACTCAGAGGTAGACTCGCCGATTAAAAGCAATCGGATGTCTAACCGTACGGATGAGGGGTGAAACAGACTGTCTTCGGATGACTATATACAGTGAAACCTATTGTATGCAACCACCCCTACTACCACCCAAAACAGGTCGCATACGGCAGGTGGTCTCTCACTAAAGACTCGTAGCATATCCTCCCCACGATCGTGTATTTCAATCTCCAGAAAGTACATATTTTAGTATTTTACCATGTAATCTAGTAATAAATAAATTAGAACATAAGATAGTCTAACTTTGAAAAAAAATTATTCAGCATAATTATTTTTTTAACATTTAAAACGTATTTACAACGGTTAACAAAAGAAATAAAAATTATTTATTCACACTGGTGTAGGCTTTCAAAAATTAGTTATTGCTGTCTGTGTGGTGTTTTTTTATTTTTTTATTTATTTATTTTTTTTTTTTTTTGTAATGTGACCACTTCAATTCTAATTGGTGTTGGCACTTATTTATTTGGTCCATCATTTCTTGGTTTTCATGAACCAAAGCTTTCAATTTTTTTCTTAGAAGATAAAAGAGAATCTGCGATAATAGATGGAAAAATAAACAAGCATACAAGAAAAAATGACAACGATCAGGGTAGATAGAGAGAGAGAGAGAGAGAGAGAGAGAGTGAGGGAGAGAGAGAGAGTAAAACGATTGAGAAAAAATAAAGATAATGAAAGAGGTAAACATTGAAAATTTGAATTTCACATAGGTGTGATTTTTCCCCTACGCCCGAATTTATCCAAGTTGGTACAGAAACCGACAAATTGCTTGAACTTGTCAAATGTAATAAGTACATGTTAATACAATACAGCCGCCGTTTGACCGCCGTCATTTCAACAAATAATAAAAATTTGACACTTCGCTACAATAACAAAACAACAAGAAAGTGTTTCTGACTTAGATTGAAGGAAAATGAAATAGGAGAATTTAAGTTAGTAATCTAATTTAGAAGTTAGGACTGTACTGCCAAAATGAATTTTTGTTAAAGTGGTCGCTTGACCAGTGATTTTTATTCTTTCATGCTGGTCGATGGTCGCGTTTTGGGAGAGGTCGCTCACTGGGGGGAGGGGGTCAATTAACATTATCAAATCGCCTGTATATAGAAAAACGGTCGTTAATAGTAGGTGGTCGCTGACGACTAGGGTCGCATACACCAGGTTCCACTGTATATATATAGTTTTAGAGGAAAAAAATTAAACAGGTGCATGACGACTTCGTAGTTTCGTGAGGACTCCGTTATGATTCCTTCAGTCATTGAGGTTGGTTTTCTTGCTGTAGCACTAAAACTATCAACGCTCTACCTCCACCCTGATACCAAGTACTTTATGTTAAAAAAGATGCTTGCCAAAATAACTTTTATCAGTAAAACTACTGAAAAATAATCTTGGCGCTAAACGTTATCATAACTTAGCACTATATATATGTATATATAATAGATTTGTTTCTGATGAAGGACCGAGGACGGTCTGAAATATAAAATATAATAGAAATAAACAAATACTGTCAAAAAAATACATTTTTAAACTTACAACTTTTCAGTAGTTTTTCCTATATATATATAACTGTGAATTTATCTTTGAACACGTCTCAAAAACCCACCGAGTATAAACGCGGAGGGGAAAAAATGGAAACAAAAAAAGAAACGAATTAAGCACTTGAACATTAGTCAAAGTACTAGTCGAAAAAAAAAACCAGAGACGAGGAACCTAACACGTAAAGCGCCCAATACAATAGCAGAGCAAATAAGTAAGTAGCTAACCTAGAGCCAACAGACCTACCAAGGTTTCACCAAATGGATCGTCAGGGCAAGTTGGATCATCAACCAACTTGTCCTGACGATCCATTTGGTGAAACCTTGGTAGGTCCGTTGGCTCTAGGTTAGCTACTTACCTATATATGTGTGTGTTGTGTCAGTTTACTATGCTATTGGTATCATGTTCTACCTGCCTCATGGTGAAGTCATCGTGAACTAAACAAGTTCTTCCACCAGACTTTTCTGGGGAGATGGGTGGCTAGACACCCAACAGAATGAGCCTCCTTGTGGGTAGATGGTCACTGACCCTACAAGAAGGCTCATTCTGCTATTGACATACTTACCACTTGACGTCACTAATGCAAGAAAGATGATTTCTGTATGGATTAAAAACACTTGGTGTATGTAACGACGCAAAAAATATTGGTTGGTTTATTTTACGACATGTCAAACCTTGTATTGTTATTTAATGTTGAACATTGTATGGTGCACCCAGTGAGAAACGAACTCACTACTTAATAGTAACGGCCTCGCTGAATATTGCCTCAGTTGAAAAGTTTTCCACCTGATCCAAAAGGGAATCCAGATAAAATTATTGTGTTGTTGTCATTTGGTCAGTATTTGGGAAATGAGTCGAGTATTTTTCAGCATCCATTTGTAGGAATTCAAGTATTGAATTTTTTTTTACTATAAATTATCGTGGAAGTTTCACAGCTTCACTATTTTAATTTTTTGGTGAATCATAATTCTTAAGTTAATGATCGAATCAGCTTCTTGTGATTTCCATAACTATAAAATACGCTTTGAAATTCCCCTATTGCATCGTTAAATATTTGAGAGTAACAAAGTAACCAAATATTGCAGTAACGATCATAAGTATGGATGCAGGTCATTATTCACAGAGTTAAGAGGGTACAAATGAAAAAAAAAAGTTACAAATTATTACATTTCACTGAAGTAGATGTTAAACAAGTGAGAGCTTTTTCGTCTCCATTATCTTCCGTTTCATTCTTTATTTCTTTTTTTATTTCTTTCTCCTTTTCTTTTTCTCTTTCTTTCTTTCTTTCTGTTTTTTTTTTTTTTTTCTCTCACTGAAATAAACGCCCAAACGTCTTTCTCTTTCCTTGCAATCAAAATTGAATCGTCCATTATTTGTGAGGGTAATGATAAGGCGTTAACCAACCAAGGAACAAGTAGAGTCATAAGTTATAGAGAATTATATTTTAACAGGACAAAGAGCGAGTTTCTGTTTATTGTTTCTTTTTCATCTTGCAAAACGTACACTCGATCTTTATGCTTGTAAAATTCGTTGAACCTGGTCGTAATAATTAAAACCAGCATGGAGTTTGTTACCGTTGAGTGGTTCGTGCTAGTTTTGCCAAGTCACCGAGACATTATAAACACGTGATTCTCCACAAAATGCATATGATAAATTCTGGAAAAGAAAAAAAAAAGATGACTATGGATAGGGACGTACGTACATATTGATTATAAATACGAACACGTTATTCTGCCTATTGGCAACGAGAACTTCATTCAAATGAGAAGTCGTGGGCAGAGAGAAGCAAACTAAAAAAAAAAAAAAACATGAAAGAAAAAAAATCTTCACAATTTAAGGAAATATCCACTTTACTAGTTTATAATCCCATAACCGAAATGTGACCAATACAGATGAAAAATATTAGAAAAGAAGAAGAAACAAAGTGAACCTTAATTAAAACGGTTCTTCTGGTACACATTCTCCAATTGACTTCACTAGTTTTTTTTTTCTTTCTTTTCTTCTATTATTTTTCAGGTATTTTCTTTTCCTCTCTCTCTCTTTCTTTCTTTCTTGTTTCTTCTTTTTTTATTTTGTTTATTTCTACCTTTTATCTTTTCTCCTTTTTCTTTCCTTCTGTCTCTTTCTTTGTGTCTTCTTTTACCTCTTTTTCCTTCTGTCCATTTCTTTTTCTTTTCTTTTCTGACACTTTATTTATTCTGCCTCGTTCTTTGTTTTTTTTTTCTCCACTTCGGATTCTTTCGTTTCTTTCTTTTTGATTTTTTTTTTATTCTTCCATTTTTTCCTTTGGTTCAATTGCGTTCAGTCATGCAACGTGTCTGCTTGTTTTTTCCTAAGTGTCAGCAGCATTGCGTGCCTTCAAATTATAGTCTTTTTACGATTTTTCTTCTTGCTCCTACTACTTTCTTATCGTCTATGTAAACGAATAATAAGAACGAATGAGAAACACTGAATGATGTAGAAAGGAAACACACACACACACACACACACACACACACACACACACACACACACACACACATATATATATATATATAAACAAAATATGTTTGTTTGGACAAATCTAAAGACGTGTTTGCACACAACACATTTAGGCAGAATGACAATGTGACATCACCAGATGTTAACGTCAAAGCTTCCTTTCTCTTTTACCAGTCTTTTTCTTCTTTATTCACCAACAGTCTCTCTCTCCCCCTCTCTCTCTTTCTCTCAGCTTCTTCTTTTCTCTCTTAACTGCAGTCTTTTCCGTCTTTCTTTTCCCTCTCTCTCTTCTCTCTCTGTCTCTCTTACCTTTATTATTTTTCACATTTAGCTTCTTCGTTTTTTCACCTTCAGCCTCTCCCATACTCTTTCTCACCTTCAACCTCTCGCTTTGTTTTTCTAACAATCTGTCTTTACCTTTCTCACTCTCATTCTTCTGTTACATTCAGTCTCTCCTATTTTCTCTCTCACTTTTATCCTCTCTCTTATTTTCTCTCGCCATCAGCCTTTCCTTTTGTCTCTTACGTTTAACTTCTCAGATTTTCTTTCTGAACTTCACCTTCTTCCTTTGTTTTTTTTACCTTCAGTCTCCCTCTCTCTTTAACAGTTAGCCTCTAAGTTCCTCTTTTACACCATCAATCTTTTACATTCTCTCTTATTTTCTGCCTCTCTTTTTCTTTTCTTTGATTCTCATTTACACACTTGTTCTCTCACTACTAATCTTTTCATTAATTCTTAGATGTTCCTATTTATCTTCTTACCATTTTTGCTCTTTGTTTTTGTATTTTTCAGAGCCTCTATTTCGTTTTCTCTCTAACACTCTCACTATCACTCTCTCTGGCTCTATTTTCACATATTCCTAACTTTTTCATCGCCCTTCTCTTTCGTATTTTACACTTCTTTTCTCTCTCTCTCTCTCTCTCTCTCTCTCTCTTTCTCTCAATCTCTCAGTCTCTTTCAATCACATGGTCTTTTTTATATGTTCTCGAATAACTAGGTCTCATATATCACCAATCACTAGGTTTTCACATTTTTATCATCATGATCATGATCATCTCTCTCTCTCTCTCTCTCTCTCTCTCTCTCTCTCTCTCTCTCTCCGTATCTAAATTTGTCAAAAATTCGGTTTATTTATTTTTTTTTTAATCATATCACCCCGGGCAAGGCGATAAGGCCACTGGTGTGCAGGGGGCTACGTAAGAGTGAAAAGATTGGAAAAGAGAAAGCCGGAAACCACATCCTAAACAGGGAACAAGGGATGAGCCTCTACACCTGTTCAATAGACGTGGGTGGAGTGTGAACCGGGCGATAGTTCAGTCTATCACAATTTTATCATTTTCTGTGTACCTTGTTCTTTCATGACGTAGGCGATCATGACTTTCCACGTCTCCCTATCCCTGGTGGCTCTTAGCACGCTTTCTCCTGTAACACTACGCAACCCCCGTTCTGCCATCCACTTGCTCAGTCCACTCAAGTACGTTACGCGCTGTTTTCCTCTTTCTCTCCTTTCCTCTATCAGGCCTGTTAGTATTAGGTTCTCTAAGCCCTCTTTCCTCATTACATGTCCCAAGACCTTTAGCAGTCTCTTCCTGATGCTCAGTATTAATTTCCTTTTCGTTTCCATCCTTTCCAAAACCTATCACTCTCTATTCATCTCTTTCATGTTATCTCTCTATCTTTCTCGATTTTTATTTGGCTTCTAAACTCTTATAGTATCTCTTCCTTCTCAATCTTCCTATCTCTCTCGCTCTGGCTATCAGATTTCTCTTCCAACTCTCTATCTCTTTCTCACAATTATTATACTATATCGCTTTTTTTTCAATGTTTTTCAAAACTTCCTCCTCCTCGTCTTGTTTCCCTTTAAAAGTTTTTATTCCTCCCCTCTCTTTCTCTCTCTCTTTCTCTCTCTCTCTCTCTCTCTCTGTCTTTCTTTTTCTTACCTATTGTAATCAACCATTCTCATTCTTCGGTTTTTCATTCCTATCTTTCTCCCTCCCTCCTTTAGTCTCACTTTTTCTTTCTTTTTTTTTTAATCGTATCACCCCGAGCAAGGCGGTAACGCCACTGATGTGCAGGGGGCTACGTAATAGTGAAAAGATTGGAAAAAATAAAGCCGGAAACCACATCCTAAACAGGGAACAAGGGATGAGCCTCTTAACCTGTTCAATAGACATGGGTGGAGTATGAACCGGGCGATAGATAGATCTATCTACTCCAATTGACTTATTTCAAACACTTTAATTTTATACCCTTCTATCTCTTTTTCTTTTTTATGTTAGTCTTTTTATCTCTTTTCATTTTTTTCTATTTGTATTTTTTTAGTTTTGCTTTGACGTTTAATTTTTTGTTTATTTTTTACCTGACAAATGTTTTCCACTTCCTGTCAATGACAATTAATTTTTGGCTTCCACCATTTTTTTTTTTTCCTTTGCATTCGATTTTTTTAACTTTCTCTCTCTTTTTTCTTCCTCTCTTTCTTATTTCCGTTTCTTCTTTGTACTTCTTCCACTGTTTTTTGCCACCTCTCACCTTTTTTTTTCCACCATTCTTTCTCGGGTGTTCTTTTCTCAGCCTCTTCATTTAATTTACTTTGCTTTTCTTTTTTGACAACACCTATAAATTCTAATTAGCCGCTGGGTCTCCTTTTACTGTTGAGCGGGTAGACGTAACTAAGTTCTATGCTAACAGTTTCTTCTCTCGCATTTCTTAGCTTCTTACTTTCCTGTCAGCTACGATTTTCAAAAAATTAAATGCAACGTCAATTGTCATTTTCTTGTTTCCTCGAATTCTGTTTTTATTGTCCTTTCTTCTCGATTAAGCTTTTCTCAGATTCTCTCACCCTTTGAGTGGCTTCATCGCCTTGCGTGGGGTAGAATGATTAAAAAATATTGACTCACAACATTATTTGGCATAGAGTAATGGTTTGCACGCCTGATTGATTTGTTTAGCGGCATGTCAACTCCTCATTGGTCATTTAATGCCCAAATTTAATATTCTTGGAAGCTTTGAAGTAATAAAAATACACGGTATACGTTGTCCTGCGTTCACAATTGAATACATGGTAGATAATGCTCAGCTTTTGTGCATATGCATATTTGTGTGTACATGAATACGAGAGACAGTGATATATGTTTTAGTTGAAGTTATATTTTAGAAAAGTGTTTGATTTATTTAAGAAATTATAGGTTTTTATATGGCGTACTGTTATGAAAGAATTATTTTCTATTAGTTGATTTTGTTTGGTGGCATATCAACCACAGTAGGTTATTTAACGCCGAAATCTGAATATTTTGTATCTAATTTTATGCTTTCAACTACAGATATATTCAGACAGCAGAATAACACATATTTACTCAAGCTTTTTTATTGTACCCTTTTTTGTTTGTACTTACGTATTAAATGTTTTTTCTTTAAAATTTTTGCGTAGTTGTTGGATTGTTTTATAATTTTGCGCCTATTTTTACACTCCACACACGTCTATTGTTTTATAATTTTGCGCCCGGTTCACACTCCACAGACGTCTATTGAACAGGTGTAGAGGCTCATCCCTTGTTCCCTGTTTAGGATGTGGTTTCCGGCTTTCTCTTTTCCAATCTTTTCACTCATACGTAGCCCTCTGCACACCATAATTTTATACTTACATAGTAAATGTATGTTTTTTTAGGTATATATTTTGCAGATCATAAAATGTATTGTTGGTAATTTTACGATAAAGATTTATTGTTGATTTTTGTTTGGGGATTCACTATTAACTCATATCTGGGACCATAACATCTGCTACTATCCCTTGTCAAAGTAGACCTGGGAACAACAGTAATTAAGACATGCTTCCACGCTCAAAACCACTAATCTTCTTACCAAATACCTTGCTGCCAGACGTAATTTATCGTCATACCCAGGACGAAATATGCTCGATTTTTGGTGGATATCACGCATTATATAATAATAGGAAATAATTTTCTCACTGGATGTTCCATACATGTTACATACATGTTCCATACATGTTCCATACATGTTACACATGTTACATTGTACGAGACGATGTTATGCTTAATTTCTTTCCTTCTTTGTTTCTCATTTTCACGTGATGTTGACTAAATTTATCTTGGCATAATACGAAATCATCAGGGAGATCTGAGGGGAAGTACTACGCTAAAATTCGAAGAAGACAAGGTCTGCTTGCTATCAAATAAATAAAATGAAATCAAAGCATTCGCTTAAACTAGCTTACAACTAGATATGAAACCTAGACCGAATTGGCAAGAAGCAACTAACAAAATTACTAAATCTTCACTTCCCGCTCGCTTTCCTCTCTCTCTCTCTTATATCTATTTTCCTTCTGTCATCTCACAAAACAAATTCTTTTGTACTTATTCATGTATAATATGCACCTTTTTCTCATATTTTGAATCCTAGAAGTTAAGGGTGTGTATTATACATGGGTGTGCGTTGTGGTGATGGATGTGCGTTGTGGTGCATTGGATATCAACTCGGAACGACAAAGCGAGGAGTCGCCTTCGAATTCCAATTGAATTCCTTGCATTCACTTACGCACAAATACTCTTGGGAAAGGTATTAATCCGTGTATTTCCTCCAGTTATGGATTAAATAATAGGACAGATCGGGTCATATAGCCTTGGCTGGCAACCACTCTACCGCAGAAAGCAATGGCAACCTACGGCGGGATAATCTTCTGTCCAGTCTGTCATATCTCTTTCGAGACATGATCGCCCAAAAGCGTGTATCTCGTATGGCACTTAACTGACTGATTATACATGATAATTAAATGTTAACTTTGTCTCCGTCATGTGTGTCCCTATATTTGAAAAGGTATAAACAAACGGCAATAGTAATATTATCCGTTTCCTAGTAAAGAAACATTCTGTATTCGCTGACAAGTAACCAGTGTTGCTTTCGGCTGAAATTTATAAAATATTTCTATTAAAGCAATATTTCTGAAGAATAGGTTTTTCAAATCCTTTAACTATTATCATTCTTTCCAGTATTGATGTTGTCTTTCTAACGTTTTATTGGAAGGAGTGTGGAACGTCAGCATCTTGATTATGTTGTTATTCTCTCTTCCAGTTACATGTGCTATTCATTTCAGTTGTTGCCGTTGTTGAAAATCCTCAAGAGATGTGTCTTATGTTATCTAGTACAGTTCTTTGTTTGTGATTGTGTAGCGCTAGTCCAAATTTTTCAAAGAAACATGAACGTCGCTAAAGCATACATACTTCACTAGCTTGAAGCAATTATTAACTAATGATGTGAGGAAATGGTTGTATACAGATGACAGTATAGATATCTCTGGACAGATTTGGCGACATTCATGACATCCATATGAAAGCATCGATCTTGATTTTTCAGGCTAATATTTGGGTTTTGTAGCAACTTGCGGTGTTGTGCGATACTATCCATAGCTCAGCCTATTCTAAGTTCAGATTTCTTATCTCCTCTACTAAATTTGTTATAATACACCAGTTATCTGAAATGTTTAATATTTACTCATTCCATATCCTGATTTTTATGATGGATTCAGTGTGTATGGCATTAATGCTTTCATTCCAATTTGAAATGATAAAAACGTTTATCTTGAGTCCTATTTTTTGGAAAACTTGAAAGAGCAATTATATTTATGGTCGAAACTAATTAATGTGTAACAGACTTTAAATCACTAATCAAACACCGAATTTGTTTTTAAAATATATTCCCATAGATATTATATAAAAAATGTATTTTTCCTACCAAATCAAAGTCCTGGTGCTAAACACACACACACAAAAAAAAAAAAAAACTTTGAAGAAACACCAAGATATAAAAATAGGCGCAAAATTATAAAACAATCCAACAACTACGCAAAAATTTTAAAGAAAAAACATTTAATACATAAGTACAAACAAAAAAGGGTACAATAAAGAAGCTTGAGTAAATATGTGTTATTCTGCTGTCTGTTACGACAGGATAACAAATTTACGACGTTACAAAATAGGGATTATCATCAAATATAAAAAAAAAGTGTTACAGTTGTTCAGAAAAGGAACACGAATTCAATTACAAAAAAAAAAAGATTCTTCTTCTTCTTCTATGTGCCCTGTCCCTTCAGGACGTAGGCGATCATGGATCTCCACGTCTCCCTATCCCTTGTGGCTCTTAGTATGTTTGCTCCTGTTGCTCCTGGCAACCCCCGTTCCGTCATCCACCTGATCAGACCCTGCAAATATGTTATCCGCTGCCTTCCTCTGTCTCTCCTTCCTTCTATCTGTCCAGTCAGTATCAGGTTCTCCAGGCTCTCCTTCCTCATTGCATGTCCCAGGAACTTCAATTGTCTCTTCCTGATGCTCAGCATCAATTTCCTTTTTGTTGCCATTCTTTCTAACACTTCGTCGTTGCTTGTATGCTCAGTCCACGATATCCGTAGCATCCTTCTGTAGAACCACATTTCGGCCGCTTCCAGTTTTGTCCTCATTTTCGATGATATTGTTCAGCATTCACAGCCGTATTGAAGAACTGACATCACGTAGCAGTCTAGCACTCTTTTCTTCGTTTCTATTGAGATTTTCCTGTGTGTTAGTATTTTGCTCATCTTCTGGAACGCGTCCCTTGCCATGCCAATTCGCCTTCGGATCTCCGTGTCGCACTTTCCATCTCCTGTTACACCCTTTAAAAATGGAAAAAGCGGAATAACTTTGGGGAGGCAAAAAATAGCCCAAGGCAGAAAATACAGAGCAGCCACCTCAGTTCTTCAACGGAATACGCACGAAGGAATTAGATTTCTTTAGGTTGCTGTCTGGAGGGCCTTGAAAGTTGCTGGAAAATTAATCTTGAATGTTCGTTTTTAATTCTTCTCAGAAACGAATGTTCCACCACGGGGAGTAGAATCTGCCTTGAATTTGTTGAATCCGTCAACTCTTTCTTTCCCAGTATTGATCTATAACCCCTTCGACTGAACTTTTCATCCGTCCTTGTAGCGCGAGGGCTAATGTTTCATACTCGATGGTTAATTCTTTTCTGTTGATCTGCTAATAGCAGTCTCTTTTATTGAACAAAAGAGGATCACATCAGTTTCATCCTGGATTTCACAAAGGCTTGAAGTGCTCGTCTCTTATTGGTTAGTAAATAAGTAACTTTTCTCCATAAATTAAAAAAAAAACACACACAACAATTCGCAAATGTTGATGGGTTTTAACTGCTGGACTGAAAAGGCGATAGAAAATGTAAAAATTTTGATACAAACGATTTTGGCGATTTTTTAACCGCTGATTTTCAAATGGATTTTTACAACTGCAACAATTCATTCCTACAATCCCGTCTGGTGCAAAAATACATTTTTTTCAAAGGCACGTTTAAAAAAACAACAAAAAAACAAAACAAAACATTATCCTAGATAATTAGATATTTATTTACTACTCTAAATCCTAAGTTATAAAATAAATTGTTTATATTCTCCTCCTGCCAAGAGAAGGTGCAATAAATAAAATTAGTTTACAGTGATAAAGAGATAAGTTCAGGAGGTGCGTTTTTCGAATGACCCGGTCAAAGGCTGTCTTTTACTGTATCTTGACCACACATTAAGAATTTTCCGGCGGAAGTTTTATTAAGATAAAAAAAAAAATAACTGAAATTTCAGACTTACAGTCGCCAGTGTTTATCACCGGTGGTCTAAAGCATTTCCGGATTTCCGAGTCAATTTTAAATAAATTCAGGTATTTTTTCCGAGTCAATCAGTTAAGTTAAGACAGTTAAGTCAGAGAGTTGAGAGTCCCGCCGGGCGCGAGCTTGAAGTAAGAATCTCCGTTCGTCTTGTTTCGGTCAGTTCGGATTTGTTGATCTCCATTAATTAGAGTTCGAGCTGTGTGTCACATTCGCCTGCCCCAACCGAAAAGGCTAACTCTAAACGAAATAAAGCATCCTTTCAACTCATCCAAATTGTGGAAGTTCGTTCCTTATAGTTCAATCTTGTACCCCCAGCTTGAGGCTCCGACATTTTCAACAAACTCCCGGCAAACATCACAGCGTGGAGAACAGCCGCCGGAGAAAATTGTTCGGACAGGACCGTTGGGGTGCTACACCAAGAGAAGATGCAATAAATAAAATTAGTTTACAGCATTTGTTTTATCTTTGTAAGAACACACTCATAAAAATAATTTTACATACTTGTTTCATTGTTAGCTGATGAATTAATTTAAGAAATGTGTTATTTAACCACTGATTTCCTCATTGTTTTGTCAATTTCTCTTTCTCTGTAACCCAAAACTTTTTCTAACTCGCAGAAAGATTCAATATAATTTCCATCTTTCATCATTTGAGTTTTATCACTCGTAATTAAATATCCATAAATGGATATGACATTATCCCTCAACGTGCTTGAGTCACGAAGAGAGTTTGAAATTACAGAATTTTCATTTTCAATGAAGTCACTATATATTATCAGTTTCGCAAAAATAGCTATTTCCGTTAGATATTACAATATCTTTCAAAGTAGTATCATGAAGAGTCTGAAAACTTAGAATTTTCATTTGCAGTGCCACTTGGTATGTTATCACTGTCGAGCAAATATTTGTTATCACCAGATATAGCATTATCTCTCAATGTATTATACAAGAGAAATCTCAGAGCTTTCATTTGCAATAACGTCACTAAATATATTATTAGTTTTCAGTAAATATTTATTATTATCAGATACATCTTAATGTATTATCACAGAGAGAGCCTAGAATTTCAGAAACTTCTTTTGCAACGACATCAGTATATATCATTTTCAAGCAAATATCTAATACTATCAGATACAGTACTGTCTCAATGTAATATTAGAAAAAGCGCTTGAAATCTCAGGATCATCAACAAAATACCAAGGCTGACACGTCTGCTGTTAACGGCCATTGCTACACCATTTAGAATTTTGCTCAAAAAATTTCCTGAGTCCTAAAAGACTTCTGATATAACAATATTCACAAATATCTTCATTTTCAATATCTTTCATTTCAAAATCTAAATCGATATAAATAACAAATAATAGTTACATGAAACATTATATAGTGTCAAGCCACCTAAGTATGGCTTTTTCATGCAGAGGGAAAAAGTATTTTGGTACATTTGCTTTGGTTTTATATAAGTTTATCGTCATCTCAGTCTTTTCTTTGAACGTAGCTTTCTTTTTTATTAGTCTAGAAACTTCTTCCATTTTCAAATATAATCATCCAATAAAGATACCTCAAAGTTTAAGTATAAGCCATTTTATTTTATTTTATTTTATTTTTTTTTATGAAAAGAAACTTTTCATTTAAAACAATTTGAACAGAATGAAAGACAGAATTTACGCATAAATTCTCCAGTTTTAAGTTTCAAAGTTAACACTCGGTAAACACAATAACTCCTATCGGGAATTACTGGATAGGTATTATGTTTTTATGAAAATGGAATTTTTATTTAAAACAATTATTGAGCAGAATAAAAAGCAGAATTTACGCATAAATTTTAGTTTTGGTTTGTTTTTTAACCCGAATTAACAGAAAATTTTATTCAGTCTAGTTTTATAATCGTTTTCTATATCTATTACGCATGAGAACGATTATCCAGAGCCAGACGATACTTCAAATTCTACGCTTGCTGAGCCTTGTCAAATGTTTTTTCTATGCAAAGTGTTAAAAACAGTGATATTTTTCTTACCAAAACCAATTCCTTGTGACAAACATAAAAACTTAGAAACACCAATACATAAAAATAGAAGCAAAATTATAAAACAATCCAACCACTGAGTAAAATTTTCTAAAATAATTTATTACATAAATACTAACAACAAAAAAAGGGTAAAATACAAAAGTTTGAACAAAAATTTCTTTTGTGCATCTCTTACCGCAGGTTAATAAATGTCCGAAGTTACAAAATGCTACAGTTGTTCAGAAAAAGAACACGGATTTAATTCTAAAAAAGATTACGCCCTTTAAAAATGGAAAAAAAAAACACGGAAAAACTTTGAGGAAGCAAAAAATAGCACAAGGCAGAAAATGCAGAGCACCCACCTAAGTTCTTAAACTGATTACTGGAGAAGGACGTTTCAATACAAAGGTATTAGGTGACTTCATCAGGTTGATGTCTAGAGGGCCTTGAAAGTTACTGGAAAGTTAATCTTCGTTTTTAATTCTTCTTAGGAAGACACGGAAATGAATATTCTACTATAGTAGTAGAATCTGCCTTGAATCTGCTGAGTCAGTTGGTTCATTCTTTCCCCGTGTTGATTTAAGATCCCTTCGGCTGGGCTTTTCCTCCGTCTTTGTAGAGTCAGCACTAATGTTTTATACTCGACGGATTAAACAAAGTAGAGCCACACCGGCTCCATCCCACATTTCACAAAAGCTTGACGTGCTCGTCTCCCATTGGCTGGTAAATAAGAAACCGTCTTTCTCTAGGAATTCAAAAAACGAATCCGCAACGATCGCAGAATTCGGGGTATTTTAATCAGTCAGTTAAGTGCCATAAGTGATACACGCTTGGGCGATCATGTCTCGAAAGAGACATGACTGACTGGGCAGAAGGTTATCCCGCAGTAGGTTGCCATTGCTTTCTGCGGTAGACTGGTTGCCGACCAAGGCTATAGAACCCAGTCTGTCCTGCTATTTAACCCATAACTGGAAGGAAGAGACGGATTAATACCTTTCCCAAGGGTATTTTAATCACTCAGCCTAAAAGGCCATAATAAATGTATGAATTTTGGCTGTTTTTTAACCACTGACTTAAAAACAGATTTTTACAACTGTAGCAATTAATCCCTACAAACTCGTCTGGTGCAAAAATATATAAAATAAATTTTAAACCGAGACTATTAAACATTTTTAATATATTAAAATTAATATATTTTGATATATTAAATTTATTAATATATTAAATTATAATATATATATTAGTATTTATTTAAACATTTTTAATCTATTCCTAAAAACTCGTCTGGTGCAAAAATATATAAAATAAATTTTAAACCGAGACTATTAAACATGTTTAATATACTAAATTTAATATATTTTCATATATTAAATTTATTAATATATTAAATTATAATATATATATTAGTATTTATTTAAACATTTTTAATCTATTCCTAAAAACTCGTCTGGTGCAAAAATATATAAAATAAATTTTAAACCGAGTCTATTAAACATTTTTAATATATTAAATTTAATATATTTTGATATATTAAATTTATTAATATATTAAATTATAATATATATATTAGTATTTATTTAAACATTTTTAATCTATTCCTAAAAACTCGTCTGGTGCAAAAATATATAAAATAAATTTTAAACCGAGTCTATTTAACATTTTTAATATATTAAATTTAATATATTTTGATATATTAAATTTATTAATATATTAAATTATAATATATATATTAGTATTTATTTAAACATTTTTAATCTATTCCTAAAAACTCGTCTGGTGCAAAAATACATAAAATTTTTATGCTCATATCTTTATACAAGACTAGCAGTATAGCCCGGCGTTGCTCGGGTGTAATGAAAGCTTCAAAACTAATCCATGGTCCTGGAGCTCAGATTCAGCCTAAAGAATATTTGCTTGAAGTTTGGTGAGTATCGGATAATAATTGTGGATTTGTATGTAGGTCATACAGACAGATGAACAAACACACACACAAACATCTTGCCTTATATATATATATATATATATATATATATATATATATATATATATATATATTATCGATTTTCTACACTATTGTAAGAACTGCAACTTTGAAACTTCTGAATATCGTTTCTTATGTCTTTGTCTATGAGTGTATCAAATTTGATTAAAATCGGACCACTCCTTCTATAACCTGATTTTTTCGATTTTCGATATTTATCGGGGGGTACCTCGACACAAAACCTAGCTAAGAACACTCGCAGACGCTTATAGTAAAACTGTGTAAATTTTCAAGAAAATCGGTTCAGCCGTTTCGGAGTCTATAGGTAACGGACACACACACACACACACACACACACACACACACACACAGACAAAGTTCCATTAATAAATAAGTTTAGATACTGTGCAAATTGTGTTTCAAAACCTAATGTCAAGGAGATCAATTCCTATTTTAAGTCAATACGAATTAAATGTTAAATTTATTTGCTACAAAGTCTAAAAAATGTCAATGTGTATTATATACAAGAAATTTCGTAGCCCAAATTTAAGAGTACATATTAAACAAGAATAATTACAGCATAACACTCTGTCATAATGACTTCACTCTCACATATTTTAATTTTCATTACCCCCCCTCTCTCTCTCTCTCCATATAGCTTTTTACTGTGTTTTTATTTATTTCATATTTCTTTATTTTTGATCACTCTCGTCTCTCACTCTTTTCCCGATCAGTCGGACAAGGATCGAAGGCGATTAATCTTTGTTTAAAGAGTCGACAGCTCTGTTGGGGCGTGACTGAGCCGTCATCTCTGCAAATCTGATAGATTGGTGGAGTCAAGCTGAGCCGTGAACGATGATGGCGAGAAGATGAAATCGCGAATGGCTGAAAGCCAAAAAACACTTCTCTATATCGGTTTTTAGTTTTCCTATTTGATTTGTCTTCCTTTCCTTCACTGTCTGCCTTCACATATGTGTATGCATTGGCTTCCCCATAACCGCTGTTTCATTTGCCCACAGTCAAGCCCAGAAATAAACAATTTGCAAGTTTTACTGAAAATAAAAGTTCCAAACCACAAGAGCCGTGATGCTAGCAATTTCGTTATGTTAAAAGGAAGGCCTGAAATACTTCTTTTATGCAAAGCGGTGAGGGTTTTTTTTTTAATATCACCCCGAGCAAGGCGGTAACGCCACTGATGTGCAGGGGGCTACGCAAGAGTGAAAAGATTTGGAAAAGAGAAAGCCGGAAACCACATCCTAAACAGGGAACAAGGGATGAGCCTCTACACCTGTACAATAGACGTGGGTGGAGTGTGAACCGGGCGATAGTTTAGTCTATCTACTCCAATTGAAAAAAAAAATAAAAATAAAAAATAAGAAAAAGAAAAGGAAACGTGAAAAGATTGGGAAAGAGAAAGCCGGAAACCACATCCTAAACAGGGAACAAGGGATGAGCCTCTACACCTGTACAATAGACGTGGGTGGAGTGTGAACCGGGCGATAGTTTAGTCTATCTACTCCAATTAAAAAAATAAAAATAAAAAT
Source organism: Ascarosepion bandense (assembly GCA_037127315.1). Taxonomy (NCBI): domain Eukaryota; kingdom Metazoa; phylum Mollusca; class Cephalopoda; order Sepiida; family Sepiidae; genus Ascarosepion; species Ascarosepion bandense. Next base: position 927,054 of record JBBBDQ010001955.1, read on the forward strand.
AAAAAATAAGGAAAAAAAAGTGAAAAGATTGGAAAAGAGAAAACCGGAAACCACATCCTAAACAGGGAACAAGGGATGAGCCTCTACACCTGTACAATAGACGAGGGTGGAGTGCGATCCGGGCTTGGCTTAATAAAGAACCACAAGGGATGGCATGCTAATGTTGTTAAGATCTACAGCAAGGGTTTTCAACCTTTTTTGCGTCATCGCTCACTATCACATAAAAAATCTTCCGCCACCCACCCTTATAGTAAATACTCAAAAACATACCAAAATCTTTTGGTAAACATTTATTACTGGTTCGGAATGTGACCCAGTTATTTAGTCTCGTCTTATATATAAAGAAGATCCGTTTAGGTGAAACCTTGGTAGGTTTGTTGGCTCACTAGGTTAATTTACTTATTCTGATCTGCTTACGTATTCAGCGCTTTTTTGTTATTGATTACTCGTCTCGGGTTTTTTCTTTGGGCTACGTACTGGTTCGGTCCAAATCGCTTTGGCTGATGTTCATGTGCTTAGCTCTTTTTGTTTTTACAACCATTTTTCTCCTTCCGCGTATATACGCGGAGGGCTTTTCGAAACGATTATAGTGATAAATTTGCGTTTATATAAAGACTGTCTTCTACCACCGAACGCCCCGTGGCCCAGAGGTAGAGTCGCCGACTGACGCCAATTCGGTCGGGTTTCGAGCCTGGGTTATGTAGCTGTAGCAATCGGAGTCTAACCGTACTGATGAGCTGCGAAAAAGTTCTGTCTGCGGATGACAGTATATATATATATATATATATAATAAATTATATTTTAGAACATGTACATATTTTTTTTTATATATATCCACTACAAATCGTATATTTGTTTCGACATTGAAACATCAATATCTCATCAGGCAGTATGGATAGGAATGGAAAGCCTCTTTTCTTATATTTGGTCAGTTGTGTGTGGAATGTTGGTGGGGGTTAATGATAAGGGAACAAGTCTCGTGTATTGACCGTTAGAATTTTGAAGAAAGTGCACATCACTTTCTTCAAAATTCTAACGTTAAAATGGTTGATTAATGAGAGTCTTTGATTTCAAGACAGATTTAACATAAGCAGTTAGAATGTAAGTTTTTATTATCTTGCGACTAGACTATATCCTTTGGATTTCTTAGAAGAACCGGTAAGGAGTGGGATGCTTATTTTGTACGGAACATTTTTGTATTAAAGCAGAGTCTTTATAATTAAAGTAAATTTGTATATTTAATCTTAATTTTGGATTTAGGAAATAGATTTTTCCTATTAAATTTTAAATTTTACTTAGATCACAGTTTAGAATACATATATTTCCTTTTTTTTTCTAAACAGGTTCTTTGAATATCTCCTTATTTTTTCGGGCAGCATATGTTTAAATCCCGAAATACCTAATTCCATATCTCCCACCAAAATTTCCAATCACCTAAGATTTTCTTTCCACTTGCTCATCGCCCACCGGTAGGCACACTTGCCGAAGTTAGGAAACCTTGATTTACAATAACAATGAATTCTTTACCCATCACATTACTTTTATTACAGTATATTCTATTGCTTCATTTGATTATTCATGTATTTTATTAATCTTTTAATGTGTCTATTATAAATTAATATCTATTCTAAGGATAAATATATAGGAAAAATTTTACTTCATTGTTACACAAGTTCAGACTTTAACAACTAGGACTTGTCATGGTGTTGAACAACACACATGTTCTTCGTATTCCATTCGTGTATGTACGGGTGGTGGAACGAATAGTGGCTCATAAAAGAGAAATCGGAGTTCGAATTCCAGCCGGTTTCGTTAAATTCACTTACGCGCAAATATCCTTACGAAAAGTATGAATTTATTTCTTCCCTTCAGCTATGGATTAAATAGTACGACTTCTATCAAAGAAAACCATTGATATTTTTAAAAAACTGTTAATGAAATATTCACTTGAAAAAAGGGAATTATTCTTTAAATAACCAATAAAGAGTTGATAAACCATAAAAAATCAACGTAACAGTAGTATTCGATTAGTAAGAAGGACATTCCATTCAAACAGCTTTTTTACTCCATGGAAACAACTCCTGCGTGGGAGCTTCCATGAACCCTAACTGCAGTTTTAATTTCTTAAAAGACTTAAATATCAACAACCACTGTTTTCTTATTCCCGACCCAAATAAATTCTTTCAGACTAACATTAATAGACTAATAGTCTTACTAAGTTCTTACCGACTCAAATAATAATTACCAATATTTCTTTATCCCCGACCTAAATAAATGCATAGAGGCTAAAAATACAAACGACCAGTATTTACCTACTCTCGGGCCATATAAAGGTTATAGATATATAAGTGGCCAATATTTATTATTAGATAAATGATTATACACTCAGTATCATAAAAAAGAATTATTTCGAAATTAAATAATTCAATAAGGGTTCGTATATCTTAAAATCAATCACCAACCGTCATACAACTTATTAACATTGAAATGTGGTGCTGGTCGGCCCAAAAACTGGGCCTCAAATCCCACTGAGAAATTATGGCAAAGTATCGAAAGAATCGTTTGACAAAATATACTCACAAACGCACATTCACACTCCACCCACGTCTATTGAACAGGTGAAGAGGCTCATCCCTTGTTCCCTGTTTAGGATGTGGTTTCCGGCTTTCTCTTTTTCAATCTTTTCACTATTACGTAGCCCCCTGCACATCAGTGGCGTTACCGCCTTGCTCGGGGTGATATGATTAAAAAAAAAAACATTTATATGGTATGAATTTGGGGAAAATCCATTTGGAAAGGAAAGAATATCATCAATTCGATGTCGAGTTGAGGTGAGGCTGCATCAAAAAAGAAAAAAAAATTACTTATCCTAGAACAACTTATCTTTCCTGTTACGGTTTTATTCGATCGTGCAAATATTTCATGAAAATAACTGCTACTTGAAATCTCTTAAATTATTTAAGTTTTAATATTATTGTTCACTCAAATTAAGGCTCAGAGGTACTTGCTACCTTCCCAACAAGGCAGGTGTGACACAAGGTCGATTAATGGGGACACTCGGAGCCCCTAAACTCAGTCAAAAATATCCCATCGACCCAGCTTAACGCTAGGTCGGGCGCTTGTATTTTCAACAAATGAGATTCAACCCTTCTGCGTAGCCTCGTTCGGGTCCCTCTCTGCTCATATTATTGTTCACTCGAATTAAGGCTCAAGAGTCACTAATGATATGAGGTTGTAGTAACGGCATGCAAGGAGGGGGCAAGCAGTGAATATTACGAGGATATGTTAGATAAGGGTTAAATCTAGAACTGAAAACCTTAAGAGTGTCGTGATCCTCTATTCTGGAGTATTTTCTCCTTCTATGTGCCTTATTTCTTCAGGAGGTAGGCAATCATAGCTGTTCACGTCTCCCTATCCCTGGTGGCTCTTAGCATGCCTTCTCCTGTTACACCATGCAACCCCGTTCTGTGATCCACCTGCCCAGGCCTTTCAAATATGTTATCCGCTGCTTTCCCCTGTCTCTTTTTCCTTCTATCTGGCCTGTTAGTATCAGGTTCTCCAAGCCCTCCTTCCTCAATGCATGTCCTAGGAACTTTAACTGTCTCTTTCTGATGCTCAGTATTAATTTCCTTTTGGTTTCCATCATTTCCAAAACTTCATCATTGCTCACGTGCTCGATCGATGATATCCGCAGCATCCTTCTGTAGAACCACATTTTAGTTGCTTCAGGTTTTTCCTTCATCTTTGATGATATTGTCCAGCATTCACTGGCATATTGAAGAACTGACATCACATAGCAATCCAGTACTATTTTCTTTGTTTCTAGTGAAATTTTTCTGTTTTTTTATACTCTACTCAGCTTCTGGAACGCGTTCTTCGGCATACCTATTCGTCTTCGGATCTCTGTGTCGCACTTTAGGTGGAGGTACTAAAATCAAGCAGGTCCAAAAAAAAAAATTCGGGAGTATGCTCTACCATAAAAGAGCTTGGAAAATTTGATGTGCACAGGACAGATTGAAGGGAACAGGGACAGAGGAAAACAACGCATAATCTACTTTGTGAGCTTGTGTAAATGGATAGCAGAACAAGTTTTAGGAGAAATAAAATAAAGAAAAAAACATACGAAAAGCAAGAAGAGACAGGAAATTGGGGAGAGCTGTAATCGCCTACTTTTAGAGTAGACACGTCACACAGAAAAAGTTCCACAATGCAACAACTCTGTGGAAAAATCTGAGTGGAACTCCCTCCTTGCCAATGAAATATAAAATGAAATTAGGAAGAGTCGATTCAATGTACGTGGCTTTGCAGGTCCTAACAGTGAAGGTTTGAACTAGTGGAATTAAAGAATGTAGTTCGTCCGAACATTTGTTTCGAAAATCGTGAAAGATAGAAAGAGCTCAAGGCAGAGCATCAAAAGCGAGAAGCAGTCACAACCAGATCTTGAACTCAGTTCACCGAATTAACTTTCCGGGTTCATAATCCGTGAATAAGATGAAATTCGTGCACATTATACTTGTATTCAATTTTCGCTCGACCCTCGGCTTTATTACCACCGCACGCGCTTATCTGAATTCACACCCACGTTTAGTCGACTCATCTGATTTGGTGTCGCTTCACAGGCTAAAATTAAGATTTTTATCGCGTTTATCTGACTCAAATCCAACGCAACGATCAGATTCATTCAAAATGGGTTGCATTGCAAGTCTAACTTACTGACAGATAACACTCGATAAGAATCGCCTAAACACAGATACTAACCTAATCGATGTCTGGTCCATGGTCGCATTATAAAAATTCAAGATTTAGATTCTATAAAGGAAATTAACATCGATTATATATATATATATATATATATATATATATATATATATATATATATATAAAAGCACAGCTGTTTAAAATAGAAAATAGAACAGTATGTTATTTTTATTTTATCAGCTTACAACTTAATCCGTTAAACACATTTTTCTACATAGAAGAACCGGCAGGCTAGACACCAACTGAAATATAATTTGAAATATATTGTAAAGATAAAATTATGCAAATTTTTAGAGCTTGCCCGAGTCCCAACTAATTCGTAGCTCCTAATATTCACTCCGAGTCTGGCCTTCACAGCCAAAACTGTTGAGCATTTTTAGGATAATTTTTTATCTGCGTCTTATACAAGATGCTTTAACTTTATTTCTTCAACAACCAACACAAATAAATATTACCTAGAGTTTCAAATTTGTGAATGCAAGTGGCATTTTTTTTTTATTCTTGTGCTTTCGAGCCGTAGGAGATCATGACTCTCCACATTTTCTTAAGCATTTATGAAATTCGATGAATTCTTGGCTAAAATAACGGAGTAGTTTCTCGCTACCTGATTCACTGTTTTGAATTCCGAATTGTCCTTCTCCTAGATTGGTTGCCATCCAAAGCTAAGAAGTTCAGCTTATCCTGCTATCTCACTCAAAGCTCGGATTTAAGTTGCATGTAATTCACGTACGATTTATTTTTTCTTTTGTTCCTTCGTGGCTCTCCATCAACCCCCTTTCTTGATTATCTGTGAATTGCTTTGAATTTTGAGGTAATATTTTTTTTTGTTTTTTTTTTTAATCATATCACCCCGGGTAAGGCGGTAAGGCCACTGGTGTGCAGGGGGCTACGTAATAGTGAAAAGATTGGAAAAGAGAAAGCCGGAATCCACATCCTAAACAGGGAACAAGGGATGAGCCTCTACACCTGTTCAATAGACGTGGGTGGAGTGTGAACCGGGCGATAGTTCAGTCTATCTACTCCAATTATTGTGAAGTAGTTTCTCGTTACCATTGCCGTGGTTTTAAATTTAAAATATTTATCTTTGACTTATTGCTACCCAAAGTGAAAGATTCTATTCTACACTATTTACACTATTTGGAGTGTTCTTCACATTTTTATTGCTATATTCACGACGTTCCGGTTGTTGTACACACTGGTCTTCTACAGGTGATATTTCTTAGAATTTCGGACTGAACGCTTTTAGTCCACGAGGGTAGATTCTTCTAATTCTACGTACCATGTCTTTGGATATCCCAGTTAAATTCCATTGATATAAATATCACCTGAAGAAGACTGAAGTGTAGAACGAGCTAATGTAATGTCAGTCAGTTAAGTGCCATACGTGGTACACGCTTGGGCGATCATGTCGCGAAAGAGATATGACTGACTGGGCAGAAGATTATCCCGCAGTAGGTTGCCATTGCTTTCTGCGGTAGCTATAGAACCCAATATATCCTCTTATTTAACCCATAACTGGAAGGAATAGATGGATTAATACATTTCCCAAGGGTATTTGCGCGTAAGTGAATGCAACGAATTCAACTGGAATTCGAACTCGGTTTTCCGATTTCTCGTTCCGAGTCGATATCCACTGCACCACAAACGCACATGTATGATATTTTAAATGGCAGAGCATAAGCGATCATGGTTTTCTCCAGATTGCTTTTTTCTGACGCACCTCAACGCGGTGTAATGGTTAGCAAGCTGGTCTCACTAGAATTTATTACAACTGAGTAATGAGTTTGATCTTCACTGGGTGCCCCATACTTTCGGCTTTGTGTCACATCTGAGTGGTGCTTAGAAAATCAACTCGACAGCTTGTTTTTCATTATTAATTATGCATTTTCATGACTTTTTGGAAATTATTTTGGTGAAGTTTCCTGTTGCTTACTCAAGGATTTTAATTTATAGTCTCTCTGCAAGACAGTCATCCAGTCTACCCTGCTATTTAACCCAGAGCTAGAATTTCATTTGCATTTCACACACAAAAAATTGTTTAATGACATGTTTCAAGACAGTCACTGATTTTCCGCTGACTCTTGTTGTTTATCTGTGAATTACCATAACTTCTTGGAGAACATAGTGCCGTGGTTCTTGCTGTCATTATCTAAAACTTGGAAATTTGTTATTCACTTAACATTTGACATTTCCCAGTTTAGTTAATATTTTAAGATCATCTAATTCTCGTACTGTCAATGACCGATCTCCTTTGGTTGCCGACAGCACGTGTTCAACATTTTCGGGTATTCTGTTTGTGGAAGCCCTTCAAGAACGCTGATCACTTTTAACGGATCCTGGCCAAGTTGGAAGCGTCACAGTCAAACTTTTATCTGGGCTTCGCTGATTGAATTATCCCCGAAAGCCTTCTTATCCATTCAAGTATTTCCCGAGAACGGCTTTTGAGCAAAACTTGAAGCTTATTCGTTGTGATTGTGACAGTCACACAGCACATACGCTTACTCGCTGCCGACTGAGTAAACTCCGAAGGATATTTCATGTTTGCGCATGAGCAGTAAAGTCACTTCTGATGAGGCGTCAACGGTAAAGTTGTACATCGAGACAATACAACAAGCAATAATTACTTTTTTCAATATTTCTTTTTTCATATAATTATGGATCAATTACTCCAGCTCGCGAATACATATATATATATATATATATATATATATATATGATCGAGCGGAAGTTAAGCAACGTTGAGCCTGGTCAGTACTTAGGTGGGTGACCACTTGGAAATACCAGATGCTGTTAGCGTCCACGGATGTGCGTTGTGGTGCGGTGGATGTCGGCTTGGAGGTGGAAATCGGTGAGCCGAGTTCCAATTTCAGTCGAGCACACTGCATTCACTTGCGCACTAGTACCCTTGGGAAAGGTATTAATCCGTCCGTTCCCTCCAATTATGGGTTAAATAATTGAGGTCTGCTGTTCATGCGATCTGTGGCAGATTTCTGCACCGATTGTTTGCTATCAGCAGTTTCAAAAAGTGTGGATGGTACTACACAATGCCTTCACCACTATAAACAAATCTCTGTGTGGATGGCTTACTAAGGTTAGACCCTCATACATCGAAATCGATGGGAGAGTCTATGATATATATATATTAAAATTTATAAAAGTAAATGGGTTTCCAGTTAAGGTATGTAAATTAATTATAATTTATGCTCCGCTACACGAGCCAAAACAAATATGCTCATATGGCCCGTTTCCTTAAAAAAAACGACAAAAAATAACAATAATTTGTTATAAATAACATCGAGAAAAACCTCAAATAAACCTAGAAAGCTAGTTTAAAATTTCACATTTTTTTTGTTTTCGTTCTACTTTGGTATGCAATCTACATAGCCAAGGTGATCTACAATTAGTTAAATTCCGCTTTGATATCCGATCGACATGTTTCATTATTTATTATTCCATAATATAGTTTAAATAACATATTCAACAAATGACATACACATATTTATAAAAATAAATTGCTGTATAAATCTTTATTTAAAAAAAAATATTGAAAATTATACATTAAGATAAAATCATAAAAAGTAATTAAAATGAAGCAAATTTTAAATTTATTGATTTTTATCGAAGGATCTAACAAACATGAGCAAGAAAAGCACGAAATATATCGAAAGACAAGTGTTTACTTACTTTGTTTTTTGAATAAAAAGAAAAAAGAACCTAAGTTTTCTTGTTGTAGATCACAAAATCAAGTGTATATTATATACCAAAATATTAGCTTCTTGACACTGAGAACGCATATCAAAAGTAGCATCTTTGTTTTGGTTTGCGAAGTTTGCGAGGTTTTGTTTTTTTGTTTTCTGTGGGTATCAATTCACAGTGAATTTACACAGAAAACTGAATGTCCTCTCCATTTACTTTTATAAAATTGAATTTGAAATAGAAAACATTCGTGATCTGGTGTGTGTAAGCGATATGAAAAATAAAAATGAATATTTCTGTTCCCAATGACTACAATGCAGCTCCATGGCCATGCAAACAGTTGTCGAAATATGCAAAATAGTTCAGATTTTTCTGGAAATATCTCGTATATATGTGTATATGGCGAACTTTATGATACAAGTCCAAATTTTCCCAATAATATTGATCAAATAAAATTAGTACAATTTGTTTTTCATATATCTACAATAACTTGTTGGTCTGATATTTTATTAGGTAGCTCGATAGTTGTTTATCTTATATATATATATATATATATATATATATATATATATATATATATATATATATATTGTTATCCGCAGAGATATCTGTTTTGCTGTATCACAGCTCCTCAGTACGGTTAGACTCCGAATGCTTTTTACCCCAGGATTGAAACCCGACCGCATTGGCGTCATTCGGCGATTCTACCTCTGGGCTATGGGCGTTCAGTAGAATAAGGCAAACTTTAAGCGTGTATATTATCATTATACGCACTATATATATATATATATATATATATATATATAACGCACATTAAGTGCAGTGGTAATAAACAGTGTTTGATAATGATAATAACAGAACTAATACTTATACTAAATATACGATGAGGAACGAAATGCATATTCTATATATATATATATATATATATAGCGCACATTAAGTGCAGTGGTAATAAAAGTGTTTGATGCATAATAACAGAACTAAAACTTATACTAAATATACGATGAGGAACGAAATGCATATTCTATATATATATATATATATATATATATATATATATATATAGCGCACATTAAGTGCAGTGGTAATAAAAGTGTTTGATGCATAATAACAGAACTAAAACTTATACTAAATATACGATGAGGAACGAAATGCAAATATTCATATTCTATATATATATATATATATATATATATATATATATATATATATATATATATATAGCGCACATTAAGTGCAGTGGTAATAAAAGTGTTTGATGCATAATAACAGAACTAATACTTATACTAAATATACGATGAGGAACGAAATGCATATTCTATATATATATATATATATATATATATATATATATAGCGCACATTAAGTGCAGTGGTAATAAAAGTGTTTGATGCATAATAACAGAACTAAAACTTATACTAAATATACGATGAGGAACGAAATGCATATTCTATATATATATATAGCGCACATTAAGTGCAGTGGTAATAAAACAGTGTTTGATGTATAATAACAGAACTAAAACTTATACTAAGTATACGATGAGGAACGAAATGCATATTATATATATATATATATATATATATATATATATATATAGGCAGAATATTTTCATTCAAACATATTTCATTAATTAATACAAACATATATCTATTTTTAATCCTTTCTAATTCTCTAATTATCTTCTTGATGTTAAATTGAAATTCCCCAAGGAAGATGTTGTAGCTCTTTTTAACCCAAGTACTTTTGATCATCCTCAGGGGTGAATTGCGAAGACAAACTTAATGTAACTGTAGTCGTTGTGATACTGATATTGCAAGCACATGCGAATGCGCTAAGCTATAATTATTTTAACCCTCTAGGGCCATTCGTATCATATTTGATACAGTATGAAAACAAGCCTTGAAAGAAATATTTTCCTGAAAAATTTTTTAAGAGAAATATTTTATAAATTTCAAATGAAAGCAGTACTGACTGCTCAGTCAATGAATACCAAATGTTTCCTTATAGGGAAATACCAAATGTTTCCTTATAGGGAAATACTGTATCAAATATGATACGAATGGCCCTAGAGGGTTAAAATTAACCTTTGCGGTTACGATGTTTTATAAACAAGTGTTGCTATTTTAAAGGGCAATAACCAGAGATGGTAAAATTGCAGCTTGGTAAATTTTAAAATGGTGTTAAATGTTAGTAAATTTAAATACACTGTAAAATATTCATACTAATTTCAAGATTTTGTTTATTATTTTCATCGTGTAGCATATGGGTATTGTCAATAATTATATTCCTGTATTTTGAAGGTGGACAGGAATGTATCTTTAAATGTTGTGCGATAGAACTTGTATCCGACAAATGGAGTTGTTTTTTTTTAATCACATCACTCCAAGCAAGGCGATAACGCCACTGATGCGCAGGGGGCTACGTAAGAGGAAAAAGATTGGAAAAGAGAAAGCCGGAAACCACATCCTGAACAGGGAACAAGGGATGAGCCTCTACACCTGTACAATAGATGTGGGTGGAGTGTGAACCGAGCGATAGTTTAGTCTATCTACTCCAATTGAAAAAAAATAAAAATAAAATAAAATAAAGAGTGAAAAGATTGGAAAAGAGAAAAACCGGAAACCGCATCCTAAACAGGAAACAAGGGATGAGCCTCTTCACCTGTTCAATAGACGTGGGTGGAGTGTGAACCGGGTGATAGTTTAGTCTATCTACTCCAATTAAGTCTATCTACTCCAAGTGCAAGACATCTTGACAATGTTATTGTGGTAAAGTCAACATATGTACCTACTTTTTGTCAGAGATGCAATCTCACAAAAGACCTTTAAACCGATTGGTCTTTTCCAAAACACTAGTTGACGGAGATGAGTTATTGCGTATGATTAAGTTGGTTGTTTTAAATTTAGTATGATATATAATTAACTGTTTTTTTTTTTTGTTTTTTTTTACTGGAACATCTTTTTTATGTGTCATTTGCCTCTGGATGTAGGCGATCATGTCTCCACAGAATTTTCTGTTCCTTGTAGCTCTTAATACAATTTGTCTTTTTACTATTGTTTTAACTCGTTTTCTCTCGGTTATAATATAAATTTTTGTTTAGGTACTCGCCATGATTTCATTAAGAAATACTCTGAAGACTAAATCCAAATTTAGTGTCTTTTTTTCGTTCTTATTATTCTTTTTTTTTAACTTGGTAACAAGACAAAGATAAGACAAAACAGTGCGGATTCATCAATGATACCGGAACAAGGAACGTGATATTTATTTTCAGAATGTTAGGAATGACAATACAAATTCAGAAGGACGTGTAACTGTGTTTTATAAACTACGCAAAGACGTTCGATAAAGATAAAGCCATGAATACTTGATAGAAATGATCCACAGCCTTGACATATTCAGGAAATGCATTATAACAATCAAGAACCTATATTGGCATCAAACTGCCTGCATACGGACAGGAAATAAGTTCAGTAGATATACTGTTGTAATGGAATATCCCACACTTTCTATCGCCTATGTGGACTGACTATATTAGTAGCCATATGTAGTGAGCACAGGAGATACCTGTGACTTACTTCGGCAACGATGATTGCTCACGATCTAAGCAATCAAACTTGAGCAGTCACTCTTGTTCACCTGTCTGTTCGGACGCAGAGAGGGGCCCAAGCGAGTCTCCGCCGAAGAGTAGAGTCTCGCTTGGGTTCATAAAACAAGAGCCCGACTTAGCCTTAAGCTGCATCTACGGATATTTTTGGCTGAGCCTAAGGGCTCGGAAACCGACATAAATCGACCTTGTGTCACACCTGCCTTAGTGGGAAGGCGGTAAATACCTTTCTTCGGCAACGAGGTTTGCGTATAAAGACCGAGCACTCTTGTTCAGCTCTCTGCGTCCGAACAGAAAGGGACCCAAGCGAGGCTCCGTCGAAGTGTAGAGTATCGCTTGGGTTCCTAAAACAGAGCCGACCCAGCCTTAAGTTGCGTCTACGAATATTTTGGCTGAGTTTAAGGGCTCGGAATCCCACATAAATAGACTTTGTATCACTCCTGCCCTTGCTTCGGAAATTACTAACTTGTCACCAAATTCCCGGTCTTGCCGTAGTGTATTTTCTTTACAATAAACCTCTCTTCTTTCATCTACGCACTTGTTGATATTCTTTCACACGAGTACCACCTTGTCTGTTTATAACCTCTTTAAAGGATACAACATATACAAAAATAGGAAGGTGTGTAAGACAAGAATGTGACACTCACAGGATCGATTGAAGGTAACAGCGATAGACTAAAGCAGTAAACTACGTAATGAGTTTGTGTTAATGATTGGCAGAACAGAGATTAGGAGGGATAGCAAAAAGTTAAAAAGAACAGGAAATTGTCGGGAGCCATCACAGACCACGCCCTCTAACGTACACGGTACATAGAAGAAGAATCAATAGACAATCTTAATTCAAAACTGAGAAAAAACAATAGGAAACCACTCTACTCATTTTCTTCAAGAAATCATACCTAATTATTGATTATAAAGAGAATGAAAAATTTCTGATCTCCTACGTCCTGAAGAAACATGTCACAAAAAATTAAGAGGAAAAATCCTTTTATTTGGGCTTGAAAACTGGCTACTTTGCCAAGTAAGAAAAAATTATCACTTGATGAGTTTTAAAAGCAGCAACGGATAAAGTAGATCGACCATGTAACTTGATAGAAAAATAATGATATAAACAAAATGTTGAATTTTCATCTAATTTTCATCTAATTTTCATCTAATTTTCATCCAACTTTAAACAAAAGTTTAGAAAGAAAATTATCATCAATACTGCACCATTTCAAAATGAGAAAAGTGCCAGTCCTAATGAAATATTACTAATTAAAATGGAACAATGCCAATTAAAATGAAATAAAGATATATTTAAAATGTAGACTACATGGACAGTAGTTTTTCTTGCAAGGTAGGTAAATGGGGCAAATTTCGTTCATGTGAATAGAACTAGACGAGTACAATTTTTATTTTTGAAGTGTCAATAAATGCATGATGTTTGCTTCGGCACTCACACCAAGTTAATCTTTTTACTCTTAACTAGGGTAGTAATTGAATGATCCAACCCCAGGCTTTATTTTCGATCCTCCTCGAGATTCCTATTTTTATCTTTATTTTTTGTTTAATTTCTCTTTCAACGATTTTTCTCTTTATCCCTCTTTCACTGAGTTATTCATTTCTTTTGGGTGTAAAATCACCCAACTTCAGCAAACAATGGCAACACTTTTCCTTATGTATGGTTAGAGAGGGTTACATTCTAAGACCCTTCTTTTCATTCGATTTTGATTGGTACTATTCCCATTAGGTTTGCAAAATAGCATCGAAAGTGCTGTAACATCTTGTGGTTAAGAAAAGCAGATATTCCTGAAAAACTCTTTTAAGATAAAGACTTTATGAATTTCAAACGACAATAACGCTGAATGTTTCTTTGTAAGAAAACTGTTGATCTCGCCATTACCCCTACCCAGAGGAAAATATGTATCTAATCACCTAAGCAAGTCAGAAATGATTATTTCCTTAGGCTTAGCCTGGTAGATTACTCAATAAGAACTGAATTTGCTATACTGATAAGTGGGATGAGCATAGAAAACCTCAGGTTCCGCTTTATGATCTTTCCTCGATAAACTAACTTGACATCGCTAACTACGTATCATTCATCGCCAAAATAAATTTGTCCATAGCTGGTGTCAGATGGAATTATATTCATGATATGAGGCAGAGGTTAACCTTCTGCTCTCACGGACTGTGTACTGTGTGCTTTACATATACCACCTTGTACCAAACTTAGTTTAGGAAATCCCAGTAATCGTTGTAATTTGACAGACTGTGTACTATGATATACTAGCAGTATAGCCCGGCGTTGCTCGGGTGTAATGAAAGCTTTAAAACTAATCCATGGTCCTGGAGCTCAGACTCTTTGGACGTTGGCACGAAAGATTAAAAAGTTTCCAGTTAAAGCGAAACCGTAGACTGAAAGAAAAATAAATGGATGTAAGTCAAATTTTGATTTCCTGGTATCGATTTATATATATATTATCGATTTTCTGCACTATTATAAGAACTACAACTTTGAAACTTCTGAATGTCGTTTCTTATGTCTTTGTCTATGAGTGTATCAAATTTGATTAAAATCAGACCACTTCTATAACCCGATTTTTTCGATTATCGATTTTCGATATTTATCGGGGTTACCTCGACACAAAACTTAACTAAAAACACTCGCAGATGCTTATAGTACAACTGTGTAAATTTTCAAGAAAATCGGTTCAGCCGTTTCGGAGTCTATAGGTAACGGATACACACACACAGAGACACACACAGACACACACACACACGCACACACACAGACAAAGTTTCATTTATAAATAAGTTTAGATATTCCGTGTGTTATGAATTAAGCGTAGATATGAACAGGCGGGGGTGGCGTTTTCTAAGTAGTTTACCTCAGATAGCGATTCATGGCGGTTGATTTGACTTGATACTGTTGAAATCAGCGATCACCGTCAATCCGTCAGCACATTAGTCAAATTTCCAACACGTCTAATCATGGAACTGTTTGATCCTGGTGATGAAGCCGTTTTGATATGCCCTGTCTTCATCGTCTACGACAAAGGAAAATCAATGAAGAAAATCCTTTTAACTGGGCTTGAACACAGGCGGTTGTGGCTGATGGGAAATATGAAATGACTTAATCTACCAAACCTACCAGAAATAGTGACTTATTTATTCTAGGTAATTCACTGTCGTACATCACCCAGTAAGGATCAAACTCGCTACACTAGATAACTGGTGAGTGGGATAAGCTAAGAAACTACCAGATTTCGCTTTACTGACTTACCTAGTGAAACTGACTTTGCAGCTCTCCATTCGTATCATGTATCGTCAAAATATACTTGTCGTAAGATGGTGACAAAGTCGTATTTGTGTTGTCAGTTAACCAACTATTCGAGTGAACTGTGTAGTTCGAGTGCTTCTGGTAGGGATGTTGGCTACCTTTTGATGACATCGGATCTCACTATAAATAAATGTTGTGGATCTTCGTCGCCAATTTGTTGTGGAGTTGTGACGAAATATACTTGTCGTAAGATGGTGACAAAGTCGTATTTGTGTTGTCAGTTAACCAACTATTCGAGTAGACTGTGTAGTTCGAGTGCTTCTGGTAGGGATGTTGGCTACCTTTTGATGACATCGGATCTCACTATAAATAAATGTTGTGGATCTTCGTCGCCAATTTGTTGTGGAGTTGTGACGAAACTTCGCCGCAATGCTGCAGTGACCGGTTTGTACCGGAAGTAAGACACGGAACAAGGAGGTAGGTTCAAAAGAGTGTATTAATATAACACGAAATCAAGATATTCAAGGGAAAGTATTAATAAATAGTAATATAGAAATAAGCAAGTCCGAGGGTATTATTACGCTGCCTGACTAGTAGCTGTCGTTAACTGCAGTACTTCACTGCTCGTAACTTGCTCATATCTAACTGCTACTGTTGACTGCTCTCTAGAAGTCAGGCAGGTAGTTTATATATAGCAAGAGGAAGAGTTCATTCCTCGTAGGAGGGTACCATAACAATAAAAGAGGTTCCGAGTAAAGCTCAAAGGAAAATCAGAAAAAAAGACTAAATGTAAGCAAAATACAGTTTTATATAACATTCGTCCGTGTCTTGAATATTGCTGCCATATCTGGTTCGGTGCCCTATCATATATATATATATATATATATATATATATATATATATATATATATATATATATATATTCTCAACAAAATCCGAAAGATCTGCAATATAATCAATCCTGACCTAGTATCTCGACGTCATTTATTTCCCTTCCACTGACGTGGCTTCCTTCTGTCTTTTTTACGAATATTTTTGCGATAATTGTTTTGATGTGCTTTCCTTGCTCCTTCGTCTGCATGAATTTAATTGTACTACCAGATTGGCAACCATATCTCATTGTTTTACCATTGACCTAAATAGATGTCGCCATAACTTTTATTATACTAGTTTCTTTTCTCGCACTTCTCGCCTGTCGAACTCTATTCCGGTTTCTTGCTTTCCTGCCACATACAATCTTCAACAATTTAAGTTCAACATCAATCGACATCTTCTGCTTTCCTGAATCATGTTCTTTTGTTTTGTTTTGTTTTGTTTTTTTTTTTGTTTTTGTTTTTTTGTTTTTTTTTTTTTTTGCTCACTAAATTTTTTTCATTCTCTTTCGCTCCAAGTAATTCTTTGTGTCTTCATGGTATTATCACCGTGCTTGGGAGTGAGATAATTTTAAATAATTAACTTAGGAAATGTGATTAAATTAGGAATCTAAATTGTTTAAAGATGAAAACTCTCATACTTGTATATAAAAGGAGTCTTGGTTTGTATATATAAACATGAACGTACAGTTATGTAATAGAAATTCGGGATACCAGTAAGGTTCATTACATTCACTTACGTACAAATAACATTGGGAAACTTATGTATCCATTCCCTGTTCTTAGCTATACATTAGATAGTAGGACTTGTATCTGAAAGTTCCTTGTTAATCTAAAAATATATGCTAATGCAATATTCAAGAAAAAAATTTAATCCAATATGTTTCGGCTTTAAATAATCTAGAAAGGGTTGATAATCTGTAAAAAAAAAATCAATAAAAAATAATTCGTGAAAATTATTACAGATAACTGACGCCGAATGATGTGAAATATGTATACCTATATATCTATGCGTGTGTCTCGCATATGTTGACTCGGCTTAGTGTGCTTTAAAATGGCAGCCAACATCGGAGAATTGATAAAAATAACACATCCATTCTAATTGAATTTGGGATCTATCTATCTATCTATCTATCTATCTATCTATCTATCTATCTATCTATAGATAGATAGATAGATAGATAGATAGATAGATAGATAGATAGATCAGCAACCTCGACCTATTCGGAAAATACATTAGAATGATGAAAAACCTATAATGTCAGCAAACGGCCTGCTTACAGACAGGAAATGAATTCAACAGATACACAAAAATAGAAAGTGGTGTAAGACAAGGATTTGTCTTCTCGTCAGATCTATTCAACCTGTACAGTGAAACAATTCTGAGATAGATATTTTACCAGGATTCGTCATTGGCGGCCACAATCTGAACAATATAAGATACGCAGATGACACAGTGCTGATAGCAGACACGGTAAAGAAAAATACAGGACTTCCTACAGAAGGTAGAAAGCGAAACATAACGTTTAAGAAAACTGGATAGATGGTTATCAGCAAAAAGAGGACCCTAAAATGCCAAATACAGGTCGGGGATACTAAAATCAAACCGATGCAGAAATTTGAATATTTGAGAAGTGTTCTGACAGAGAATAGAAATTGTAACACTGACACCCGGAGTCGCATTGGCATAACAAAGGACGCATTTTAAAAATTAAGCAGCGTATTGAGAGACAGGAAGATTTCATTGGAAACAAAAAAAGAGTGCTGGACTGTTATGTAATATCTTTCTTCCTATATAGCAGCGAATGCTGGACGATCTCCTCATAAATGAAGGAGAGACTTGAATCAACCGAAATGTGTTTCTACCAAAGGATTCAGAGGACACTATGAATCGAACATGTGAGCAACGAGAAGGTTCTGAAAAGGATTCAAACAAAAAGGAAACTTTACTTAGCCTCAGGAAAAGACAGCTGAGGTTTCTTGGACACGTAATGAGGGAGGAGGGTTTGGAGAATCTAATACTCACAGGATGGATAGTGGCAAAAGGAGACAGAGGAAAGCAGCGCGTGACATACCTGATGGACTTGAGCAACTGAATATCGGAGCGCTGTTTTTGATAGATACCAAGAGTAAAAGTGTTAAGAGCGACAAGGGATAGAATTAAGTGGAAGTCCATGATCGCCTACGTTCTGAAAGGACATGGCACATAAAAAAATCTATTTACATCGGTATACTGACAAACAGGATGTCCCATTTGCCGCTTGGCTTCTGACTGGTTCGTGAGGCCGTGATGCCATATACTTTTATGAAACAGATCAAGTTTTTAATCACTCATTTTTTATGTCTAAATTGATATATCCCGAAAAGGAATACAGTATGAAATGATCAGTTGAAGAATGGAACTCCACACCAGGAATAAGAAATACAGATTTATTGTACTAAGGTACAATTAACAATAATACACATATTGGCAAGCCACGGGTTGGAGCGGAATCGATTATCGAATAGTGAATGCCTTCGCCTAAGACCTTTTTGTATTTATTAGCCTTCCCGCGCAAGGTCAGATGTGAAACATGGTCATTTTATAGTGGGTATTCCCGGCCATATAGCCGGGCCAAAAAATCTCTGTCTATTTTTCCCCAGTCGTGATTCTACCCTTCGGCGGAACCACGACTGGGTTTATGCTCCCTGCTCGGAAGCAGAGAGCGCTCTCTACCCGAAGGCAGAGAGCTGACAGTGTCATAGATCAGTCAGGCGAATGCCTAAGACCTTTTGTATTTACTAGCCATCCCACGCAAGGCCAGATGTGACACATGGTCATTTTATAGTGGGTCTTCCCGGCTATATAGCCGGGCCAAAAAATCTCTGTCTATTTTTCCCCAGTCGTGATTTTACCCTTCGGCGGAACCACGACTGGGTTTGTGCTCTCTGCTCTTAAGCAGAGAGCTGACAGTGTCATAGAGGAGTCAGGCGAATGCCTAAGACCTTTTCCATTCATACCGCTCGTTACCGTCTTTTATAAAGTAGAGCATTCTATTCTCGGCGATGGCAGGATGTTCCTCTATAACATAAATTTTAAATTGAATTTTTAAAAAGTTTTCTTGAAACTTTTATTTTAGTTTGAATTGAAACCTGAATGATTAAATTTAATATATCCAGTAAGTAAAATAATCTGATGTATTTCAAACTGAAATTATATTGATTAGAATCTAAAATTTTTCAATATTTATTTTTTAATCTTTATTTTCTTCCGACATTTTTAAGCGATCGACACATTTGTAAACAAAAGTTAATTCTCAGTTTTAAAGATCTTGCAAAGATAAAACATATATATGACATATTATTTTTAAGAAATTAGCAAATTTAATGTTAAATTAATCTGATTTGCACAAGTATTACTTATTTATAGCATGAAATTTAGAATAAAACTTTCTTAAATGCAAAATTCAACTTTCTGACCTTTCTACCGTATGTGTTAACAGATTTGACAGATGCGAGATAAGTGTATGTTGATCACAAGTGACAGAATTGTACAATTTTTTTCCTGTAAGAAGAAACTCTAAAATAAATAATTTACACATAGTACTTCCATACAAAAAGTACTTCAAATACATTAAAAAGAAATTAATTATTTTAAAAATAGGAAGGCATAACCATTTGTATTAAACATTTTAATTTTAGATTATAAATATAATATTCACTTCACTTTTCAAATTAACCCCAACAAATCTTTGAAGTATTTAAAAAATATTTTTGAAACTTTATAAATTACTATAATTTAAAGAAATGAAAACAATTCTTTTAAAATTTTATTATTAATCGAAAAAATGTTTTAGACTACAATGTCTTTAATTTATATTATTTATTCAAGCAACTAAAAGCCTATCAAATTAAATGTCATATATTGCATTATTTTATTTTATAATTGGAAGCAGATTTTCGGAAATAATGATTTTTTTTTTTAAATAATAATTTCAAAAATAATTTCATTCATTTGTGAATAAGTCCTGAAAGTTTCATTAAAATCCAACAGTTATTTGATTATTGCAAGAATTTCCTAATTAATCTGTATGTCGTGGAAAAAAATCTGAGTTATGTTTTCTATTGTAAACTCTCGTAACGATTTGGTTACCCGCTAACGAAAATCAAAACAAGATTTTTTACCAAAATTTCGAACGTGTTAGAAGGGATTAAATTTTTTTTAAATAATTAAATAATACTTTCATCTTTCCTCTTAATAATAATATAAACATTTCGATGGAAAAAGTTCGTTTTTATTAAGTTTGGAAACTTTGGAGCTTTTTTATTTATACCACGCTGTTTTTGTCAGCGATTTAATGGAGGTACTTATTTTAATCGGTCCGTATTTTCGTAACTTCATGGACTAACGATTCCGAATGTTCGTTCATTTTTAGCAGTTATGGTAGTTGTTTGAAATTTCTCGCTTTAGTAATCACTGCACATTCTACACTTTCTACCTTATACCAGACTTAGCTTAATAAATACCCGTAATCACTGTGGCTTGACAGATGGGCAGATGGCATACTACGACAGCTATTCTTTAAGATAAGAATCAAACTTAGAGAGAGTTATGAATAGAAGACGGAATAACCAGCGTTTAATGTAGGTTGGATTGACTTCACAATGTCGAAATCAGCGGTCGCCTTCAATCTGTCAGCACATTAGCTAAATTTTCAACACGTCTAATCATATCTAGAAGCGTTTGATCACGGCGATGAAGCCGTTTTGATATGCCTTGTCTTCATTGTTTACAAAGATGGGAAAGGGTCGGTCATTTGAAGGTGAAAATGTCGGCTCGTTACTGACATTGCTTTGTCTAAAAGGGATTTCCATTTTCATCTCAGCCTTTCCTGAATAGCTGCCAATTAAGGCAGAATTGCTGTTGGTTTACATTCCATTCTTAGTAGACTGCAGTCTTTGAGTCTTCAAGTGACATTTTAAATGCCGAACAATAAACGTTGGCAATTGATCGCCTTCCAATGAAGAAAGAAAGCCTGGCAGAATATTATTATTATAAGTTGTTTTTCACATATGAAGGTCTTAGTATTGTTGGATTCTTCATCTTCTATGTGTTTCAGAATGTTCGCGAACATGGCTCTCCACAATTTCCTGTCGTTTATAGCTCTTGTATTTTATTATCTATCTTAAACCTTGTTTGACTATCCATTTACTCAAGCTCGCTAGATAGGTTATGCGTTGTTAGCATCTAAACCTCTTGCTTTCAATCTGTCCTGTTAGTACCAAATTTTCTAAGCACTCTTTCCACATTATGTAACCCAGAAATTTAAAACATCTCTTTGTAATTTTAAGTATAAGTGTTCCTTTTGTTTGAATTTTCTCTAACTTCATCGCTGTTCGCATGTGCGGTTCATGATATTCTCAACGTCCGTCAGTCGAACAATTTTTTTTTTTCAAATCTCTTCTTTATCTGTGACAAGATTCATCGCTCTATAGGGCAATTGATATTACGTAACAATTCAGTAAACTTTTCTTTGTTTCTAACGAAATTCTCCTGCATTTTAATACTTCTAGGTCCTAATCTTTTTACGAGTGTACACCTGCCGCCCAAAATGACAGCAAAATATTTCAGAGGATTATTAGCTTAGCTGAGCATAACAGGAGAATATGAGCTGTGATACAGCAAAACAGGGATCGTATGTGGATGACATATATAATGCTCTTATTACGATTGAGCTCAGTGGAGAAGAAAATTTTAAAAACAGCTACCACTTCTGCAATTTACGCGTTAATCTTCAGCAAGGAATTGAGTTCTCCCGGTGACTGGCGTATGTATACACTACATATATATAAGACGCTAAAATTTCCTCTTTCATGCGCCTGTCGGTTAGGAAGTAGGGACTCCGATTTACACCAAATCGGTTGAGTTTCGATCCCGGCTGGAAGCAAGTGGATGTCTAGCCATACTGATAACCTGTGATACAGTGAATCAGGCTTGTATGTGGATAATATATATATATATATATATATATATATATATATATATATATATATTCTTCTCTCCTCGACTACATAATTATTGAAAAATAAAATAAAATAATAAGACAATGTGTGACACTATCTCCCGCTGATATATTTTTTTTGTTTGGTTTAATACAACGGTGGGAGAGAAATTAATATTAGTGGTATTATTAGTTGTGCTTTATTGTAATTCGCGATGTGAGCTTTTGTAAAAAAAATTTTTTTTTAAATTATCATGTACTTGTAAAATCCAGGGAACAGAAAAACTTAGCTGACAATTTGAAAAAAAAAAAAAAAAAAAAAAAGAAATATAGTTTCTTTCTTTTTCATATACGAAACGGATTATTTTGGGTCAGGTAGAAATTTGACAACATGGTCGCAGTCATAACAAAATGTCAGGGTTTCCTTGATGCGGTCAGGTAGGGTTAGATCCTCAACAATTATTTCTGGGTATTGAAAGCCTGGGAATGATATAATCGAAAGAAAAAAGACAGAAAGACATTACGTCATGTGAGCTGTTGATATTTCATTCGTTGAGCCATGGCTCCCCGCAATAATCTCATTGGTCAAAAGCTTTGAGTCGGATAGATCCCCTGAGAGGATTGGGGATGGGTATAAAAATCTCGACTCAGCGAGAAAAATCAGAGTTGGAGTGAGTTTCTGGAATTGCAGTCGAAATGTTACGACTGTGGGAGCCATGACCCACAGCTGGTCGCCTACTATAGAACTTATGGCTAGAGAGTTAATGTTGAATGAAGCCTGTCGCCGATTAACTTAAAGAGTTAATGTTTTAATGCACCTCCGATAGGAATCCCGAAAGAACGTTATTGTTTTAAAAGTTATGTGGCGAATTGAAATTTCTGATTCCTCGTTCGCTCTACTTCGGTAAATTCCGTTAAACTCCGTTAAGAACCCGAAAGAACTTTGTTGTGTTAAAAGTTGCATAGAGAACTGACAGCCCTGATTATAGAGAATATGTGAAAAGACTTTAATGAAAATTTGAAGAACTCTGATTACTTTAAAGAAACTTAAAAAGACATTTTTATTTGAGGACTGAAAGCTCTGATATTTTGAAAACTCTCTCTCTCTCTCTCTCTCTCTCACACACACACACACACACACACACACACACACACACACACACACTGTTGTAAACTCGCATTCCAACAACTGTATTATCTGCTCCCGTGACTAATAATTTTTTTTGTTATAATAAAAACTTTATTCGCAACTCTCCGGGCGTCTTCGACCTTTTTCATTTATTTATCTTCGTGTTTATTTTTAACCACAAGTGTACACAAATGTCCGGTCTGGTTCTGGTGGAAATACGGCTACTGGATTTGCACAACGCGACTTTCTGAGATCAAATCACAACATGAGCAGTGGTCCGTTGTTGTAATAGACGCCTTGAGGACCAGCTTCTGTGACGAGATCATCACGACCAGCAACAGCGGCCCGAAAGCGTCGACATAATAGGTGCCGTTTCGTCTTCATCGCAGCGGGATCCGTTCCCGAACCAGCGAGCGACCGAATCAACCAGCCAGCCGGGTGGCAGTACCAAAGTTGGTGCCGTCACGACCAGTATTTGACCCGAGGGTGCCCACGGGTAAAGTCGATGAGAACAAGTGCCACAATTAGCCAACCCGGGCAAACGTGTTACACTGGTAAAAAGCAAACACGCGGCAACATGGCTTCTGCTCCGATGAACTTAGATCATTGGTGCCGCCTATGTATACATTTTTCCTGTAGTAGGTTGCCATTACTTTCTGCGGTAGACTGGTTGCCGACCAAGGCTGCAGAACCCAATCTGTCCTGCTGTGGTTATTTAATTCCAAAAAGGTGGGGTTTAAGTTATTTTTTAAATGTTCGGTTATAGTGAGAAGGTTGATTTAGTCAGATTTTACTGATATTTTTTTTTTATTCTTTTTATTTTAGAAAACTGAAAATGTCTTTTAGTTTTGTATTATAAATGTCTTGTTGTGAATAATTGTTTCCTTCAAAAATGTGTTGTGGTAATACTTTTTTTTCTTCAAAAATGTATGTTTTTCTATAAAAGTTTATTTTTATACTTTCATAGTAGTTTTGACCCCAGATCAGGAATTAAGTATTTGCCCATAACTGGGACCCTAACAAGTGCTACCACTCCGGGTTAGGGTGAACCTGAGAACAACAGCAATTAAGAGGTGGTTCTGATTTGCTATTTAACCCATAGCTAGAGGGAGAAATGATAGATTGATACATTTCCCAAGTATATTTGCACGTAAGTGAATGCAATAAATTCAACTAGAATTCAAACTCGGATCTCTGATTCTGAGTCGATATCCACTGCACCACAGCCTTGAATAACTTGCCAAAAAGAGGTAAGAGGCTAATAGGGTGATAATTAGAGGTTCAGAGGGTCCCCAGGGTTCTTAAAAACAGCAACTGCAGAGAAGAACTTCTAACAAGCAGGGAAGCAGGAATAGTTTAGATAGCTTAAAGGCTCATTTCTTTAGAAGCTCAGGAACACATATTCGGCCTATAGTATCCTGAGCTTAGGGGAAATAATGGCTTGTAATTTTCAGTGCTTCTGAAAGCAAACTAGTATCATTTCAAGTTTTATCAAGTGATTGTGAATGGTCCCCATCACAATGAGGCTTCGAAAGTCTCCTTGCTCTGAAGTTTACTCGACACCTCAGTTGAAGGTTCTCGGGAACATTGTGGGAACATTGTGGAGAACATTGTGGGAACATTGTGGAGAACATTGTGGGAACATTGTGGAGAACATTGTGAAAAACTTTGTGGAGAACATTGTGGGAACATTGTGGAGAACATTATGGGAACATTGTGGGAACATTGTGGAGAACATTGTGGGAACATTGTGGAGAACATTGTGGAGAACATTGTGGGAACATTGTGGAGAACATTGTGGAGAACATTGTGGGAACATTGTGGAGAACATTGTGGAGAACATTGTGGGAACATTGTGGAGAACATTGTGGGAACATTGTGGAGAACATTGTGGGAACATTGTGGAGAACATTGTGGGAACATTGTGGAGAACATTGTGGAGAACATTGTGGAGAACAATGATCGTTCCTTCCAGAAAGGACACGGCACATAGAAGAAGATATTCAATCTATAATCAATCTATTGGAACTCTTATATTTAATTCTATACTCAATCTCTTACTAAAGACTCATTGGTTCACACCAAAATGTATCAAATTTTTTTTCCGTTAGACTTTATTATTACAAGAATCAGTTATTGTTATTTTTGTCATAGGGGTTTCTCCTCAGTCTTTCTATAAATATTTTCATGGCAGTTTTTCTAAAGGGGTTTCTCACTTGGTACCTTGATGACATGATTTTAAGCGTACGTACTACAAGACTGGCAGTTCATTGTAAGTTGTAAGGTCTCATTGTAAGGTCTATACTAATAGTTTCTTTATCTCCCACTTTTTGCCTATAGAATAGTTTGCTGTTTCTTGCTTCCCTGCCAACTACAATCTTCAAAGATTTAAGTGAACATTAGTCGCCATCTTCTGTCTCCCTGAAAACCTATTTTTTACTTTCCTTTCTCCTAAGTAAAGTCTTCCTATTTTTTTTTTTTTTCACCTCTTGCATCTTGGAGGCTTTGAGTAAAATGATTAAAAGAAAAAAAGAATATTGGCAATGTTTAATCTTCAGTTTCCATCCTTGATTGAGTTAAAAATCGTTTACATGGCCTTGTGAGTGATGACTAATTTCCCCTCTGCAAACAGTTACCCATATACACAAACTTGCCTATCGCCGCGTCGTATGTTCAGATGTGCTCGATTCTTTAGTTCAACCAGTTCAGATCTTTACAGTTAGGTAATCGGAGATCCGAGTTCAAATTCCAGTTAAATACGTTGCATTCACATACGCGCAAATGCACTTGGGAAAGTTATGAATCCGTCAATTCTCGCTCCAGATATGGGTTAAATAGCAGAGCAGAAAGTAATGGCAACCTACTGCAAGAAAATCCTTGAGACATGATCTCCCAAGCGTGTATCACGTATGGCACTTAACTGACTGAAAGCAAGCCACTCGCAAGGAAACTTAGAATTTCTCTTCTTAAATGAGTTTGTCAGGCACATGTCACCAACTTATATTGCATCACCTGCCCTTGAAATACTTTTGACATTTTCTTCTCTTGGAAGAGGAAAATCATGACGTCTCGGAGTTCAACTCTTGAAAATTTCACATACCGGCGTTATGGTTTAGTCTGTGATTTCCATCAAATTCAAAAATAAGTGCAAGAATTCGGCCATTTGGTACATAATATTATAAAATAATCTTTAAAGGTACAGAGGCAAAATTAAACTCTGGAAATTGGTCGAGCGGAGAAACTTTACTTACACTTTCGTAAATAGATGAGATTTGATCAGACTAAGATCGACAGATTTGAACGTACTGAGATATAAAGATGTATGAATTTTAACATAGATAGATAGATAGATAGATAGATAGATAGATAGATAGATAGATAGATAGATAGATTTAAACAAATTGAGATAAATAGATTTTGACAAAGATTTGAACATATTTAGTTCGATAGATAGAAAGATCGATAGACTGATACAGTTTTTAACATATTGAGATAGATAGATTTCAACATACTGAAGTACATCGATTACAACATACTGATATAAATAGATATGAACATACTGAAAGAGAGATTTGAACGTACTGAAATAGATAAATGGATATATTGATCGATAGATTTGAATATACTCGATTGGATCGATAGATATATAGATATGAACATAATGAGCGAGCTTGATAGGTAAAATGATTTGAACATACTAAGCTAGATAGTTGATTTTCTAAGCACCGCTCAGATGTGGCACAAGGCCGAAGGTACGGGATATTCAGTGAGGATCGAATACACCACTCAGTTGTAATAGACAAGCTTGTTAACCATTACACCACGTTAAAGTGTCACTGAGCTAAATAGATAGATAGATAGATAGATAGATAGATAGATAGATAGATCTATCTATCTATCTATCTATGCTCATGACGAAACACATTTTTTTATTATATTTGTGTCCTTGTTAGCTTCTCTCAAGCTTGACTGTATAACCACCTATACACTAAGATTTTTAAGTAACTACGTGTAACTTAATTTCTAGAGATTCCTTCTGTCCAATTTGCAATAAAGTATGTAAAATAAGTCCAGATTAGCTCGTCTTGTCGATATCGACTCGGAACGACAAATCGAGGTGCCGAGTTCGAATTCCAGTTGAATTTTTTGCATTCACTTACGCACAAATATCCTTGGGAAAGATATTAATCCATCTATTCCTTCCAGTTATGGTTTAAATAACAGGACAGATTGGGTTTTATAGCCTTGGCTGGCAACCAGTCTCCGGCAGAAAGCAGTGGTAACCTACTGCGGGATAATCTTCTGTCCAGTCAGTCATGTCTCTTTCAAGACATGCTAGCCTAAAGCATGTATCACGTATGGCACTTAACTGACTGACTGTCTTTGCAGAAAAGAATGTAAATCATTTGCAGGATTTAAAATCATTATGATTCACACCAGTTAATGGACGGGGAGTTGCGAACCGGACATTTGCGTCCCTAAAAAATGTGTCCCTTGATAATTGCGTACCTCTAGTAATTTTTTGAACTTACCATATATTCTTAAGAGTTTCTAAATACAAACCAACTTTTAATTATTCTAAAAAAAGTAAAATGATAGTTAACATAACAACTTTGTTATCAAAAATAAAACTGCAAGCGAATCCTGGCGCTTTTAGTTAAGTATTCTCTTGAAAACAAGATAGATTTCTTAAAAGGGATAGCTCGTAACATTTATAACACTTGACTAATTTGTGAAACTATAATAATTTTCAATTTTTGAAGTATTTTTAAATACTGTTAATCTATCATCGCATTTATAACAAAAATAAACTTGCATTTTTTTATTTTATTCCTTTTTCAAAAATTTGCGATTACTACCAATTTTTTTAAAAATTTATATGAATTGCTTTTAAAGGTTTTTTTTTTTTTTTTTTTTTTTAATCATTTCACCCCGAGCAAGGCGGAAACACCGCTGATGTGCAGGGTCTACATAAATGTAAAAAGATTAATTAGAAAAGAGTGAGGAGTACAAACTAGTTAGAATGGAACAATAGAAAGCTGAGAAAGCAGGTGCGATGACAGATACATAGGTGGAGAGAAAGGGAAGGTTATACAGGGGTGGGGAGAGAGCTAGAGTCCAGTGGTTAGTAGATGAGTATTGACATTGCATTTAAATTTCTGGAGGTTGTAGCCGTCAGGAAAGCAAGAATACGGGAGCGAGTTCCACAGGCGGGAAGTGCGAGAGAAGAAGCTGCAGGAGTAGAATTGTCGTCTGCATTTGGCTAACCTGACTGTGAATGAGTGGGACCCAGTTGCCAGTCTGGTTGCACGGGTAAACACCTGTTGAGGAGGCATCAGTGACTTAAGTTCGTCTGAGCAGAAGCCATGAAAATATTTATAGAAGAGACAAAGGGAGGCCACATTTCGACGGTGGGGAAGTGGCTGCAGTCGAGCCGCCAGATCAGTACCTATCACATTACAGACTAAGAAATTATCTGGGGTAGACAATTATCGAGAGCCGCAATTGTCCGGGACAAATGTCCAATACGCAACTGTTCTAGTACCCACACTAGTTACAGGTCACTTATGTATATATATATATATCACTGATTTCATATATTTGATCCATATTTTTTTAACCGGTATCACCCCATGCAAGGCAGTAAAGCCACTTAGATACAAGGAGTTACTGGGTTTGAAAGAAGGATTAATAATGAGCGGAATGAGGAAGGAGTAATCAGTAGGACAGTAGATAGCGATTGACATTTCTTTTAAACTTTTCAAAGAAGATTAAAGTTGACTGAAAAGCATGGAGCTGGAAGAGACTTCCGCAAGCGAGAAGTCGAGAAAAGAAACTGTTAGCATTGAATTTACGGTTACATCTAGCCAGCTCATCTTTCAGTTGATGAGGTTTCGACGCCGGTCTAGTACTCCACTTAGTCCTCTTCCCATAGCAAAGAGCTCATCTGAGCAACTACCATGAAAGTATTTATAGAAAAGACGCCGGGAAGTAATTTTACGGCTGTGGGAAAGTGACTGAATCCGAGCTGCCAGACCAGGACCAATAATACTGTTGATTCTTCTTTGGATTTTTTTTCTTATATTTATTTATATTATGATTTATTTAAAATATTTCAGCATAATAATTAAAGTTGTACATAATTTATTCGGTATATAATTTTAATCAAACGCATGTTGGCGACACACATAGATAATTTAGTGTAAAACTAGAGAAACGGTGTAAATTGTCAATGTAATAGTTGTCTTCTACGTTAATGTGTGAGAAATAGCCACACTCGATTAACGATTTGACAGCCATCATCTGTCTATGAGCAAACTGATTTAAATCAGTAGCTAGATCTGAAGATGTGGGCAGATCCGAGCTGACTGTTCACAGAGAATTAATTAGTCAGAACAAAGCCAGAATAAATCCAGTTTCTGACTCATCATTCACGGATCGGTCGAAAATTCCTTTGCTTCCGTGCAGCCTGCGCGAGCCCCGGTCGTGTGCAGAGAAGCAGAAATTAGCGACTGGTGAGATCTGATTACGACCAGTAATCCCGATGATAATAATGATAATGACACTCTTAAATCCTGTCATAATCCCTTTTCAAAACGCGCTTTTGAGAAGTTGGCTTCGTGAATGGTTCAGTTGAATAACGACGTTTGCCTAAGGATTCCCTCCTCGTGGTCTGGCTCACGGGAAGGTCGCCTCATTATTTCAACGTCACCCCGACATCTCTGTGTGCACGATGTATTTTCACAGATATTGGAAATGGTTAAGTTGCATTTCAGACTCACAAGAACAGCACTACTGTAATAGGCAATAAAAGGGATTTCTCATCGGGTTCTGTTTAATAGGGATTTATAATAGGATATTATTTGTATGATAGGGGTTTTTTTTGTGTTACAGTGTTTCGTTTGTGTAGTAGGGTTAGTAATACGGTTTCTGCTTAATTTAGTAGGGTTAGTAATACGGTTTCTGCTTTCTGTTCGAAGTCAGATCCTGCTGGTGTAATAATGGTTTGCAATATGTTGTTTATGTTCGTATCGCATGGTTTTGTATTTTCTTTGTGTGATAGGGTTAAATAATAGGTTTTTCGTTTGTGTAATAGAAGTTTGTAACATGATTTTCTCTGTATTAGAAGTTTGTAACATGATTTTCTCTGTATTAGAAGTTTGTAACATGATTTTCTCTGTATTAGAAGTTTGTAACATGATTTTCTCTGTATAATAGTGGTTTTTAGTAGGTTCCAGTTTATAGGTCTCTGTTTGTGTAGATAGGTGTGTAATAGAGTTCTTTGTTTAATATGGGGAAATAACAGGATTCTCGTTGTGTAATATGGGATTTTAACAGGGTTCTGTTTGTGTAGCAAGGGTTTATAATAGGTTTCGTGTGTGTCATGGGGTTAGTAATAGGGTTATGGTTATTTAACTGTGGTTTGTAATAGGATTCCGAGTATGTAATAGGTGTTTGTAATATGGTCCCGTGCGCGTAATAGGGTGGGTAATAGGTTTATGGTTATTTAACAGTGGTTTTAATAGGTTGCTTCTTATGTAATGGGTGTTTGTAATAGGGTTCCGTATGTGTAATAAGGTTGGTAATAGCGTTCTGGTTGTTTAACAATGGCTTGTAATAGAAGGCTGCTTATGTAGTAGACGTTTGTAATCAGGTTTCCTGTGTGATAGGGTTGGTAATAGTGTAGTAGATACTTGTAATGAAGTACTATTTCTGAAATCGGTATGTTTAGTAGAATTCCTTGTAATAGGTGGAAATAATAGGATTATGTCGTCGAATTCCTCGAAAACGTTAAATTGTTGTTATAAAATTCATCAATGTTACACCTACGTTAATGTATGACAAATAGTCATACTTGATTAACGACTTGCTATAAGCAAAGCAGGAGCTAAGTGGATCAATTGTAATGCGCCTAAATTTTTCTACTTTGTCTAGTAGAGTCAAAACGGGACTCTTTGGTAAAGAATATTGCTAAAGAATTGGTAAAGAATGTTACGCTAATCTTCCTATCCGGCAATGAAGGCTAAACAGTTCCGTCACAGATGAAGAAGAGACTTGAGGCAATAAAGATGTTCATTGGTTCTACAGAAGAACGCTGAGAATGTCATGGATGAGACATTTGAGCAGGAAGGAATTTTTACGGAAAATGGAAACAAAAAGCAGTTTACATTTCTGAAAAACATGATGAGGCTTGAAAAATTTGGCACTCACATAACACATTGAAGGCAAGACGTGTAAAAGATAGCATTGGAAAGGAAGATCTCTTTCGAGACCGAAAAGAAACATTTCTCTTTACAGGAATATTTTATAGGAATCAAAGGGAAGTGTGCTGTAAATCATCCTATATGGTAGCAAATACTGCATAATTTCCTCGCATGCAGAGACTTGCGGCAAGAGAGATGTGATTCTATAGAAGAATGGTGAACATGGAGTAACGAGAAAGTAGGAAGCGAAATGGAAGAAAATAGACAATTTTTCTTGGAATCTGAAAAATAACCGTTGAAATTTAGGAATACATGAGAAAAGTGCTTGTAGAATATCCCCAGTCTCATCTCAAATCGCAAAATTAATATATATATATATATATATATATATATATATATATATATAAGAAGCACACAACCAAACAGCAAATAAGGCTAGTTATGAGTATAGCAATAATGTTTGAAAATGTGTTTATAATAGCAATGTCTTCTAATGTGTAAAATTATAATTATACATATTCAATTTATCTCCCCTAGATAAAAAAAATCATAAAAAAACGCCATAAATTTAACAGTAACTTTGAAATTAATTATAACAGAGCACGTTTTATGCGTGTTTACAAAAAACTTAATTCACAACTATCAGTTTCGTTAATTTCTTATCTTAAAATTCACCCCTGAAGGTGATCTCAGATAAGATTGGAAGTACTTGAGAAAATAAAAAGAAAACAAAACTACGGCGCTCTTTTTTTAATGAATTTGATATATATATATATCTATGTGTGTGTGTGTGTCACACATAATATTAATGGTTATTTTGGTAGCAATCTTTCATTCAAGCATGTTTCATTAAATACAGCTGACAATGAAGATCTAATTATTTTTTCTGTTTAAATGAATGCAATGAATTCAACTGGAATTTGAACTCGGCTCCCCGATTTCGCGTTCCGAGCCGATATCCACTGCACCACAACGCACATCAACGAAATTCACTAAAGGAAAAAAAACCCGCACAAACATTTAAGAAGTATGTAAATAAACTTATCATAGAGAACAACTCTGAAGTTTGTGGTTTAAAAATCAACAAGATAGTGATTACGAACCGGGATTTTTGGGCGGTAACGTAAAAAAAACCGTAAGTCAGTTTTCCTCTCCGACCTATCATATCCCAAATACATACATTTGTATATCAGTTATCAAAAACCTTCAATCACATAATTTCTACATACACACCCAACAATTACAGCATCGCCTTTATATCTTAAAAACAACAAATTCCATTGACAATACTATAGCTTCGCTGGACGTTGAACATTTTTTTTTACCAATGTCTCAGCTCAAGGATTAACATAATTAGCGATTACGTCTACAAACACCCTTCAATCCCACTTCCAATAATCTAACCAACTACACTGCAGAAACTACTACTCGCTGGGACTACGAAAACTCCATTTCATAATTATAATAGCAACACCTCCATTCAAACATGTTCTTAGCATAGGAAACCTTTTTTTTAAATCATATCACCCCAAACAAGGCATTCCACTGCCACTATAGCGCAGGGGGTTACATAGAGCGATTGAATATAGGAAATGTCAGAAGGAGGGTGATAGACGAGTGAGGAGGTACATAGGAAGAGTGTTTGAGAGAATGGGTGCGAGTTAGTGTGTTAGGAGGTGTCTATTGACTTTACATTTAAACTTCTAGAGGTTGTAGCCGTTGGGAAAGCAAGCATGCGGAAGGGAATTGCACAGGCGGGAAGTGCGAGAAAAGAAGCTGTTGGAGCAGAAATTGCGGTTACATTTCATCGGTTTCACTGTAAAAGGGTGGGACCTCGTTGCTAATCTAGTATCTCGTGCAAATTCATACCTAGGGGGCATCAGTGATCTAATTTCACCAGAGCAGAAGCCGTGAAAGTATTTATAGAAGAGACACAGAGAAGCCACGTCACGCCGGTGAGAGAGTGACTGCAGGCGGTCAGCCAAGTGGGTATCAATCACATTACAGATTCTCCGTTGTATCTTGTCAAGAACCCCGAGGAGAATAGCAGGGGCACCCGAGCAGATGTGGCAACAGTATTCAATACACGGGTGGTCATTGTATTTTTGAGCATATATTTCAGTTTTAAGATGCAATATCTTTTTAGTTGTCGTTCCCCGAAGTTCTTTTTTTCCAGAATGTGCCGGTGTTGTGTTCCTTGTTGGCTGTCGAATCATGTAATTTAATTAATATATATTTGGCCAGTAATCTTTCATTCAAGCATCTTTTATTAAATACGGCCGACAAGGAAGATGTAATTAATTTTTTATTGAGTTTTTCCAGCATCCAAACAGTGTTCTGCTTTGTAGAAGGAATTAAGGAATATGAAAAACACTTGACGCTAAAATTTACTTATGAACTCATGGTTAATAACAAAATCTCATTCCTCGTCGCTGATACAGAACTAAAATCCAATCAATTTTCTACTTATCCGTACAGAAAACTCACTAGTACGAACTCTTGTCTTCTAAGTTGTTGTATACCTACCTACCTGCATACAAGAATGGAATGTTCCTATTCTCTTATATACATAGACTAAACTATCGCCCGGTTCACATTCCACCCACATCTATTGAACAGGTGAAGAGGCTCATCCCTTGTTTCCTGTTTAGAATGTGTGTTCCGGTTTTTCTCTTTTTCTATTTTCCAATCTTTTCACTCTTTTTATTTATTTATTTTTTTTTCAATTGGAGTAGATAGACTAAACTATCGCCCGTTCACACTCCACCCACGTCTATTGAACAGGTGAAGAGGCTCATCCCTTGTTTCCTGTTTAAGATGTGGTTTCCGGTTTTTCTCTTTTCCAATCTTTTCACTCTTTATTTTATTTTATTTTTATTTTTATTTTTTTTCAATTGTAGTAGATAGACTAAACTATCGCCCGGTTCACACTCCACCCACGTCTATTGAACAGGTGAAGAGGCTCAGCCCTTGTTTCCTGTTTAGGATGCGGTTTCCGGTTTTCTCTTTTCCAATCTTTTCACTCTTTTTCTTTCTTTCTTTCTTTTTTTCAATTGTAGTAGATAGACTAAACTATCGCCCGGTTCACACCCCACCCACATCTATTGAACAGGTGACGAGGCTCATCCCTTGTTTCCTGTTTAGGATGTGGTTTCCGGTTTTCTATTTTCCAATCTTTTCACTCTTTTTATTTATTTATTTTTTTTCAATTGTAGTAGATAGACTAAACTATCGCCCGTTCACACTCCACACACGTCTATTGAACAGGTGAAGAGGCTCATCCCTTGTTTCCTGTTTAGGATGTGGTTTCCGGTTTTCTCTTTTCCAATCTTTTCACTCTTTTTCTTTCTTTCTTAATTTTTTTCAATTGTAGTAGATAGTCTAAACTATCGCCCGGTTCACACTCCACCCACGTCTATTGAACAGGTGAAGAGGCTCATCCCTTGTTTCCTGTTTAAGATGTGGTTTCCGGTTTTTCTCTTTTCCAATCTTTTCACTCTTTATTTTATTTTATTTTTATTTTTATTTTTTTTTCAATTGTAGTAGATAGACTAAACTATCGCCCGGTTCACACTCCACCCACGTCTATTGAACAGGTGAAGAGGCTCATCCCTTGTTTCCTGTTTAGGATGCGGTTTCCAGTTTTCTCTTTTCCAATCTTTTCACTCTTTTTCTTTCTTTCTTAATTTTTTTCAATTGTAGTAGATAGTCTAAACTATCGCCCGGTTCACCTCCACCCACGTCT
This sequence comes from Ascarosepion bandense, assembly GCA_037127315.1. Classification (NCBI taxonomy): domain Eukaryota; kingdom Metazoa; phylum Mollusca; class Cephalopoda; order Sepiida; family Sepiidae; genus Ascarosepion; species Ascarosepion bandense. The sequence goes on from JBBBDQ010001955.1 coordinate 962,308, forward strand.
ATTGAACAGGTGAAGAGGCTCATCCCTTGTTTCCTGTTTAGGATGTGGTTTCCGGTTTTTCTCTTTTCCAATCTTTTCACTCTTACGTAGCCCCCTGCGCATCAGTGGCGTTTTCGCCTTGCTTGGGGTGATATGATTACAAAAAATATATATATATATATACGTGGAAAACTAGCAGGAGAGTAGAGTAGTT